>JAESUZ010000075.1:0-527229 GCA_017311185.1 Proteles cristata cristata
CTGACAGTATTAACAAAGCCCGATGCATTGATAGAAGCCTTCAGGGGCTACAGAGTAGGTGGGATTGGAAATTAAGCAGAGTGTATAGTGAGCCAGTAGCCTGAGGAAACACATCAATCAGGAAAATGGCTGTTAACTGAATTTTTCTTTTATTTTTTGAAATACCCAGGGAGGTAGGTAGTGATCTTTTGAAAGTCATTTTATGATAATAAATTGTATTGTATATTTTATTCCTTGGCTTGTGTATTTGATTCTCCCGTCAAAACATGAGTATTTGAATTTACTCTGGTTATGCCTTGCTTAAACGGCATTTTCAAGTCAGCTTATGATCACAAAACTGTGGCCTTCCTAAATGTCTTCCCCAATTAACCAGTTGGCAGGATTAGCTTTTTGCTCTAATGGTTATGGCTTTTGGTTATGACTTTGTCAACATGTTATCTTTTCTAGAAAGAACCATGATAAACTGAATGAAAAGCTTAGCATCCCAATTGGAGGCTCCCTACCTACTTTCTTCTTAAAGACATACTCCGAAAAACTACCTACGATTCATGAATTTTCTGGAATCTAGATATTTGCATTATCAAGATTTCAAAGATATGAATAAAGTCTATTTAAACTTGGTGCACTGCGATTCATTTTAGTAGAGATGTTTGCATAATATATATAGTATTCCCCCAAGCAGAGGGTGGGATGAAAGTGCTTATTGAGCTGAGCTCCGGGAAAGTGCACAAGGATATATCCAAAGGTCAGTGAATGTCGTAAGAAATGCTGTTCATAACTAAAAGTAGTTACTATAATGAAGTTAAAAAAGTTTTACCTAAAACTCAGATTTGAAAAATACTTTGTTTTTCTATAATATCTCCTTTGTTCTTGACTTCTTCCTCCACCAGAAAACCTGGGGTGGGGTGAGGATAAGCGCAGGTGAGAAGGTTTTGAAACTTAAATTCACCTAATGTTGATCTCTTTGCTTCCTCTACGTCCAAATTGTCCACCTTCCCGTTTGTCTTAGGTACTGAGAGTCTCAAGTTTACCTGGAAGTGAGCTGGATAAATCAGTGTATGATTAAGGATTTAAAAAATGGTGAAAATGATTTTCCAAGTGTTTGTACAATTTGCAGCCCTCATTTGTTGTACTTGGGAGTTCCAGATCCTTCCCATCCTCATCCAGATTTCCTATGGTCTGACTCTTTAATTCTAATAGGTCTTTAGTGGTACCCCATTTTGGTTCTAATATACATGTGCCTCATGATTAATAATATTGAGCAGTTTTTATATGTTTATTTATTATCTTGTATATCTATTTTGGTGAAATACTTCAACCGTTTTTAAACTAAGCTATTTGTTATCTGATCAGTGAGGTTTGAGAGTCTTTATGCATCCTGGACCCAAGTTCTTCATGAGATATATGATCCAGGAATATTTTTATTCCCAGCCTGTGCTTTTTAATTTTCATTTAAACAACTGTATTTTTCAAAAAGCAGACATTTTTTTTTTGCTGTGATAAAGAGCCATTTATTGATTTGTTATTCTATAGATAGTACTTTTTGTGTCATACCTAGAAATATCTTTGCCTCACTGAAAAACACAAAAATATGCCTCTATGATTTCTTCTGGAAGGTGTAGAAGTTTTAAATTCTGTATTTGTGTTTGTTGTCCATTTGGAGGACGTTTTTAAATGGCCCAAGGTGTAGATTTAACTTCAGGTTTTCTGCATAGGGAGACTCCATTGTTCCAGTGCTATTTGTCTACAGTTCCCTTTCTCCACTCCACTGTCTTTGTCATGTATATGTTGCCAGTGTAGACATGTGTCTATTTCTGGACTCTGTTCCCATCCAATGGTCTATTTGTACGCACATGCACTGATACCACAGTATCTTGATCACATCTACTTCGGCTGTCTACTCAGGTCATCGCAGTGTCCCTGGGAAACCAAGGTAGCACAGACCTGAGCCCCCGCCTGTGTGGTTGCTTTCTCATCTCTTTCCTCCACCCCACCCACACAGGCCCCCGACGGTGCTGGGTTGCCTGCTTAGAACCACGCAGCAACCCAGAGCGGCCCGGCACAGGCTGGCTCCTGCAGACGGAGGTCTCAACAGCTCCTGGTCCCCACGGCAGCAGCAGCACACAGACACCCTCTGAGTCCTTGACCATCCAGAGCAACTCACCTGTACCCCGGAGATCTTGCCACTTGCCCAGGAACTCGGGAGCAGCTTTCCCGCCCAGACAACCCAGCAAACTTCCACTGAATTATAGCTTCGTCACCGAGAGGCGAGTCCTCTTTCTAAGTGTGCTCTTCTTTTCGTGCTATCCCATAGCCCTGGTTCTTTTAGAACCTTTTAGAGTTCTCTCTTTGTGTTCATTCTTATTTATTTATTTTGAGAGAGAGAGAGAGAGGGAGAGACAGAGAGAATCCCAAGCAGGCTCCACATCATCAGTGCAGAACCCGATGGGGGGCTTGAACCCACGAACTGCGAGATCATGACCTGAGCTGAAATCAAGAGCTGGACCCTTAACCAACTGAACCTACCCAGGTGCCCCTCTCTCTCCATGTTTTAACTTGCCCTCCTATGGTTGCTTTATAATAATTTCTTTCTAGTATATAAATAATATATGTATTACTATGTATAAAAATACTTCAATTAAAATCTTCTTTACCTTGTGGTTTCTGTCTCCAGATTGGATACAGACTGATCCAAGCTTTTCCCGTCCTTCTACTTTTATCCAATTTTTGTCTTTATATTTAAAGCACATTACTTACATTCATTGTACACTCATGTCTTGCATTTCTACAAGTGAAAAACTTTGGGGTGTTCAGGCCACTTACATTTCATATGACTATTTATATTATTAGATTTAAATCTGCCATCTTGATACTTATTTAATATCAGTTTTTGTTGTACTTCGTTCCCTTTTTTCTTTTCTTGACTATTTAAATAGTTGAACTGAGTATTTTTTTAAATTATCCCACATTATCTCACTAACTAGCTATAACTCTTTGTTTTGTTTTTCTTTTGTTTTAGTGGTTGCTTTGGGGTTTAGAGTATACACAGTTAACTCATTGCAGTCTATCATTACACGACATTATATGATTTCACACACAGGGCAATAAGCTTTAACAGTATATTTCCATTCCTCTCCTGTCCAGCTTTGTGCTATTTTGTGATACACTTCACTATTTTTATATTTATTACAACTTGAGTCTACATTGTTAGTCTGTTTGCTTAAATAATAAATCACCTTCCAAAAATGTATACAATAAGGAATATTTTATACCTTTGTATACATAGTTCCCATCACAGGTCCTCTTCATTCCTTTGCTTACATCCAGATTTCCATGTGGTGTGATTTTTCTTCTTCCTGAAGACCCAGCTTTTACTTTCCATATAGTGCAGATCTATTAGAGATGAGGTCTCCTGGATTTTGTCTGTCTGAAAGTGTTTTGCCTTTGCTCTTTAAGAAATTGTTCATGGGGTATGGAAATCTACACTATAGAATTCATTGAGCATACAATTTAAAGAGATGATCTCACTGTCTCCCCAGTCACTTTCTGTATGATAAAATATATGCTATCAACCTTATTTTCTTCCTGTTTTTTTTTCCTGTTTCCTTTTAAGATTACCTCTTAATCTTTGGTTTTAACTAATTCAGTTACATAGATGTATGTAGTATTCTTCATGTTTATGAAGTTTGGCTCCACTGTGCTACTTGGATTTGTGAGTTTATAATTTTAATCACATTTGGAAAAAAAATAAGCCTTTTTTCCCCAAATAAGTTTTTTTCTGTCTTGCTTTCCTCCTTCGAGAACTCCAATTACAAGTGTATTAGGCTTTTTTCTTATTTTTTTCAAGCTTATTTATTTATTTTATCTCTCTTCCTCTCTCTCTCACTCTTTTTTTCTCTCTCTCTCTCCCTCCCTCTGGGAGAGAGAATTCCAAGAATGCTCCACAATTTCAATGTGGAGCTCGATGCAGGGATTAAACCCACAAACCATGAGATCATGATCTGAGCTGAAACCAAGAATCATATGTTTAACTGACTGAGCCACCCAGGCACGAGAATTAAGTTTCTTGCAGTTGATCTCACAATTAATTGATACTCTCTATTCATATATTCTTTCCTCCCTCTGTTATTCATTTTAGATAGTATGTATTGCTATATCTTCAAATCCCTTTACCTTCTTCTGCAATATCTAGTCTGCCATTAATCTCATCCAGTGTATTGTTCATCTTAGACACTACAGTTTTCATCACTAGAAATTCAGTTTGAGTCTCTTTTATACTTTCTTTGTCTATATTTTTTGAGCATGTAGGATACAGATATAACAATTGTCAATGTTTTTACATTGTGATTCTAACAGATGTCAGTTCTGGGTCGGCTTTCATTGATTGATTACTCTTCTCTCCAAGTCATGCTTTCTTGCTTCTTTTTAAAAAAATTTTTAATGTTTTATTTATTTCTGAGAGAGAGAGAGAGAGAGAGAGCAGAATAGGGTCAGAGAGAGAGGGAGACACAGAAATGGAAGCAGGATCCAGGCTCTGAGCTAGCTGAGAGCACAGAGTCCAATGTGGGACTCGAACCCACAAACTGCGAGATCATGACCTGAGCCAAAGTCGGACGCTTAACCAACTGAGCCACCCAGGTGACCCTGTTTTCTTGCTTCTTTACACACATATGTCACCCATATCAATGTGAGAATTTGTGAACTTTACCCTCTTAGGGACTAGATATCTTTGAATTCCTCTAAATATTATTGAGTATAGTTCTGGGGTTCCATTTAGTTGGAAATAGTTTGATACTTTCGTGTTTTCTTTTAAGATTTGTTATGGGGACCAGAGCAGTTTTTGGTCAGAGCTCATCGTTTCCCACTAATGAGTCAGGACTCTGCTCTGCTCTCTGTGGACGCCTTGTGGGCATGAGCGTCTGATTTCTGTCGTAGGAGCAGCACAGTTGCCAGCCTTCTGTGAGCTCCTCATCCTGCTCTTTCTAATCATTTTGATTGATCCTTTTCATGGCCTCAGAGAGTTTCTTCCCACACAGATGCCGATCAGAACTCTGATGAATGGTTCACAGGAAGCCTCTTGCAGGGCAGCGGAGCTCCCTCTGCGTATCTTGCACCCCCCTATCCTGTGAATTCTCTCTGCTTCAGTCTTCCCTGACTCTCAGTTCTGTCTGCTCAAATCTGGGAGTGTGCCTGGTTCTGCCCAGGTTTTCTTTCCCAGAACCGTGGTCTTCTCATTCCTTCAAGGGGATGAAACAGGGCAATCGTAGGGCTCACTTATCTGCTTCCTGTCCTTCAAGGTGTTCATTTTCAATTGCTGCCATCACAAATCAATACAAACTTAGAGACTTAAAACAACACTACGTGTTTTCTACGGTTCTGTAGATGAGATGTGCAGACATAGGGTGGCTCAGCTGATTCTGAGGTTACAGTCTCACAAGGCCAAAATAAAGATTCTGGCTATACTGCATTCCCTTCTAGAGGCTCTAGAGTACAATCTATTACTTGATCTGTTCATTTGTTTTTGGCAGAGTTTATTTTTTGTGGCTGTAGGACACATGTTTCTCACAGTTTCTAAATACATCCTGGCCAGCACCAACTTCAAAGCCAAGCTTGGTGTGTCAAGATCTTCCAGGCTCCTACTCTCTGTGATCTTGCCTACTGCCTCATCTTCTGTCTCTTCTCATCTTCTGCTGTGTCACTCTTATAGACTCTTCTTCCTTCCTCTTCTGTGATTACTATGGGATCCCCTTGACGGCCCAGGATGACTGCTCTGTCTCCAACTCAGCTGATTAGTTCCCATAATGCAGTCCACAGAGTTCCTTCACAAGAGGGCTTGCTTACATTGTCTGAATGGATAACCAGAGGATGGTATTTTCAGAGTGTCTTCCTTAGAATTCTGGCTATTACACTTAGAATCACTGACCTGTTTGGGTCTAATATCCATTGCCTTGAAAATTGATGCTTTTTTATAATTGATCTGGTATGTTTTTTGTTGTTGCTGCTGATGTTGCAGATGGGATTGAAAATCTATTTCTTGCTATTCCATTTTGGATAGAAGGTAATAATATCAGTGTTCAAGATTTCTGTGTTTCTCTTAGCTCTGCCTCTCCAAGACGAGGTCTATGTGCTGCCATAAGAAGTGGAGAAGGGGCTGTTGACAAGACAAAGGAACCTTGCTTTGTTCTTGAACTTCTACTTATTTCTATCACGCAGCACCTGGATAAGTCTGATCCCTGACATCTTGGTGCCTGTGAATACACAGCTGGGTTTACTGATTGTGTTGTCTTTGTAACACCTACTGTGAAGGGCACCTGAGTGGCTCAGTCAGATAAGCATCTGACTTTTGATTTCAGCTCAAGTTATCATCTCAGCTTTCATGAGTTCAACCCCCACCATGTCAGGCTCTGCACTGACAATGTGGAGCCTGCTTGGAACTCTTTCTCTGCCCCTCCCTGCTCTCTCTCTCTCTCTCAACAAATAAATAAACATGAAAAAAATGACATCTACTGCAGAAATCCATAGTTCCAGCCCTCAACTCTAATGTAGAATTAGCCACACACTCTGTTTTCTATGTCCTAACCCTGGTTGTTGGCTGGAGAATGATAACTCAGAACAGACAAGCCCCATCCCTCTTTCCCGACCCCAGGTCTCCACTTGGAGGAAGAAACTTCTGACTCTCTGAAAAGCCATGCAATGGCTGTGGGTAATCATGATTGCTACCTTAGAAAAGTCGATTCTTGGACTTTGCTTTCCCAGTGCTGGGCTTAGGTCCTACATTATTTGTCCAGAACATTGGATCACAGGGTTTCTCTTAGATGCTCACAACCTGCCTCAGAAACATCTGCAAAAGACTGACACATCCAGGTCTTGGGTTTATGGTGTCATGTTCCTAGTCTGTGAGTGCTGCCTTCAGAATTCTTTCCTTTTTCCCACCAGTCCTAAAATCTTCCTGTGCTCCTAGCTTGAACAGAGAAAGAAGACTTGTACTTTATCTTGGGTAGATTTACTGGAGAAGTATTTTTTCTTTAGTTCTTCTTAATGATAATTTCTTATGATACAGAAAGAGAAGCCAAGGTAAAAGGGAAACACAGAAACCAAAGCAGGCTCCAAGCTCCAAGCTGTCAGCACAGAGCCCATGGTGAGGCTCAAACTCACGAACCGTGAGATCATGACCTGAGCCAATGTCGGATGCTTAACCAACTGAGCTACCCAGGTGGCCCAAAAGTATGTTGATTAATTTTAAAATGCACTTAATAAAATGTCACAAAACAAAATCTATAAAATTATAAAGTCATATGTCAGCAGATTAATGTCTTTCTGTCCTCTCAAATAATATCTAAGGCATTTCTGCAAGTAGATCAGGGCTTGTAAAATAAATACAGACAATGGGTAAAATGTCAGAATGTTCATGGAAATAAAAGGGCACAGGGGATAAGTTGACCCATTCAATCCTGCATTACTGAATTGAGACAGCAATAAAAAGAAGAGAAAATAAGGAGCCAGTGGGGGTAGAGGTTTCTGACAGAGAGTTTTTGTAACAAAATGTAGAGATCAGAGAAATAGTCTCCAAAGCAGCCATTATGGTCATTTAGAAGACAAATGAATGAAAACAATTATTTTTCTACATCAAGCAATGTGTACTATCATTGTATCATGGAGACAATTCACCAAATGTTTCTATATTTTTCAATGCTTCCTGCGAAGGTAACCTTATCACAGATGAATCACAACATAGAAGCAGGAACCCAATGTTATTTTGATTATGTATTTACAGCTGGACCCAGTTGATAACATTAACATAAGGTCAGATATCTTTCCTCCAAAGAGATTCCACTGGAACTCATATGAATTTTTAAAATTTCATTTATTCAAAATAATTAATATGGAGTTAAAATCTGATATATATATATACAATTATACACATGATATAATTATTTCAGGTCACATATAAAACACGAAATGGAAAATAGCAGCAAATTAATGGAGAGAAATTCCTAGCACATAGCAATGGTATGGTGCTTTATTCCAACCAAATGAAAGCAGGTGAAGGATGTAAAGAATGGTATTATGACCAAATTGATCCACATTGAAGAAAAGAGAAATTTATTAGAGCTCAGGGAGGTTGATACCAGACCTTATATGCTTCCCTATTTTTAATTCCAAAGCCAGAAAAGGGGGATTTAGAAGTAGGCATCTCAGAGGTGATTTCCCTCTTATTATCACTGGAGTAGGGTTAATCCCTTTGAATAACAAAAATAAGTTTGAAAGAACGACTTGCTTTTCTAACTCTTTCTGTGAAAGTCCTTTCCCTGCCTCTATTGTCTGTTGGCAAGAGTCTTTAATAACATTTATCTTTTGACCTTTTATCCATCTGCCCTTTGAGTTTATTTGTACCAGCCCTGTGAAGCCATGTGGTACAGAACAATCTAGTAGGTATTTTCTCTGTAAATGAAAACCCCCTCCAAGCAGCTTGCCACTCTCCAGGACTGTACTTTTTCTGTAAGCTTCTTCAGACAACAGGCAAGTATAAAGATGCAAGTGTAAATTATAGATTCAGGTTATTTCTTCTTCATTATTTCCTTTTTTTCACTTATATCTCAAGAAAATCCACATCATCTCAAAATACAGAGCTGAGTATCAAATCACTATATATGTCATTTACAGTTATGCTCAAGAAGGTGGGAGAAATTTACTTTTCCACTTAACTAACAAGCAAGTTTGAAGGAGACTGTGTTAAATGAAATAACCATAAACTGTGAATATGTTCCTCTTTTTCTTTTTATTATTCTGTCAAAGGATAGAAAAAAAACCCAGATGCAGTACTGGCTTATTTCCAAACTCTGTCATCAGATTAGTATTCAACTTAATGTTCAGGGGTTTAGCCATTATAATTAATCATCCCCTAAGTGCAGAAAGATACTTAATACTCTGTCCCTACTCATTATTTAGATTTTTAGTTCTGTAGTGAAGGGCCTCAGAAAAAAGATTAATTAAGTCAAACACTTTGGGGTTATTCTTCCATCATTGTGCAGAGGATTTACATACATAACTGGCATTAGTGTTGGTGAATATTCCTCCCATAATGCCCTAGAATATCAGTGAAACCAATGAGTGCCTAAGTGAGTTTGTCTAGCAATAAAATACGAGCCCAAATTATCCTAATGACTGTTTCCCATATTCTGCTTTTATTATTTACCTTTTTTTGGGTACTGAAGTAATAACCAAACAGTTTTCACAATTAAGGCAGAATTTCAATTTAGGAAAACTGAGAACTTATTTCAGCTTGGAAAATGACTAACTCTATAACCAAGTTACTTCTATATATCACTGAATCTCAATTTGCTCAGCTGAAAAAAAAATGATGGGTTAAAATTATAATCTCTAAAATTGCTTGTCATTTAAAAATACCATAGTTTGCTATGTAATGTGTTTAGACCTAAAATGAAACTTATGGGGGCGCCTGGGTGGCTTAGTCATTTAAGCGTCAGACTTCGGCTCAGGTCATGATCTCATGGTCTGTGGGCTTGAGCCCTGCATCGAGCTCTATGCTGACAGCTCAGAGCCTGGAGCTGCTTCACATTGTGTGTCTCCCTCTCTTTCTGCCCCTCCCCCTCTTGTTCTGTTTCTGTCTTTCAAACATAAAATAAATACATAAAAAATTAAAAAAAATAAAAAGTAAAATCAACCTTATGTATTAGAAATTCAGAATCTGGAATTTGTTACTTGGAGTGCAGTAAACAGATTACTGATTTTCATTTTGCAAGTGCTGATTGCAAATGCATAAAATCTGTCCTTCCACGTGAAAAGATAAATCATTTGTCAATATTTCATTTTCCATTTATGGAATTCAGCCTGATGTTGAAATAATACAGAGACTGTCTCAGCAAGTAGGGAAGATTCCATGCTATGATGAGACACCAAATTGTCAAAGCAAACTTGAGAAAGAAGAACAAAGCCGGGACTATCACACTTCCTGATTTTAAATATATTAGAAATGGTAGTAATTAAAACAGTATAGGACTGACATAAAAACAGATATATAGATCAATGGAAGAGAATAAAGTCTAGAGATAAACTTCATATACAGTGATTAACTCACACATGATCAATTATTCTCAACTCAAGTGCCAAGAATATGCAATGGGAAAAGGATAGTCTCCTAAACAAATGATGTGTGGAAAATTGGATAACCACATGCAAACCAATGAAATTAGACCTTTATCCTGCACCATACACAAAAGTAAAGTGAAAATGGATCAAAGACTTAGAGACAACTACAACTTAAACTGTAAAACTATTAGAAGAAAACAAAGACACTGGGGGGGAAACTTCACAACATTGATATTAGCAAGGATTTCCTGGATATGGCACCAAAGGAAAAACAAAAGTAGACAAGCGGGACCCTATCAAACAAACAAACAAAATCTTGTGTACAGCAAAGGAAATTATCAATCAATTGAAAAAAAAAAATAAGCTTGGAAAAATATTGGTAAACCATGTATCTGCTAAGCAGTTAATTTGCAAAATATATAGGGAGTCTTACAGCAGCAAATAAACAACCCTATTAAATGGGTGGAACAGATAGCCAAAAGTATGTGGAAAGACGCTCAACATCACTACTTCACAGGGCAATAGTAAACAAGATATCACTTCACAGCTGTTAGGGTGGCAATTTTCCAAAATCCAAATAGATACAGATAGGGATCATATGTATATGCATATATGTATATACACATATATATATATGTATGTATATATAATAGATAGATGATAGATAGATAGATAGATAGATAGATAGATAGATAGATAGATAATAGGTATAGAGGGGAGGTGGAGAAATTAGAACGCATGAACAATGTTAGTGGGAGTGCAAAATGGTGCAGCCACCATGGAATATAGTGTAGAGGTCACTCAAAAATTAAAAACAGACCTAGCACACGATCCAGAAATCCCTTTTTTGGGTATACATCCAAAAAATTGAAATCAATTGCAAAGAGATATCTTCACTGTCATGTTAATTACTCCCATGCAAACAATGCTGTAATAATCATGGAATTGCTGGTATCTATTCGAAATTCTGATTTCAATTCTTTTATATATATATATATGTATATATACATATATATATATAAAATGTATATATATATGTGTGTGTGTGTGTGTGTGTGTGTGTATGCATACAATGTATATATGCATATAATCACACCTGTTCACACACAGACACACACACACATACAAACTGGAATATTATTTGGCCTTTAAAAAGACAGAAATCCTCTCATATGCAACAGCATGGGTCAATCTGGAGGACATTATGTTAAGTGAAATAAGCCAATTACAAAAAGGTAAGTATTGCATGATTCCACTTACATTGGGGTATCTAAAACAGTCAAACTCATAGAAAGAGAGTAAAATGGTGGTTTTCAGGGGAGGGGAAGTGGGGATATATGCGTCTAACATCTCAGTTTTGCAGGATGCATAAATTCTATTGATCTGCTCTATGACAGTGTGCTCAGAGTTAACACCATTGTATTGTGTGCTACAAAGCGTGTTCTGAGGGTAGATCTCATGTTAACTATTATTACCACAATTTAAAAACATCATGAATAAGAGAGGCACAAACAGCTTAACTAACATTCTAACATTCTAGTTGTATATTTTGAATAGCTCTCCATTACCATACTATGTTTTTCAATGTAATTCTTCCTCCAGAATATTAATTCTCCTTATACTCTAGGACTCATGTCAAGTAACTCAATTAAACAAATCAGTCTGGAAAATTCATACCATAGGAGAATCTGATATTCTCCTCTATTTTTCCTTCTACAGCTTTATTTACCTCTATGGACTCTATTTATCGAAGCATAAAACATATATGGGATTGAAAATGTTTAGATTTTACAGATGTATCTATATTTTCAACCAGATTCCTGCCTCTTTTAAACTTCTAAAAGAAATTCCACCTATGCTTCACTCTTGAGTTGTTAGATCAAAGACCAAAATATAAATCAATATTATATCAAATATGTTAACTTTTAAAACTCTAAATGGACGTAATAAAATATGCTTTTTTTGTTTTCAATGCCAATTTTTATTTTATATGTTTATTTATTTATATTGAGAGAGAGAGATTGAGGAAGGGACAGAGAGGAGAGAGAGAATCTAAAGCAGGCTTTGTGCTGTCAGTGCAGAGCCCTGTGAGGGACTCGGACTATGAACTGTGAGATCATAACCTGAACTGAAATCAAGAGTTGGATGCTTAACCAACTGAGCCACCCAGGAGCTCCTCAACTCACTTGTTTAAATGTTAGGTTCTTAATTCACCCTAGTCTATCCAGGAAAATCACGTTGCCTATATCACCAAAGACCATGGAGGACTCTCTCAAACTGGATTTTTCCCAAGTAGAAAACCACGTGTAGGGAACTTATTAGACAAACCACAGGTACTGGCGATTATGTATTTAATGTGTACATTTTTTCTACCTAACTAGATTGTAAGCATTTGGATGCTGTTACAAATGCTATATTTCTTTGATATCCTACCACAGGGGTTGGTAAATTTACAGAGGTAAATAGTAAATATTTCCAGCTTTGCAAGCCATACCATCTCTACTGCAATGACTGTTTCTGCCATTTTAGAGCAAAAGCACTACAGGCCGTACATTAACAAGTGAACGTGGCCATGTTCCAATAAAGTTTTATCTACAAAAAACAGAAGTAAGTTTGGCCTTCGCACAATAGTTTACTGATGCTTTCTTATTGGCATACAATAACGCATGATAGAAATGGACTTAACCTCAAAATCAGCATAAAGTCTTTTGTTTAAATTTTTCAAATGCTTATTTATATTTGAAGGAGAGAGAGACAGAGTGTGAGTGGGGAAAGGCAGAAAGAGAGGGAGACACAGAATCTGAAGCAGGCTTCAGGTTCCAAGCGGTTGGCACAGACCCCGACACGGGGCTCAAACTTATGAACCATGAGATCATGACCTGAGCTGAAGTCAGAAGCCCAACCGACTGAGCCACCCAGGCTCTCCAACAATCAGCATAAAGTCTTATTTGCATTTTCACATTTTTTCTGCAACATTTTTTTCTACTTTGTTATAATTGATAGTCTAAGCTGTACTATTGGCCTTTACATCCATACAGAAACTGTCAACAAAATTTTATATATTAGCTAATGTCTGTCATAGAAAAATACAAACATGTAGGGAAAAAAAAAATACCCAGAAAGCCTATGGCGGTAGCAAACTCTTATAATGCATATTTCCATTTTGTTTGTTTCTGTTTTCCCAAACTACTCCTATCTATATTACATTTAATTGTATAACAAAAATCATCATTTTAGTAACACAATAGATGAGATTGTACTACATGGATCAGATACGTGTGAGAGTTAGTACAGGTATTCATGGTTCATTACTTAGAAAGCAAACTTTAAACATACACAAAAGACATCCCATGCTAAGAAAAATACCAGTTGTGTTAAAAAAAAAAAAATGATGCGCCATGAAATTATTTTAGCTGGTGTCGTTCCACTCTGTGATATCATATCACAATAATCTGAGGACTTTAATCATTTTTATCAATTGCAGACTTGTTCTGATTTTCCGCACCCCTGAAACACTATTTTGAAGATATTTGTAAGATCGTACAGGGTTAAGTTAGCCCTGTCTTGTTGCTATAAGCCAGAAGTGCAGCCTACTGGGTCCTTAATTCCATAGCTTGAGAAGTGTTTTTGTTGTTTTTATTGTGCAAAACAGTCTCTACAGGAAGCTGACTTGGGTTTCATTTATTAATTTTTTGGTTCATTCAATTGGAACTCAAAAAGTTACATCAGAAAATATTAATGTAAAAAATATAAAAATATTTATATTATATATGATATAATATATAACATATTTATATATATTATATATATTATAAATATATAAAAAATATAAATGTAAAAAAATAAAATACGTTTTTAAATGTTCTTCTATACCATTATACTTTTCAGTGTATTAAAGATATAATTATGTTCTGAGGAGTATATGCTTTGAAAATAAATACATCTACGTGTTCTTATATTTATTTTTGGATATTTGCTCTTATCTGTATGCCATTGTTTTGAAATCTTTGTATTGGATACCGCTTGCTTGCTTGGAATTCAAATTTTTAGAAAGAATGCCATAAGGAAACTTCTTGATTCTAAGAAAAACATTTTTTCCTTAATAGAAGGAGGATGGATCTAAGTATCTTTTCTTCATTTTCCAAGATTTTTTTCAAGAATTTAGAAAATAAATATGGGAATTAGCATAATGTATAACCTATGCTCATTTGAGCGTTAAGAGTTCAACCTGTGTGGATTTCAGTAACAAAATGAATTATAAGAATATAGCAATCAGAGTTTGATAAGCATAAAAAGGTTGAAATATTACTGAGAATCCAGATGGTTTTCTCACTTTATCTCTCACCTCTATTTGTTTTTCTTCCTGCATGTCTCTCCAGCCACTGCTTTCTCCTTGTCCACCGGCAATCTGATTTGTCTTCTTTTCGTTGTTTAAATGATAAACTTGGTTACCAAGAAGGACGGTATTTACATGTCCTCAGTTTTATCTACTCAGAAAGGTAATGATTCTGAATCTAAGGTACACACGCAGATGATCACAACTTATATCATTTCTGTACCGATCAGCTGTAGACTGTGTGGGGTCATCACAGAGGCTGTCTGCTTCTCAGAGACTCATGAATCAAGGAAGGTCGCTAGTCACCAGATATGGTGTGTGGCAAAGGAACAGTTTGTGCAAACAAATAAAAACAAAACAAAATGAATGAGAGGTATTCCCTCCTAGTCTTTAAAAAGTCTGTAAAGAATTGAATTATGTAAAAAAAAATGCAGTGCTCTAAAAAAATATATTTTAGTTCTTTGAAAACACAAAAGCAAAAATATAAGCTAAAAAACATAATTACCTCCTATAAGTACATCTCTATATTTTTTTTAAATGTTTTATTTATTTCTAAGAGAGAGAGAGAGAGACAGTGTGAGCAGGGGAGGGTCAGAGAGAGAGGGAGTCACAGACTGAAACAGGCTCCAGGCTCTGAGCTTGCAGTCAGCACAGAGCCCGATGCGGGGCTCGAACCCACGAACCACGAGATCATGACCTAAGCGAAAGTCGGACGCTTAACCGACTAAGCCACACAGGCGCCCCTCTCTATATATTATTTATTAGGTAAAGAAATAGCCTATTTTTTCCATATAATTTTCGGAGGGATTTCATAACTAGCTTTGCAGAATCTTTAAAAATGATGGTATAGGGGCGCCTGGGTGGCTTAGTTGGAACAGGGTCTGACTTTCGCTTAGGTCATGATCTCGCGGTTCGTGGGTTCGAGCCCTGCGTCGGGCTCTGTGCTGACTGCCAGCTCAGAGCCTGGAGCCTGTTTCAGTCTGTGACTCCCTCTCTTTCTGACCCTCCCCTGCTCTCTCTCTCTCTTTCTCTCTCTCCCTCTCTCTCTCCTAGAAATAAATTTTAAAAAATATTTTAAAAAAATGATGGTATAGCTTTTCTCATCTGACGTTCTAGTGTTATGGATAATGTTACTGTGTTTCTGAGCACACGGAACATTCTTTGCATTTCTGGGCCAAATCTCATTTGTTAATAATATACATTTATTTTAATAACGAAGTCAATATTTTTGTTATTGTCTTACTCAGGTTTCTGTAATTATGTGTGCAAGTCAGGTTGCTATTTCCTTGATCTCAAGCAAGTGAGAGGAGTGGTATTTCCTAAAGGATTTCTCTAGAATATCAGACTCCTCATGTCCGAGGTAGATTTTAGTAGTCATCTAACGTGAAAGCATTTGTGTGAGATGCTCCTGCCATGATGTTTGCACTTTGCTCCCGAGGTACCATTTTCATCTGTTTTTCCTCTTGCTTAACAGCCTTTTCTACCTCTATCTTTTGTTAACCTAGTTCCTTCAGACACAGGATTTAGTTCCTGGGTCCCCATGTTTCCCTGTATCCTTCTTTGGTAAAATCATCCATACTTTTGGTTTCACCTCATTTAGATGTTGAAAATTCCAGAATTTGTGTGTCCAGCCTGGTTCCTCCTCATGAATTGCTCAGTGCTTCTAAAACAGTTCCTAGTATATGATGACAGTACATATTTTCTATTGTCTTTAATGCACCTGCCTTTCCCTGATGAAGAGCGATGCGGAGTATCTTTTCAAATACCTGATAGCCATTTTATAGTCTTTGCAGAGAAGATGTCTACTCAAGTGATTTGCCTGTTTTTTAACTAAGTTATTTTTTTCCTTGCTCTTGTAGGAGTTCTTTAAGTGATTTGAATATGGATCCTTTAGTAGATGTATGGTTTAGAGTATTCTCTCTCATTCCATTGGCTGTCTCTCCACTCTATGAATTGTTCCCTTTATGGTCATAGCAGATGCTTTTTACTTTAATGCAAACTCATTCATCTACTTTTCGCTTTTATTGCCTGTAATTTTTGCATCCTGGCCAAAAAAACCCCAAAAACAAACAAAAAACCAAAAAAGAAAAAACCATTGACCTGACCAATGTTAAGAAGAACCAACATGTTTTCCCCTGTGTTGTCTTCTCGTAGTTTTATGGTTTATTCCAACAGAGATGGCTCACATATCTCTTTTTCGTGTTACTTCATTGATTAAAACTTTCAGACAATGATAAGCAATAATGAAAATTACAGGAAAATTGACTTCTCCCTGGCATGTCACGGACAAGGAAATAGAGGAACAGACAGATGAATTAGTTTTTGACCACATGGCCTGTTTGTCACAAGCCAACAATAAACTCTTGCTTGCTTCTTTAGCTCCAAACTGCGCTCACTGTAATGAACCCTTTTTTCCTTCTTTTTGTACAATGTGTTTCTTATAATGGGTTACAGACTATGAAAATCATAAGAATTCCTCTTTCATTTTCAAGAAAGAGTAAAGGAACTTTTGGTAAAATTATGTGACAGTTTCACATTTTCATATGATCATTAACTTCCAGGCAAGTATGTAATGCCTCTCACAGTCGATTTATACATTATCTCTATTTATTCGGTTTGAATGTCTATTTTATGATGAAACAAATGGTATCAAACATGTATCACTTATGCAAGTAAATATTATAATCCTATTTCCATTCTACCTTGGAAATGTCATTCCAAATACAAAAATTAGATTATTTTGCAGGAGCAATTATCCACGTGAATGGCTTCTCTATCCCCGTTGGGACTGCATTACACAGTGTGAGGAGGAAAATGAGAAAACTCACCATTTGGGCCAGTGAGGCTTATATACAAACATCTTACCTACCGATGATTAAATTGTGGTTTTGATCTCATTGTTTCTTTCCATGTCAAGTAAGACAATAGAACTTATTTTATTATTGAGACATTAAATATCATTAAGACATGAAATTCCATTTCATTTATAAGACAATATAATATATTTTTCATGTTTTAAAAGTTTCAATAAAAGTAAGTAAATTATGTGGAAATCAATAATGTTAAGCACAAGTACTAGCATAGTGGCTGACAAGTATTAGATTTCCAATAAATTGCAATCCCTTTACTTCCCTTCTTTTGAAACTTATCCAAGATTTTTAAAAGAAGAAAATCATTTTTTAATCATTCTATATCCTGAAAGATAATAGATATTTAAGATGTCCATTTGCCCAGAAGTTTTTGAAGATGAAGAATTTAACAAACTTACATTTTCAGTTAGAATCTATAGGTCTAAATATTTGTAAAGATTTAATTTTTAAATGGGTTTAATTTCTGATTGAGGAATACAAATCACAATGAATGAGTAGAAAATAAAGTACCCTTTACTATACTTCAAATTCCTCAAGCTCTGAGTAATTACTGTTCTTGGGAGAAAAATGAGTAATTATTCACATGAAAATTTATTTGATAACTTCTGTGTGAGACTTTTTTTTTATAAAATAAAAGTTATATTTGAAAATATAAGTTATATTTTGAGCTCCAGGAAGTTTGTTTATTTGTACACTTGTGTTTTTTTTTTTTTTAATGTTTTCTTTATTTCTGAGAGAGAGAGAGAGAAAGAGCATGATCAGGGAATGTTCGGAGAGAGAAGTAGATACTGAGTCTGAAGCAGGATGCAGGTCTGAGTTAGCTGTCAGCACAGAGCCCGATGTGGGGCTCGAACCCACGAACTATGAGATCATGACCTGAGCCGAAGTTGGATGCTTAACCGACTGAGCCACCCAGGCGCCCCATGTGTTTTTGTTGAAGTACAGATAATGCACAATTTCACACAGTTTTTTATTCATTTCAGTTTTACAGCATAGTGATAGGACAATTCTGTATACTACACATTGCTCACCGCCACAAGTATAGTGACTGTCACAGCACAAACTTATTACAGTGTTAGTGGCTATATTCCCTGTGCTGTACTTTTCATCCCAATGACTTACTTAATTTATAACTAGAAGTTTGTACCTCTTCATCCCCTTCATTTTTCCTAACCAGGCAGTCACTATGGAAAAACACATGGAAGTTCCTCCAAAAATCAAAAATAGAAATACTACATGACCCAGTAATTTTACTGCTAAGTATTTACCCCAAGAAAATAAAAACATTAATTCAAAAATGTATACAAGCCCTTAGGTTTATTGCAACATTATTTACAATAGCCAAGATATGGAAGCAATCAGAGTATCCAAATCTGAATGGATAAAGAAGATGTGTGTGTGTGTGTGTGTGTGTGTGTGTGCACGTGTGTGTGAGTGTGTGTGTGTGTGTGTGCATGTGTGTGCGTGTGTCTATAGTAGAATGTTACTCAGGACAAATGCTTTACACCACTCTTTGAAAATAATTAGCCAAAAACATGTTAAATTTATTACTAGAACTCTTGTGCTGAGCACTATGTGAATTACTTAGTATATATCTCGACAAGAAGATAAGAGTAAAGAGAAACCATAAATGAGTTTGTAACTTCCCATGTACTGCACCAGAAATTATGGAAGACAAATTACTGCAGTAAAACCAAAATCACTTTTCATAAAATTGTGAACATTTTAAAATAGATTCTATTAATCAGTTAAGCCAAACAAACAATTAGCTAGATACACAGAGCTGTGTTCTAAATTTTAATCATATATCCTCTGTGACTGAATTAACTATTAAATTAAGCTAAAATGGATAGCTCAGGATACTATGGAGATGCTGCAAGCCTTTGATGCCTTGTTCATGAGACTATGAGCCTGTACAGCCACATGCCATGGAGGTCTCATGGAAAGGTTCAGAGGAAGGCCCCAGCATGCTAAGTCATCTCACTAATGATTTGGCTTCAATAGACGTCAAATACACCCAGGTAGGAAATATGGCATTATAGTTACACTGAGATTTAAAATTTGTTTCCAGCATGTAAAGATTTCCCTGGCAGAGTATTTGTCATTATATTTGCTGCCACTCAAAGACAATTAATTGTTTAATTCTCAGTTTATCACCAGTTACAAAATGTAGAAACGGTTTCTAAATATATGACATCTACTAACATAAATGAATGTTCAAGAAAACCATGATTTTAGTTCTTGAAAATTGCAAAACATATTCCTATCTCATTATTACATGTGATTGTTTTCAGTTTGCTAGGATATTTTCTTTTTTCTCTTTCTTACTGGGATAGGAGGGGTGGCTGGGAATTTTCAGTCTTAAGGAAAAACATGGGCACCATTCTACAGTAGAAAAAACCTCTGGAACAGCTCTGTGGTTCACCTTAATAATAAGGACAGACACGTCAATCTGATAACACTTGTAATGTGGAAAAGAGAATATATGAGATAGTCTGGTGATAAAGAATATTCTGTATCATTTAGAATGTGTTGTGAAAATCAAGATCCCAGTTTTCAGTTATGAGCTATTAGTGTGAGTGTTTGAGTATGTGTATGAAGCTTTACAGAAGGATATGAAGATTTTAAATTTCAGAAAATAAGCCATCTAAAATATAGATGCTTATCCTAATTTGTTAAATTAGGATATATGTATTTTGAATTTATAATGTTTACCTGTTTTTGAGAAAGTGAGACAGAGCCCGAGTGGGGGAGGGGCAGAGAGAGAGGGAGACAGAATCTGAAGCAGGAGAGAAGCTCTGAGCTGTTAGCACAGAGCCCGAAGCGAGGCTCGAACTCAAAAGCTGTATGATCATGACCTGAGCTGAAGTCAGACTTAACCAACTGAGCCACTCAGGTGCCCCAAGAAATATGTACTTTTAAAGTACTCGAGTCCAAAATCCAAGCAGTTATACCAGTGAAAGCCTGAAGACTGAGCTTTGATGCTCTCGCCTTGGGGTCAAGTGAAGAGATATGAAAACAGTGGCTGAAACACAGTAATGTTGGGATTTCTCCTCAAAAAACTATAATCGCAAAGCCAACATCCCATGGTGACACTCATGACAAGAAATCAGGAAATGAGAGGGCAGGGTACAAATGTCCGGCTGCACAAGGCTTGAGTGGCATCAGCATCTCTTCGGGAGGAGAGAGGGGCCAGCTGGCCTGTGACGGCTGTGAGCAGTGGAGCCCCAAACTGCCACCAGGCACACGCTGGAACGTGAGCAGGACAATGTGAGAAAACTCTACCGAAACTATAGATTTTTTTTTCATATGCTAAATTGTGGCTAAATAGCATGAGTCCGTGACTTAAGATGATGTGACAGGAACAATCTGATGTCTAGGAAACCTGCGGAATCCCCACAACAGAGTCCCGCATCGAGGAGAGGCTGTCTGAAAGAGAACCTCAATTTATTACAAAAGGAAAGACAGGGGCGACAGCAAGAGTTGGGCATGATTAAAATCAACAAAGGAGGGGAGCCTGGGGGGCTCAGTGGGGTGAGTGTCTGACTTCAGCTCAGGTCATGATCTCACAGTCTGTGCATTCGAGGCCCACGTCGGGCTCTGTGCTGACAGCTCAGAGCCTGGAGCTGCTTCAGATTCTGTGTCTTCCTCTCTCTCTGCCCCTCCCCCACTCATGCGCGTGCGCACTCTCTCTCTCTCTCTTGCTCTCTCAAAAATGAATAAATGGTAAAACTTTTAAAAAATAAAGTAAACAAAGGAAACTGATGGAAGATTTCCAATGGTAAAGGACCATAGTATTAAGGAATTGACGGAAATTATAGGGAAGGCATTAGAGCCACGAACCCTCACAAACTCTCGCAGCACACTCCCTCTCCCTCGCATACCACCCAACTAACTTAACGTAGAGAAAGAAAAAACAGCACAACACAAATGATCACAATGAAATCCCGTACTCTTCCTTTTCTTTCTTTCTTTTTTTAAAAGATATATTGACATAGAATAATGACCCTGGAGGAAATGGAAGCCCTCCAAAAAGGCACGACAAAGAACAGATGTTCCAAACAAGCTAAAATAAATTAGGAAAACAATAGAAGATGTAAAACAATAACGGAAATCCTAAATAGGAAAACTCAGAAATGAGGTGGTAGCATATGGAAACGATGTGAAATAAATGAATAACAATATTAACCTGGGCACACGGATAATTTCTTTAG
The DNA here is from genome assembly GCA_017311185.1 of Proteles cristata cristata. Lineage (NCBI taxonomy): Eukaryota > Metazoa > Chordata > Mammalia > Carnivora > Hyaenidae > Proteles > Proteles cristata. The sequence goes on from JAESUZ010000075.1 coordinate 21,531, forward strand.
ATTAAAAAAAAATTAGGCAAAGGGAGAAACGCTTTTTAAAATAAAAAATAAAGAAAGAGCAAAAAAGGGAACCAACTAAAAGTGATTGGTATAGAATATGTGTGAAGACTGTCCAATAGATCTGTCAAAGATGACCTCAAAAAAAGCCAACGCAAAGAAACAAAAGTTGCGATTTCTCAACAATTTCTCAAAAGCAATCTAATCCATCAGCAAAACCCCACTCAGCTATAAGTAATGTAGGTCATCAATACTTTACCCACATCTAAGATGCCCTTATAAAAAGGTGTAACATAGGGGCACGTGGGTGGTTCAGTAGGTTAAGCATCTGACTTCAGCTCAGGTCATGATCTTGCAGTTGGTGAGTTCAAGCCCTGCATTGGGCTCTGTGCTGACAGCTCAGAGCCTGGAACCTGCTTTGGATTCTGTGTCTCCCCTCTCTCTGCCCCTCCCCCACTCATGCTCTGTCTCTCTCTGTTTCTCAACAATAAATAAATGTTAACAATTTTTTTAAAAAGTGTAACAAAATATGAAAAAGAATATTAGTTGTTCAATTTTAGTTTTTTTTTTTTCAGATAGTCCAGTTTGTTGTAGTCGATATGTATGAGCTTTTCCCCAAGAAAAATCCTACGGAATCCTGTTTTTTCCTTCTCAATATCCTTAACTCTTCCATGAAATGTGTTGCCAGATACTGGTCCTTCTTTCACCTTGACTCTGGCATAAGTAGTCTTTGAATTTTTTTTTTTTTCCAAACTAACCTGTCTTCCTCCAGCACACTCCAGGGAATCACTGACCCAGTAAGCAGAGCATTGAGTTTCCCTCCATGTTGTTCACACTGCAGTGAAAAAAAGGAAAACAAGTAGCGTCCCAACCTTTGTGAGTCTCTTGCCTACTGCCCATGTGCTCTCATTTTTAACTCGCTCTACAAATATTTGTCTTTCCAAGCATGATGATTTCCTCAGATGGGTCTGACCTAGCCGGTGAGGGCGGCCGAAGCTGCTGCTACTTGGAACATTCTGCCGTAAGAGAACGAGCCCAGGTTTGGGTTTCAAAAACACTCAGGCTTAAACCTCATCTCTGGCTCCTACTAAACATATAACTTAAGTAAGGAACTTAATCTTCCTAAGCCCCATTTCCTCCACTATAAGAGGGTTTTAATGATATTTTACTCCATAGTTTATTGTGGGGTTAATGGGGCAGCATATGAAAGTGCTTTGTAAACGAAGAGTGCCTCACAGGTTTAAGGTTACAGGACCACTGAAAAGGGCCACATTTCAGTGTGTCTGGTATGGAATTCATCTAACAGTCATTCAAAAAGCATTTACGAGATGTCTGTGAGCTCCTGGGCCAGTGCCACTGCACCAGCTCCTAACGATCCCTGTAGGTCTCCTCTTCCACCCTGATGTTCATAATTTTGCCCAGAGTGCTTCATCTACCCACCCACGCATTTGCAAAAACTCAATGTCACTTGGAATCATTTCTTTTTCCTTTTTGTCAATATCCAGTCAATGTCATTTGGGTTTTCCAATGTTTACTTTCTAAAGTTTCTGAAGCTCTTCCATCATTTCCATTATTACATTTAGATCTCTTTAAGGAAACCAAAAATCTAGAAAGTGGGCATTATGCAATTATATTTGGAAATCGCCCCATTGTGTTCAAAATTAAACAAACATATTTTAAGTCTCTATTTTCACCAAAAAGATGCTAGAGGTTCTAGAATGACTTACTTCAATGTATTTAAGGCAAATAGGCAGTAGAACAAGCACAGTGCTTTTAAGGTCAAAAGGCTATGGCAAAATGGGCTGGCTAAGAAGCTTATATTCATAAAGCTTTATATAACCAAACTTTATATAAACCAAACATTACTATAGGCAATTACTCACAATGAGCCAAAAGAGAATCCTTTATTTATTTATTTATTTTCACCCAGAAGGTGAAAACTGATTCGGGGAAAATAGAAGGAAATAGATAATTCACTTTTGCTTCACTAATGCTTGGTAGATACACAAAAGTTAAATAAGGCTTCTCTGTGGCATAGATTTTACATGGGATTCAAAAACTGAGGAAGATGGGTGAAAAGAAGCTCTCTTTAAAATCAAACAGATTTAGGGGCGCCCGGGTGGCGTAGTTGGTTAAGCGTCCGACTTTCGCTCGGGTCATGATCTCGCGGTTCGTGGGTTCGAGCCCCGCGTCGGGCTCTGTGCTGACTGCCAGCTCAGAGCCTGGAGCCTGTTTCAGTCTGTGACTCCCTCTCTCTCTGACCCTCCCCTGCTCACGCTGTGTGTGTCTCTCTCTCCTCTCTCTCCTAGAAATAAAAAAAAAAAAAAAAAAATCAAACAGATTTGGAGTACCTGGGTGGCTCAGTCAGTTAACCGACCGATTTCAGCTCAGGTCATGATTTCACATATGTGACTTCCAGCCCTGCATCTGGGTCTATGCTGATAGCTCAGAGTCTAGGGTCTGCTTCAGATTCTGTGTCTCACCCTCTGTCTGCCCCTCCTATGCTCATACTCTGTCTTTCTCTGCCTCTCAGTAATAAAAAAAATTATAAAATCAAACAGAGTTGTTGGGGCACGCGGGAAGCTCAGTTAGTTAAGTGTCCCACTCCTGATTTTGGCTCAGGTCATGAACTCATGGTTTGTGGGTTCGAGCCCCACATTGAACACTGCACAGAAAGTGGGGAGGCTCCTTGAAATTCTCTCCCCCTGTCTCTCTGTCCCTTCCCCACACCCTCTCTCAAAATAAATAAATACACTAGAAAAATCTAACAGAATTGTTAAACATCTCTTATCAGAACTTAGTGCAAAAAAAATTAGTCTGGTCATGCACACAAATGCATGCTTGAGCGCCATCTTTGGACACTGATGGGCGTAAGTAACCCTAGAGATTCACTGGGGGTGGATGTAAAGACCGTACTGCCTCTACCCTGTTTTCCCCCTCAAGGAGAAGAGGTTCCCAAAATGGCCCCAAAAGAATCATTCAGAGATGGTTGGAATGTTTCCTGCTGGAATGGTTCTTAGGGTATTTTCATTCTCTAAGTAGATCATAGTCTAGAGTTAATAGGGGTGACATGATTAATAGAAATAATAATAATACTAATCAAATTAAAACAGTAGCAAAAGGAACAATCTACAGTTTCTCCTTTAACATAGCAAAGTTGTGGGGCGCCTGGGTGGCTTAGTCGGTTAAGCGTCGGACTTTTGCTTAGGTCATGATCTTGCAGTTCGTGGGTTCGAGCCCCGCGTCGGGCTCTGTGCTGACAGCCAGCTCAGAGCCTGGAGCCTGTTTCAGAGTCTGTGACTCCCTCTCTCTCTGACCCTCCCCTGCTCACACTGTCTCTCTCTCTCTCTCCTAGAACTAAATAAAACATTTAAAAATAAATAAATAAATAAAAGAAAGAAAACAAAAACATAGCAAAGTTGTTGAGTTCCCTCTGACTGAAAAGTAGAAGTTTGCTAGGCTCAAGCCACCTTGAAAAGGTCATAGTCTGGGAGAATGTAAATTAACCAATCTGATCTCTGGGAGAAATAGAGAAAATCTTCAAGAACTATACCAAATAAGTATCAGGACTAGATAATTTCACAACATGTTCTATCAATTTTTAAGAAATACAATAAAATGTAATTCATTTGCTATTGTGAATGAAGTATCTAGGAATAAACATAACAAGAAATGTGCATATTTACATAAAAATACTTTAAAATACCACTTTCTCTGCCATGGAGAATTGGAACAGAAAAAAATAAAAACAGAACTTCATTGTTTAAAAAATGAAGTTAAGATTACATCGACATCAAAAATAGCTCAAAATTTACTGAGTGGGCTCATATCCTTTTCTGAAGCCAGACCTCCACAATCTCTAAGCAATGACAAGTCATCTTGAATTTTCATGTGGATAATGTCATTGTAGAAGGCAAAGGTAACAATCTCTTCCATGGTTAAGTGAGTTCAAAGATCTCAACAAGGAAAAACATCAGCAGAATGGAGAGAGAACCATCACTTCAAATTCCAAAATAACAAGGCCTTCGGGGTAGTCAAAAAGATAAACACCTACCAAGCCCTCAGACCACTCACTCTGTGTCAGGAAAGTTAAAGATGCTAGAATCTTCTATGAAGGCATAGATCTATAAAATGGATCCATAAAAGTGACTAAGTTAGTCAGCAAGGAACCTTCTGACATTCATGCTACATCTGAATCATAGCCAAAGAAAATTTCCTTTCAGGGGAAGATTTTAATTCCATTGACTTGGAAGAAGAAGTTTCTTCTCCAACTGATAATGGAATGGACAAAAGAGACACCTCAACAGAGTGCCTTTCTCTTGACCCAGAAGAGCTAAGAAGACTGAGTGATAAACAATAGTTCTGCTACAAAAATGCAGGTGGAGCCAGCCCTGCACTTTTCAGGAACAGAAAATAATGCTGAACTGAATGGAACCCTAGTTTTAGAAATCTGTGGAAAGCAAGATATAGTGCCAGGCATGGACAGGCAGTCAGGTTCCCCAGAAATCCAAGTAGAAACCACTGAACATACATGAATGCACATGAACATCTAGACAAAGTTAAACTAATTGAATATTACCTTCATAAGAAGAAAGAAGGATCACAGTTATCTGAAAAGTTGCAGAAGCCAGAAATAATGATGCCAAAAGTATTGAGCCTCCCTCAACTGAAGGCAATAAAGAGCTGGATAAAACCTAGGTGAAAGAGTGCCCCTCCCACAGGAACTAGCCTTCTTCTGGCTGTGGAAGCAAAAGGAATAGTTTTCAGACAGCTCTTTAGAATCTTTTCTGGATAACACCTGCCAAGGTGCACAAATGGATAATAAGTCTAAAATTGAGTTATGGCTTCTGAAAAGAATTTGGGCACCCATTGAAGATAGACTTATTTCAAAAGAAGGAAAGAAAAAAAAAACAAGGCTCCACCCATGTTTCTGTGGATTAAAGTAGGAAAGCCAGTGAGAAAATTCCTTGTCACTCACACTGCAGCCGATGTGGGGCAGTATGACAAAGGAAGAAAGTAGCTGGAGTCCCAGTTTGCTGTTACTCTGGAGAGCCTGTGTTAGCAGCTCTCTGAAATATAAGAAGATATCATGTGCCCCACCCCTGGAAGAGGTGTGTAGCCTTGGGCTGCCATGCTCTGGTCAGTGGAATAATGAGTCAGGGAGTCAAGTGGTGATGAATGCAAATTTCTAGAAATAGTGTGCTCTGGTATGAGATTCTTTATCCATTTGAAACATAACTTCTTAATTTGAAAAATGAGTCATGGTGTTAAGTGATTAGATCACTAATGAACAAACAATGAATGCATACATCCTGGCATGTACTGGGCTACTTGTAGGTAAATATGACTGAGACACTACCTTGATAAGCTTATGAAATCTGATGAAGCAGTTTTTAGCACTTTCTAGAGACTTAATATGATTGTAATTTATATATTTGGATAATAGTCTATGTAAAAAGAACAGTCATTTTATTTTTCTTAATACAAAGAGATTATTTTCTAGTTTAGAAAAAAACAATAATTCCTGTTCAAATTAAAATTTTTCTTTTTTCTAATTAAAAAATAGCTTAAAAATAGCACAAATAAATCATAGATGAGTCATTCTTTTCAATATCAATGAAAAATATTTCAAAAAAATATTAGGAAACTGAATCCAACTTCAACATGGTATTGAAACATCACGACCCAATAGTATTCAAGATATAAGGTCAAGATGCTTTGGTTTTAGAATACTTTATTCATTTTAGTAAGAAATGAAAGTAAAACAAAAAACTTATTATCTTCTCATTGTATATTCAATAAGCAGTTTAAAATGCATAATCCATTCTTTATAAAAATTCTTAATTAAATTAGAATAGATAATTGCTTTCATAACAGATAAAATGAATCCCTATCTCTTTAATGGATAAAATAAAAGTCCCTACATTAACATTCTCTTATTGGTCTGAAAGCATATGAAAGCTTAGAAGAAGCATGATCTTTAAAGTAATAATAATAACAAGAGCACTTTATTTATTTCCTCCTCCTCCTCCTCCTCCTCCTCCTTCTTCTTCTTCTTCTTCATTATTATTATTATTATTCATTGTTCTGATATACAGTTTACTCTGGCTAAATAAGAATAGAAATGAAGGATAAAAATCTTAACGGAGACTTTGGCTTTCATGAAAGAAGGTGGAGTAAATGTAATATTTCTAACTCCTTATTTTAAGTATAACAAAAAAAAAACATGGATATTACACACAAAACAAACAAGGGGACTCTGAGAAGGAGGCAAACCAGGAGACACATTGACACCTGAGGAGAGATGTGATGGAGTTTTTTTGGATTTTCTTTTTTCTTACTATTTCTCAGGCTTGAAGTTGAAAGGGCTGTCAACCTCAAAACTTGATGTGTGCAGACAGAAAAAGCCCCAACAAAAGCTAGCACCTTTTTTCCAAAGGACCAGAAAGACAGACAAGATTAGACAAATACTTTCCTACAGCCAAATGCCACAGATAATACTGTGATTTCATTTCCAAACACAGCAGCAAAATGTGGGTGAGAAGCTCAGAGTTCCTTTGCAAAGCTGTCATAAGGTTCCTCAATAACCCAACCACAGGGTTTTACAGTAGGTCAAATAGGGAGATGGAATTTTTGTCCTCACCAGCCAGCAAAATCTTCTCACAGACAGTAGTCATCTCCCTTATGGAGTCTCTGGAGACTAGACGGGGAGCCTGGACTTCCACCTCCACCCAAGAATACTGAGGTGCCCATCCTGCTCCTTGACAGATGGTATTAGGAAGGGTTAGTGGGGAGTCTGGACATTCACCATCACCCCTCAGTGATGGAGTGACATGGTGACAAGGCCATCTGTACAATAGTGTCAATCAAGACAACCTGGGAAGCTAGAACTTCCCCTTGCTCAGCAGTAATAAAGTCTCCCTACTGCCTTACGGTGTCAGTAGAGGCCGTGCAGAGCTAGACTCTATCTCTATCTGCCAATGACAGGAGAGTGTCCCTCCCCTATTGCCATTGTGGTGTCAGAAAAAGCCACCTAAACTTGAAGGTTTAAATAAGATCCACAGTCTCATAACAAAACATAGAAATGTTAGGTCTTCAAAATGAAAAATTACTATATACCAATCACCAAGATGGTCTGAAGCTAAACGTGCAAAAAAAAAAAAAAAAAAAGATACTGATAGATCTCAATTTCCACTCTGAGATTACAAAATTACAAAGATATTAGAATTACCTGACAAGTATTTTAAAAATAGCCATGATATAAAAGCTTCAGTGAGCAATTAGGATCACACTTAAAACAAGTGAAGAAATAAAATGTCTCAATGAACAAACAGAAGACATAAAGAAGAACCACATGGAATTTTTAGGACTGAAAAATACAATAACCAAAATAAAATTTTAGTGTCTTCATTTCCGCATCACATTGGAGGATACAGAAGAAAGGATCAATGAATTAGAGACAGAACAGTAAAAACTACCTAGTCTAATGGAAAGAGGAAGTGGGGTGACTGGGTGGCTCAGTTAGGTAAGCCTCTGACTTCAGCTCAGGTCATGGCCTTATGGTTTGTGAGTTCAAGCCCCATGTTGGACTTTCTGCTGACAGCTCAAAGCCTGGAGCCTGCTTCCAATTCTGTGTCTTCCTCTCTCTCTGTCCCTCCCCAACTCATGCTCTGTATCTCTCTGTCTCTCAAAAAAATGAATAAATGTCAAAAAAAATTAAAAACATAAAATTAGAGAGGAAGTTGACTACAAAAAGAAAAAGTTGAACTGAACCTCAGATTCTGGTGAGACTATTGACAAATATTTAATATACATGTTTTTAGAGTCCCAAGGGGATAGAAGAAAGGTAGTATTGAGAAAATACTCAAGGAAATAATTGGTATAACTTCTCAAATTTTCCAAAAACAACCCATAAACTTACTGATTTGAGGAACAGAGCAAACCTCAAACAGAATAAACCCAAAGAAATTCAACCCAATGGCCATCACTGTTAGTTTATTCTAAAAATTATGCAGATAAAGAAAGGACTTTGAATACTTATAACAGTTTTGAGGTGAAAGAATAAAGTGGGAGGAATCACTCTAATGTCAAGCTTTACTATAGGAGCAGGATTCGGGTAGTCTGATGCTGGCTGAGGGACAGACACCTAGATCCAGAAACAAAATAGCAAAACTATTAATAGACTTTAATAGAGTCACATTCTTGTTTCCACCTGATTTTTTACAAAGTTGTAAAAGAAATTCAATGGAAGTAAAGTAAACTTACCAACAAATGGAGCGTGGAGTAATTGGACTTTTGTAGGGAAAAAAATAGCGAACCTTAATCTTACACAAAATTAACACCTTATACAAAAATTAACTCAAACTAGGTCATGGAATTAAATCCAAGACTAAAACTAGTATGAAAACTAGAAGAAGTTCTCTGCAATGTGGGGCTAGGCAGAGAAAGATTTCTTAGACTTAGTAGCAGGATTAAAACACAATCTATAGAGGGGCACCTTGGTGGCTCAGTTGGTTAAGTGTCTGAGTTCAGCTCAGGTCATGATCTCACAGTTCCTGGGTTTGAGCCCCGCGTCAGGCTCTGTGCTGACAGCTCAGAGCCTGGAGCCTGTTTCAGATCCTGTGTCTCCTTATCTCTCTGACCCTCCCCTGCTCACACTGTCTCTCTCTCACTCTCAGGAATAAATAAAACATTAAACACACACACACACACACACAACCTATAGATAAGGGGAAATATTTGTAAACTGCTTCCTTAACAAAAAACAAGGCATATAGAAGATAAAATAACTCTTAAAACTCCACAGTAAAAAGGCAAATCATCCAATTAGAACAAGTCAAAAGTCATGAAGAGACATTTCACTGAAGAAGATACATGGACTAGAAATGAGGACAGAAGAACAGATGTTCAATGTCATTTACTGTTAGGTAAATATGAATTAGAATCACAATGACTGATGTCAAAGAGATTATTGCCTATGTTTTTAGATCTTATCTTTAGGTCTTTAATGAATCTTGATTTTATTTTTGTGTATGGTTTAAGAACATGGTTTAGTTTCATTCTTTTGCATGTAGCTGTCCAGTTTTCCAAACACCATTTGTTGGAGAAATTGTAGTTTTTGTAATTGTATATTCTTGTCTCTTTTGTGGAGGATTAATTGACCATATAACCGTGGGTTTATTTCTGAGCTCTCTATTCTGTTCCATTGATCTTTGTGTCTGCTTTTGTGCCTGTTCCGTAATGTTTTGATTGCTACAAATTTGTATTATTCTTGAAATCTTGGATTGTGATACCTCCAATTTTGTTCTTCGTTTTCATGATCTCTTTGACTATTCAAGATCTTTGTGGTTCCATACCAATTTTAAGATTATTTGCTCTAGTTTTCCAAAAAAATGATGTTGATATTTTGATAGGGATAGTATTAAATCTATAGATTGCTTTGTATAGCATGGGGATTTTAACAATATTCGTTCTTTCAATCCATGAACATGGACTTTTGATCCATCTGTTTGTGTCATTTTCCATTTCTTTCATTAATATTTTATAGTTTTCAGAATATAAGTCTTTCTTTCACCTTCTTTGTTGTTTATTTGTAATGCATTTTATTATTTTAGCTCGGAGCCTGGAGCCTGCTTTGGATTCTGTGTCTCCCTCTCTCTCTGACCCTCCCCTGCTCTCTCTCTCTCTCTCTTTTTCTTTCTCTCTCTCTCTCCTTTCTCTCCATTAGAAATAAAGAAAATATTTTTAAAAAATTAAAAAATAACCCAAATGGATGTATATAGAAAATGTCAAGAAATTTCAGAAATAACCATAATACATTGTGAAACTAAATATATTTAATGGATACATCTCAATCAGTAAATAAAACACAGTTTACTAAATAAATAGTTTATGACAATATTTGAGTTGAAAAAAGTGTTTTAGTGTCTACTCTAAAATATGTATTTAAAATAAATTCCAAAAGTACTATATACTTAAATGGAAAGAAAAATAACAGTAAAAGCCGATGAAATAAGCATAGAACATCTCTTTCTAATTTGTATTTTCAGTACTTAGGCCCTTCTCAACAGCACGTCAATCCTAGAAGTATACATCCAAATGATTAATAAATTTAAACTAGAAAAATAAAAAATGGAATTAAAAAAATCCTAACAGTGAGAGACAATCAACCACTTAATGTTTGTGTCAGCTATCGCTGCATAACATACTGCCGCCAAATCTCAGAGGCTCACCACAGTAGGAATTTTTGTTTACTTTCATGAGCCCCAGCCTACACCTGGATAAACACATTTGACTGGGCTGCTGGGACACTCTGCTTTGGCCTGTGAGACCAACTGTGCTTGGATGCTGGTCACGGTTGGGCTCAGGTCTTCACATGTGTCCACTGAGGTGACCAGGCTAAAAGGACAATGGTAGATCGGAAGCCCTTCTCTAATTGTGGATCACATAATGCCAAAATTTAAGATCCATCCTGTAAGCAAATTTAAATTATCCACTCCTGTCACAGCTATGAACTTATCTTTGGCCCAAACAAGTCACACTGACAAGAACGAAGTCAAGGGGCAGGGAAGTACACCCTCTTACAACGCAGCAAGGGTGAGGGCTTTAATGTCTAATACCATCAAAGAGAAGTGAAACGTTCGGACGAATAATTCACTTCTTGACAGCGAGGTTGATATTTGCAATTCATATTACATGCAAAGGGAAAGTTTCTTGTACATAAGGAGCTTCCACAGATCCATTAGAATTAAATTGAAATGTGAAATAAAAACTAACAGGTAGGAAGAGACAATTTTCAGAAAATAAAGAGATATGCTTTGTTGTGTGGAAAGATAGTCTACCTCACTCATTATAAAATAAATCTAAATTAAATTGGGCAAATATTGGCAAAAATTAAAACAAAATCACAGTATCTTATGTTAGTGAGGCATTCCTTATACATTTACTTATGGTTGTGAAAAGAGCACATTTACAGGAAGGCTATTTACATATATATTTGAACACATATATTTTAGCTATATATTTTATACATATATGTTTAAAATGCACACAATTTTGGGGCATCTGGTGGCTAAGTCAGTTGAGTGTCCTACTTCATCTCAGGTAATGATCTCACAGCTCGTAAGTTCTAGCCCTACGATGGCCTCTGTGCTAACAGCTCAGAGCCTGGAACCTGCTTTGGATTCTGTGTCCCCTTCTCTCTCTGCCCTTCCCCTCCTTACACTCTGTCTCTCTCTGTCTCAAAAATAAATAAATATTAAAAATTAAAATAAAATGCACACAATCTTTGATCTAACAATTCTATTTCTTCATATATATATTTGTCCTACAGGTAATTAGCTGTGCCCAAGGTCATTCATGGCAACACTTTCAACATTAGAAGATTAAAACCATCTAACTGCTGTCAGTGTTGGACCAGTGACGTAAATGATGCTACATCTATACAACCATAGTCAGTCTTTAGAAGGAATTGGCCAGCTTTCTGTGTACTGATGTGGAATCATCTCCATGGCACATTGAGAGTGAAAAAAGCAAGATGGAGAAGAGTCTATGATACCGCCCCATTTTTGTAGGAAAACAAAAATGTAAAAGGTATTCTGTTTCTGGGAGAGCTGACGCATATGAAGAATAGGCTGAAGGCTAAATGGGAAATAAAAGTTGTCTCAGGAAAAGGAAACTTGGACACAATTAGCAGTTGTCATTGAGATGAGAGCTGAAGAGCCCCGTATTGCATCAGTAACTATCCAGAGACCAAAGATGCTATTTGGAAACATTCTGGGGAAATGCATCAGAGTACTTACAGCTCCAGATTTAACTCTGGAACGTATGACAACTTTCTATTTCCTACCTGCTTAAGCATAATAGCGCACGGATGCCTTTCATACATTTACTAACATATGTCATCATCCTCTTTCATTTTCTTTGAAATTACCCAGCGCTATTTCACTGATGTTTTTGATAATGATGACAATCCATATTATAATAATTTCCTTGTTATCTTGCAGCTTTAGAAAATTTATCTGCTCAAAAATTTTATAAGACTCTAATTCCTTCATTATAAATGTAATCTTCTAAGATGTCACATAGAGCAATTGAAAGGAAGCCTTAAGAAGGATAATGTTTTTCTTGGAGAATATCCCCTCTTCAGATGTCCCGACCAATTCGCTTGAAAAAGGAGGGATGTGATAAACTAAATTATCTGGTCTTTTAAAAATATAGTTTTCCTTTGGGATGCTAAACTATAAAATCCATTTCACCCAAGTACTCACTTTCTCTTAAGAAGTCTTGTTTTTTTTGTTTTTTGTTTTTTTTTTTAAAGTTACGTTTTTCAACAGAACTTTGTCCTTATAATCTGAGGTGGGCTTCTTTGGGTGGAGGGGGGCTTATACTTTGCAAAATCTGGAGAAAGTTAAAGCAATTTGGTGTGGTTACTGTCATAATGTTCTGTTACAGAAATGCTCAAGGAGCACTCAGTTAATTGAGAAATATGACAAGTGGGTGGTCTAAATTTTCTTGCAGATTCAGTGATAAATCGACTTTTTGACCTTGAGAGATTTATTGAAGTTTCTTATGCTTTAGTTTCCTCATCCACAAAATGTGAATCACAGTCATTTTGTTGTAGGCCTGTGAAAGCGAAATGAAAATCCTTACAGCAGTGTCTGAGGAAAAAGTAATTGTTACCAATTTTAATTATTTTTACTAAAATATTTGCTGAATATTATCAGGAACTTCTAGCTCTTTCAAACCATCCTTATCTCAAGATAAAGGCCTATAAATTGACATATTGAGTCATTGTAAGTAGTGCTGGTCGCTTAACAATAAGTAACTAATACACCATTTTTGTACCATTCACACACTTTTAGTGTGTATGGATGGATCCATGGATGGGAGACAGATACTATCTATTAAACTAGTAAATTAATACACACTGTAATGTTTATATTGCATCTCTCCAACTCTCATTTCTGATATTTTTCTCTTCTCCTAATGCTCTGATCAATGATCTGAATTAAACCTCTATCAGAAGCGAACATGTGTAAGAAGAGACTCCCCACCTCGCAGCTTTCCACCAAAGATATAAAAGCAATTTATCCCTTTTCATTTTCTTTAAAAATAACTACTTGAATTTTAGTCTGTTTGTGATTTTGAGCAACAGTCCTACAAGCAATCTATCAAATGTCTAAATGTCCTTAATGGAGAATTCTGGCTTTACAAAGAGGCAAGTTTTCTTGGAAAAGAGCACTGACATGAAGGGATATTTAATAAGAAAACTAACCCTGTGCTAGCCGCCATTATCAGCCAGTAGCAAAGGGAGATATTTCTGTTCCATGTGATTCCGTAATCCATCTAGCTGTAAGAACGTATCCAAATCAGAACAATGCATCTTAGCTTTGTGATGTACATTCCTTTTTTAAGCATGGTATTATATCTAAGTCATATTTAAAAATCTAGTGGGAATTATTGTGCAAATATAGATGAGAAACTGAATTTAGAGAGATTTCATTTGGTTAAAATTTTGCTTGGTGTCCTTAAAGTAAGTCAAAAACAACAGAATATGGAGATTTTTATTTGCATCCTGAATAATTAGAGGATAAAAATTAGGCAGGTATTAATTGATTAATTAATTGAAAAAAATAGCTTTAGTTTAAACTGTATTCAAAACCACCTTGAATAATGATCGTAATATATAAGAACTTTTGTAATAATCTAAACCTTAGGAGTACCAAAAGGTAAAGCTTTTTATTTGCTCCAGAGTTAACCAATGCAAAAAAAGTTATTATAATACCATTTAAATCTTTTTTCTATATGGTTCAGAACAGATGATATTACATTTAAATGATCATTTTTTTAAAATGTGTATTCATTTATTTGGGAGGGGAGGGGCAGATAGAGAGGGAGAGAATCCCAAGCAGACTCCACTGTGTCAATACAGAGCTTGACACAGGACTTGATCTTATGAACCTGATATTGTGACCTGAGCCAAAATCAAGAGTTGGGCGCTTAACCAACTGAACCACCCAGGAGCCTCTATTTAATATGATCTTAATATACAATTGAAAATGAAGATAAATGAGTATATGTTAATGTATAAACATTCATAATATTTTATATTTCTATATATATTCCTATATTATTTCTATATATTTATATTTATAAACACATATATACAGAATACTTTTGTCTTTTAGTTGAAATATTTATTACTTTGTTTACTTTCCAGAAAGAGAAATTCTCTTCAGTATTTTTTAAAAGCCTCCTTTCTTTTTTCCCCTCAGGAATACCATAGTATTAGGAGCTCATTGTCACTAAGTACCCAGATAGAAAGTTACTTTCTCTTACAAAACCCAGGGTGGCCTCCATAGCATCACTTGAAGAGAAGACTCAGAATCTTTGGGTCATTGCAGATACCCCACTGGAAGCCCAGCATCTCTGCATCCTAAAGAATTCAGAACTGACAGTCCATAGTCTACAGATAAATACAGAATAAATATTGTTACAAAGTTGGACTCATGCACAGGAGGCTAACACTAGCCTTGAAACCCAGCATCAGGAACAAAGAAAGTAGCAAAGTTCAAACAAAGCTTCTTAGGATTTTGCTAAGCAGTTTCAAATTAAATAAAGGAAACAGAAGTGGCGAAAATGGTCCTATTTACAAGAAAGTTGATTAGAAACTAAATATAGAACAGATTCAAGCACTCACTAACAAATTTAGCACTGGATTCTAAATACAGACTCGTGTTCTCGGGGGAAACCAAAAAGCCATTAAATTAACTTAAGGCAAGTTTTATAGTGTCAATTATTGAGTTTATATAACATTTCCATACTGGTTTATTTCATAATGTCTCATCCAGGAATACAACAGCAATTACCTGAGAAACAATAGTGGTGATAGTAAAATAATCATTTTTTTAATTAACAAATCTTTAAAATAAAGCAGTTTACACACTGAGCCGAAAGCTAATATATTTCCCAGAGCCTTGGCCACCAGCTACTGTCAACAAGCCAGTTCAGTCCCTGCCCCCCAGCTCTAGAATTGTCCTCTAGACCCGGAGCAGTGTTAATTAGACGACATTGTGGGTCCCTGATTTGGGATAAAAGGGCTGTCACAGTGGCTGTGAAAGAATGTTTCTAGTCTCTTTCTTGAAGCAAACATCAGGCCATTAACCAAAGGAGTCAAGGGCTTAGTCTTAAGAAGTCTACCTACTCTCCCCATTTGTTCTCATCTTAGAAGGTGACCTTGTTAAGAAGTATCACTTTCTAAAAAGTGTTTTCCCTGAAATTGAAAGGGGGTCATTACCTTTTTTGTTGGAATCCCATTTTATCTGCTCATCTTATCTTCTAAGGAAGACAATGATCTTTCATTTGATAACAAACGTTTCCTTTTTTCCCCTTAAAATTATCAGTGCAAGAGAAAATGATACCCTATCTGATCTTTGACTAGTGTATGAAAATCCACATCCTTGTTTCTTTGAAAAGAGCACTTATTGGTGTTCAGCACTTGGGAGAATGAAAATGTTGCAAACCAGGTGTAGATTCTTAGAGGGCTCTAAGGATGCATCATTCCACCTGCTTCCGGGAGGCTAAGGAAGCCCTAACGGCCATTGAGGTCCAGGAGACTTCACAACCTGGATGGTGTCCCTGGATGCTTTAGAAGTTCGTCAGCTTTGGTCCAAAAAAAAAAAAAAAAAAAGAAAGAAAGAAAAAGAAAAAAAAATTAGCAGGCAATCTTTGTTCCTGTCTTTTTTCCAAAACAAAGTTCTCTGTATCAAATGGCACAGGATCCTTGAAGCAATTGTTGACAAATTCATGTTAGCAACTGATACAGACAAACATGATTCAATGTTATTACAATTGTACTTGGAATCTAATTCACGTTAACAAAGAGAGATGGAGGAAGTATCAGAAGTGTCCCTGCTTTCAGCTATAATGTCCCACAACTTTTCTTTTAGTGTCAGATTTACAAACTGTTCCAGAGAAAGAAGAATTTCACCGAAAATATATTTATTACCAAACCCAATGGCTTTGGAAATGTAGCTATGCAAATCACATTTGTGAGTGTGAGAAAGAGAGAGAGGAGAAAGAGACTTCAAATTTTGAAAATTAAATGTAGGCAAGAAATATACATATCCCTTTCCAATTCAATCCTGGCAACATTTGTGAATATTTACTTCTAGTCACACCATTCAACTAATCAACAAATATTTTTCCCTTGGAGATCATTTTCCTTAAAATCCCCATCTTAACACATTACATTAAATTTCACTGTTTTTTGGCTTAAGTAAGATGGAGCAGAGAAATTTTAATTAAGAAATTTAGACTCTGACTATTTAATTTGAAGATATAGATGTTAACGCTTATTTTCTTGTTTAGGCAACAGTGAATATAAAGAGAGAAGCATCACATTTATATCGGACACATATGCTGAGTGCTTCTGTAGAGGCTCTGAATAATTCTTTTTCCATTTTTTCCCCACTATTTTAGAACTTCTGAGTTGTTCGTAGTCTGTTTTGTGGTTGGTGAGATCAGGAACATATTTTAAATTAAATTATTAAATGCAATTTGAGGACGATAGTCTTTAAAAACCAGAAATAGATTCCATTTAAATGAACACAGTGAATTAAGTACATTGACATATCTGCTTACCTGGGTGCAGTTTTACTTGCACCTAAAAAATAAAACTTTAATTTGAGATATATATATATATATATATGGCTAATGTGGCACATTCAATTGACCATATGTAGTCTGATATATATGTAGGCCCACTAAAATATGTGCCAAATTACACCTCCCTTTGTGGGGGAAAAGAATTGTGCTTTGAAAAAAATTACCTATCCTACCACTGCCGTGATGGGAACTGGGGACTTTTGAAGTTAATAATACAGAATTAGAGTTATTTATTTAATTGGTTCCAGTCTACTGCAGTGTTTAACAAGCTCAGATAAATGGACTAATCTTTCACAATTAGTCTATTAAAGTCTGGTTATTTTTAAAACTTATATCAGTTGCAATCAGAGGGTTTCCTAAGGCATAAATTGTCTACCACCTTTGTACTTCGAGGACATTTAACTTGCTGTCGAGCTATTTGCTCTATGAACTTTGTTTGTTTTAGCATAAGGAATTCCAGAATAATACAGACATCTGAAAAACCCCAGATGGCTTCAGTTAATAAAATACATTAATCAGTTATTAGTGACTAAACAGGATCCCCAATTCCTATTTAATAAGTGTTTCCTATTTTTAAAACATGTGAGTGGAGAGAGTGTAAAATTTAGTACAACGATAACGTGGGTAATCGACATTGATATGCAATGTATCTTTTCTGGTATCAGGGTGCCACATCGTACTAAATTTATTCTAAATATGGGGGTTGCATTGATTTAATCTCAAGTGGAATCTTTTATAATCTTTTAGAACTACTTGAAGGAATGAAAAACATTTATTACACTTCATAGTTGAAAATTTTATATTTTCCCATTATATAGTCAATCACAAAGAATTTTATAAAATGAACGGATGGAAATAATTGGCACCCTGTAACCTCAAGGTCAGAGGTAATAACCAAATATGTTTTTCGGTAAAGATGAAAAACTCAAAGCATAGATTTAATGACCTGTGATCTCCTAATTGATCCCTAGCTCTTTCCTTTACCTACCAAGATTCTTTGACCCTGACCGGCACACTTTCTTGCTCAGTTCAGTGTTTGTCCATTTTTAGGTGGCCTCAGAAGTTATGCCCACTTGTTTGAGCTCCTTTCCCTGCCCACATGTGAACACTTTTTAACACCTGTGCTGGCAACTTTGTTGACTAGGTTTTGATGAAGTTTCTAAATAAACCACTCCTTATTCTGATCACCTAGCAAACATTTGATAATTAAATTGATTGGTTTTGTAATCTGGTCGCATTAAGTCCATTGGTTACAAATTCTATTGATGCTCCTTCTCGAGTGTTTTGAAAACTAAAATGTGTTAACATATAAAAGTAATATTCAAAACCTCTGCTAATTACATGATTGATTTCAATGATGACAATTTTAAAGTAAGAGGTATATTGTCTCCTAAACTTCCATAAGAGCCAGAATAATTCAGAGTTTGCATGTGTTTAGATTTATTTAAAGAATAATAATAAATGAAATTCTAAGGGTAATAATAGAAGTATAGATGAAAAGAGAACAGGATATTTGAATTTCTTACTATGAAACATTTAAACATTGAAATGTTTGACATTTAAATTTAAACTGACATTCAGATGGGAGTCTTTTTTAAAAAAATAATGTTTTATTTATTTCTGAGAGAGAGAGAGAGCGTGTGAGCATGAGCAGGAGAGGGTCAGAGAGAGAGGGAGACACAGAATCCGAAGCAGGCTCTAGATTCTGAGCTGGCTGTCAAGTTTCTGAGCTGGCTGTCAGCACAGAGCCCAATATGGGGCTGGAACCCACGAACCATGAGATCATGACCTAAGCTGAAGTCAAACGCTTACCCGACTGAGCCACCCAGGCGCCCCCAGATGGGAGGCTTCTGATGAAACATGAAGAACCGAATTTTTAAATGAAAAAAATGAAATAACATTAATTTTAAGTGTAATGATAAAATTACATATTCAAAAAGAATGAAATAAAATTTAAATACAATGCAAATAACCTCTGTAGACAACAGCATGTGCTGCTATATCTGGCGTCCTTTTCCACACCATGCATGGTCACTTTAGAATTTAATCCACAGCATATCTGCGAGGACTTGACGGTGTCATGGCCCCCATGAGGTGAGGGAATAGGGACTCAAGGACCTGGGAAAAAAATTTTTTAAAAAGACAAGATTCCATAAAGACAGTGAAGAGAATTCCTTAAGACCAGTCTTTAATACTGTTGACTAATCCCCCAAATTGCCTGAATAAAACTCTTGAGAGAAAAAACAGATATGATCAAACACATAAGGAAGGCCAAGAACTGAAAATATGAGAAGGAATTTCAACACAGAGGATAAAAGGGCTAAGAATTACCAGGTAACAGACATTGTACCCGCAGGGAACAGAACGAGTATGTGGTAGTTGAAGAGGAAGAGTATTTGGAACAAGACTATTGGTCAAAGGGGGTAGGAACAGAGTATTCTAATATCCGTAGTTGAGAACAGAATACACACACATCAAGTGATTGGAAGCCGATATATCAAAATACTACTAGTAATTGCTACTGGATGGTGGTTGCTTCCATAATTATTCTTTGTTTTTAATTAGTCTCAGTATATACATAGTAAATGAGGAGATAGAGATCGAAATGTAAGTGACCTCCTATTCTATTTAGAGAACACAATAAGGCCTGAAAACTTTTTTTTTTTTTATTTATGCTAACAGATTGGAAGAAGCACCGGTACTATTTTACAATATGCCAGCACATATTAAAAATATAATCTTTCACACTCTACTTCCCTTTTAAGAAAATGAGTAGTGGGTGTTTATTTTTGGCATCGCTTTACCAACAGAGAGGGAAATTTCTATATTTTCTTTTAAGCTAAGAACTAGGAAGGTAGCACAGTTGGTGTTTTTGCACACGGAGTAGGGACATGTCATAACTTCTGAAAAAACAGAATCAGTCACTGCACGGTCTTGTTTGCTGTTTTAAAACTAACGACTTAGAAACTATAATGGCATAAGGTTTTGAAGTAATTAACAACATGCCTTTCTATTTCTTCTCTGTGATTGTTGACTTTTTCAGCCTTAAAGTATGGATAACATCGTGCTACAACTATGAAGTTTATTCGTTTATTTATAGGACAAAAGAGATTTGGACCAAAAGTTGCAAAGGCACATATTAAGTTCCCAAGTACCTCTTCTCACTCAGGAAAGAGAACATAGAAAACAGACTTTTTGCTTTACTGGGGACTCATCTTTCAACATCTATTCCTTTCCTTTTTTAAGAAAAACTGTATTAGAAATCTAGAACCTACAGAGTTTTCAATATGATTTTTATCCTTATGTTAAAATAGTGTTATTACAACAGGAAAATTACAGGGCTTTCAAATTAGCAACTAGATGCAATTTGTATAGAACTTTATTTTCATTATTTTAGAAAGCTTACCTGTGTAAGACAGATGGACTATTTGCTATTTGCTCTATTGTTATGGGTTAGTAAACCAAAGACTAGACAGTATAAATGTTTTTGTTCACAAGGCAAAGCATTTTTTAAAATTGTTTTTTATGTTTATTTTTGAGAGAGAGACAGACAGTGTGAGCAGAGGAGGGGCAGAGAGAGAGGGAGACATAGAACCCAAAGCAGGCTCTAGGCTCTGAGCCGTCAGCACAGAGCCCCACGCGGGACTCAAACCCACAAACCGTGAGATCATGACCTTAGCCGAAGTCAGACACTTAACCGATGGAGCCACCCAGGAGCCCCAAAGTTAAGCATTTTTAAGTGTCAGAACTGTAACTGCATTCTACACACTGACTTGTTTACCTCTGAGAGCCAAGAAAACAGATCTCCTTAGAGTTACTACTTGGGGATTATAATACATATACTTGTTGTGTATGAAAATAAGAAACATTTACAGTAGAAATCTTTAAAAATAAATGCATTTTAAATATAAATAAATGTTAAACATTCTTTGGAATATACCCATTATCTAACACATATACACATGCACGTGCACGGGCGTGTACACACACACACACACACAGTGGTGCAGATGCATACATTTAATCATTCAGGTAACATAATAACTAGATAGTGTCATTTGCATTCCCTAACTAATTCATTCATTCAGCCAATATTTGTAATATAGCCATTTGGTCCAAAGTACAGTGTTATATTTTCCATCAAAGATTAGTCTTTTCTTCAAATTTTATTTTCGAAAGGTTACTTGGTGGAAATACAATATATAGGCATTTCATTTTCTACTCTGCCCTTTAATATATAAGAAGTTTCTGAAGTCAATATATCTCTGCCATATTTCATTACTAGGATGGATCAACACTGCGATTCTCTGAAGGTTGGACACATTTACAGTATTTGCAACTTTGGCCACGATTAACCAAATAAAAGTATGGTTCCCCAAATCTTCCCTCCTCCACCACCTTTTCAAAGATGTCAGTGCCTTTCCGCTCCTCCAGAGTCAGGGTCTCACTCTTCCTGTGACCCCAAGTATCACACGTGACCAGACCCTGGCTATTCTCGGCATTAGTCCTTGACTGTCATTCAAATCATCAAAAACACTAAACATTCACTCTCCAGGGTCTTTAAGTTCATTTTCTTTGTACATGGAAAAAAAGAGAGAGAGAGAGAATTATACAATTCATTAAATAGCCATCTCCTTTTCTTTCTGATCCTCAGCTTTAATGTACTAAAACACAGAGAACTTATATGGTGGAAAAGTGGGTAAGCATTTAATGAGCTGCTCTTATGCTAAACCCACCTGCTCCAACTGCCCTCAAAGTCCAACTCTTCCTACTGAACCATGGACACTTGGAATGTAGGGCTGAGTTTTCCTTTCTGTCTCTCATATAATAAATTATGTAAGGTATATAACAGATTTCAGAGAGGAATTAGTGTTTGAATGGATGGGTGAATGTATAAGTGAATCCTGAAGTATCTGTAGAGAAAAATTGTTTTTATGCAGGCTTCAAATATATGATACAAACTTGAGGCACCTGGGTGGCTCAGTCAATTAAGGGTCTGACTTTGGCTCAGGTCATGATCTCATGGTTAGTGGGTTCAAGCCCCATGGCGGGCTCTCTGCCGACAGCTCAGAGCCTGGCGGCTGCTTCGGGTTCTGTGTCTTCCTCTCTCTCTGTCTCTCCACAGCTTGTGCTCTCTCCCTCTCTCAAAAAGAAATAAATGTTAAAAAACAAAAACACATATATGATAAAAAGTGAACCTAGTCAAGAAAAAGAGCAACCAGATAGCACTGTAAACACTAAAGTAAGAAATGATAATAAATTACTTTAGGGAACAATGTCTTTTACTGGTGTGCCTTCTTAAATACATGGATTTTCCTTTTGTATTTTTATGAACAAAGTGCAACAATATTATAGTGTTAAAATGTGAATTTTTAGAATCATTTACTGATCAGAATACATTTAAAAACTTTTTGAGAGAGGAAGAGAGCGAGCAGGGGTGAGGGCCAGGGAGGAGGGAGAGAGCGAATCCTAAGCATACCCCATGCTCAGCGCAGAGCCAAAATGGGGCTCCATCTCACAGCCCTGAGGTCATGATCTGAGCTGAAATCAAGAGGTGGAGGCTTCACTGCGTGAGCCACCCAGGCGCCCTGAACAGAATATTTTTTTATAGAAGAAAATACAATTAGGAAAATATTATGGAAACAATTAAGAAACTCTCTTGGTTAAGGGACAGTGCACTAAACAAAATTTAATTGTCATCGATTTTTGGTTCCATCACATTTCTTTGGATATCTCTGAAGGAAATCAATAGCATATCAAGTACACAGGGATACTTGATAGTTTCATTTTAGGAGAATCACAAATCAATAATTTTAATGGCTAGAGTCTTTAAAAAGTTTCATATAAACAATGGGGTGTGCAGAATGTCTTCTCAAAGTACTGTCCGTGGAGTCAGAGTGTTGAAACAATCTCACTATTTTGGTTCATGATATAGAAATCTCTCTCTGTGCCCTCCTCTGACCTTGTACGTGTTTGCACATGCACGTACAAGGCAGAATGATTGTGCCCTCCTCTTCCAACACACTCATTTAATATGACAATTACCAGTAAACTCCTGTATTTATTGATCTCTGGATGACTGGTATGTCCCATTGTTCTAGTTTCCTATATTTATACCAGAATCATGAAATTATATGTTTTTAAGTCTATACAATATGTCTCCATTTCTGGTAGTTGTAGTCACTACTTGCTATTATTTGTTTATCTCAAGTTTCTTTTCTTTTTTTTTTTTTAATGTTTTATTTATTTCTGAGAGAGACAGCATGAGCAGGGGAGGGTCAGAGAGAGAAGGAGACACAGAATCTGAAATAGGCTCCAGGCTCTGAGCTAGCTGTCAGCACAGAGCCTGGCATGGGGCTCTAACCCACACACCATGAGATCATGACCTGAGCCAAAGTAGGACGCCCAACCAAATAGAGCCACCCAGGCACCCCTGTTTATCTCGAGTTTTGTGTGTGATTTTCTTTGTTCATTTCCTTGTTATGAACTTTAAAACCAAACAGTTTGGCTGAAAAGAGTTCCTGTTAATGCTTGTACCAGAATATTACCAAATTTATAAGTTGACTAAGGGAGAAATTATTTCATGATGTTGGGAATCTTCTTTATCCAGCATCATAATGGGTCAATTCTCTTGCTGAATGTATCTTTTGCATTAATAACAAAAAATAAAGTTTTATTTTGTCTAGTTCTTGAACATTTCTTAATTTCATTCCATTTATTAATTATTATGTGCATGTATTTTGTGTGTATATATATATGCCTTTTTGTGTGTAGATGTATGTATAACTACAGTACCTACACTTAGATATTTCAGTGTGAAATACAACATAATATTTAAGATTATATGAAATACTTTTTAAGTTTATTTGTTTATTTTGTGAAAGAAGAGAGAAAATGAGCAGTGAAGGGGCAGAGAGAGAGGGAGAGAGAGAATCCCACACGGGTTCTGTGCTTTAAGTGTGGAGCCTGACATAGGGCTTGAACCCACAAACTGTGAGATCGTGACCTGAGCTGAAATCAAGAGTCAGATGCTTAACTGACTGAGCCCCACAGGCCCCTAAGATTATATGAAATATTAATGGACAGTTAAATGCATTGTTAAATAGTGAACACCTAGATGATCACCATCCAAATGAAGAAACTACAGATGTAGAGTCCGATAATGGTAGTTTATTTGAATTGCTATATACAATGCGTTTGATGAATGGACCACAATTTTGAGGATGACCATTCAGAGTTTCCAGTATTTGGTGATTATGAATGGTATTTCTATACAACACTCCAGTGTACACGTGTACAAACTTGTCCAATGTAGATACCTGAGAATGGAATTACTACACTGTGGGGTGTGGACAGCTTTTAATTTGCTGGATAAGTATAGACCAGTCTCCAACATTTCTGTCATCACATGAGATCTCAAATTAGAACTATCTTGGTGTTTATTTACAGGTGCTCTAGAGTTCAGAACACTTCAACTCTGATAAATCCCACATAGACTCATTCCCTTTTTTTCTCAAATGTGAACCTTCTACTTTGCTTTCTCTCTCAGTGATGGGAGCCAGTGACCTTAGAATGAAGACCAACTCTGTCTTCCATCTCACTGCCTTTATCAGCACTATGTTCATGGCCCTTCTCCATATCCCTCCAATGTGTTCCTTTCTTTCCAAACCTGCAACCGCACCCCTGATGTAACTTCTGCCATCAGTTGACTAATCCCAAACTATGAGACCTCTGGTGGTCTCAGAAGAGCTCTTGTTGTATCCTTCCTTGCCAGCCCTCCTCTCTTCTTCACAAGGGATGTATTAAAAACCCAAGTTTAATCATATCATGCTTCACATAGAAGATCATTGCTCGGAGGAAAAATACAAATCCTTACCATGGCTTTCAAGGACAGTGATTTAGTCTCTGGCAAGCCCTCCATCTTCACCTCATAAACCCTCTTCCTCAGCCTCTGGTGTCAAGTCTGCTTAATTTAATTTTAATAATTCAGATTTGTAATACTTCTTAGCCCTCAAGACATCTCACATTCTGTTCCTTTTTCCCCATAATGCTTTTTCACCTTTAATCTATTTAGCTCTCATTCACTCTTCTTCATGTCAAGGATCACTTCCTCAACTTTTTCCTGACTCCTCCCCCAAGACTAGCTCTGGGTCCGCTTACATCTATAGTTTGTACTCACTATCATACGTGTACTCAGTTTGCATTTATATCTGAAATTGTTTGAGATAATATTACAAATCACATACTGAATGGTTTTTGAATATGTATTTTTCCTTGCCACATAGGATACTTATTTTATACTTAGTGAAGAAATCTTCATTAGAATTTGGTTAAAGGTTTCATCATATGACTCCTGTGCATACCAAAAAGAAAAAAAAAGACATTACATGAAACAACTTTGTTTGATATTAACTTCGCCTTTGAAGTTTGAGTTTTCAGAGTCAATATCCAACTCCGAATGACTAATGTCATACTTTTTGAGACAACACTATGCCATGTGCCATCAAGAGCATTGGTGATGCAGCATTTCTTAAGAGTTATCCATTATTGTGTTTTGTTCAACATCAGCAGGAAATTTCTAACAAATTGTTGTTTGACAGCTTAACAACAGTCCTCTTTGACACACAAATCTGTCACACCAGATCCACGTTGTTCTGAGTTTTAATTTCATCTATTCCTCACTATTTGGCAATTTATCCTGACATCAAATCCATTGCGTGTTCGGCTACATTCAATCCAAACTCAAGCCAAATGCGGTAGAGCTTTCACACTTCTGGATATCTTACTTCCTGAGGTCTCATAAAACACATTCTTTTTGCGTTGCAAGAAAATATGAAATTGTAAACATTCCGCCAATGACAAATGTGCTGGCTACTGATATTGAGTTTACTTCCTGCTGTTTTGAGTTCAGTTCTTTTCTGTGAGCATAATATCTTTTTGTTTTATTGCTGAGTCATGATAAAAATCTTTTGAAATACATTTTAATTGACAATTAAATCCCCACATCTGGAACCAAAAATACACGACTGAATTAAAAGTGAGGAGACTCTAACCAATTGTAACTCACCCACATCCATGCAAAATTAACTTTTTTCTGTGGCTTCGTTGATGACATTGTAGGTTACATTTGGAGTCAAGGTATAGTGAGTATGAAAATGTGTACACCTCACATTTGATAAAATATAATATTTTTGATATCTGTAAGGTTTGCAGGCTCACATCAGCACTAGAAAATAAATCCAAAGGATTAAGGAATGAGTAGGTAAGGAAAAAGTAAGTAAGCAAAAGATTAAGATAAAAAATGAACTGATTCAGCTTGGTTTTAATTCCCTTTATATTTATGTGGCTTAGAAGCAAATCTCTTTTAAATGAACACTTACTGATTTATAATCCAGATACAAATGTTCTTAAGTGTCTGTAAGTAAATTTCAAAACTCCCAGATCACTGCAAAGAGTGTCAGTTACCTTTCGTCATCCAATAATGAAAGACTTGGTGCCATGTTAGTACCTTTACCCACCAGTGTTCTCCTCTGGTGAGCAATGGCTGGAGTAGAAGTTTCTCCTTTCAGACCCCCAAAGCTCTTGGTTTCTCTCCTGAGACCGTACATCTTGCCATGACTGCCAAAAAAAATATGTTAACAGTTCACACAAAATACCTCAATGTTCATCCCCAAAAATCTTTCACTTGAGTAACAATGTCAAAAATTGTAAAACTAAGAAATCAACTTCACTATGACTTCTCACTTGGTACACAAATGTACAAATAGAAGTCACTCAGCAGCAGTGGAAAGACAAAGAATAGCAGCTGGACACCTCTCCATCCAGCCTCAGTTTGGGACCATGAGGGTTGTTGAAGACACAAGAGAAATGGCAGAATCGGATGAAGATGCTCCCAGTGGCACTAAAAGAAGCAGAGTGCACCAGGCGAGCAGCCTCTGGGTGTCCCTTGACTTCAAGCAAGGGCCCCTGGGGGCCCTTGAAAAACATGAGAGAACAATCTTGCAGCAGGCTCAGCTTTCTCTAAATACCTTTGCTCACTCTTTTAACCACATCCATCAAAATGACCCCAGTACAGCGTGAGTGCATGTTGAGTGATTTCCAAGATTGGTGGAGATAATATGTAAGAAAGTTTTGAAAAGACAAATAAGTACTTTGTGTGCAATCACATATTAAAACATCTTAGAAAACTAAAATATTTAAAACCATTTGCCACTTATATAAATCTTTATAGGTAGATGCATGGAACATAACAAACAGAAGAAAGACTCTGGCCTATGTTTGAACTTGGAATTTGGAAAAGAAAAACATATCTGACAATGAGGAAAGAAAGATGGGGGAGAAAATGGACAAGTTGGAAAAAGAAAATAATCCAATTAGAGCTTTGCAGCATGATGTATGCCAAATTGTTTTGCAGATAAATATAATAGTAAAGTGTAAAAAGATTCAAAAAGAAACGTTGGAGCAGTAAAGGAAAAACAATTGTATCTTCAGAGGATGATTTATCTGTTTTTAAACAATGAATATTTATTTAGATAAACTAAAAGCTACTTTTATAATTGTCTTTTAAAAGATGTATTTTATTGTTTGTACTTTACATCTCAAAAAAAGTATAATTTAAAAGTGTACAATTTAGTGGTTTTCAGTATAATCACCGAGTTGTACAATCATCACTAACTGTGCAATATTTTCATCTGTTAGCAGACACTCTTCATTAATCTTCCCCTATAGACTGGAAATCATTAGTTTACTTCCTATCTCCATAGATTTATCTATTTTGAATATTTTACTTAAATGGAATCACATAAAATGAGGCATTTTATGTCTCCCTTCTTTCCCTTAGCATAAAACCTCCAAGATCATCCGCATTACACTCTTTAAAAGTAAGTCATTCCGCTTTATGGCTGAATCCCATTCCGTTATATGTATATATCCCATTTATCCATTCTTCAATTAATGGGCGATGGGATTGTTTCTGTTTTTGCCTATTATGAGTGATGCTGCTATAAACATTCATGTGCAAGGTTTTGTGTAGTCACATACTTTGAATTTTCTTGGCTATATACTTATGAGTAGAGTGGTTGGGTCATATGGTAACTTTTTTATTTGTTAAAGAACTGCCAAACTGTCTGACCAAGGAAGTTCTGCACCATTTTCCATTCTTACAAGGGATGCAATAGATTATAATTTTTCCATACCCTCACTATAGTTCTGACTTTTTGGCTATTGCCATTCTGATGGAAGCCAAGTGACATATAGTGGCGATTTGGGTTTTCATTTCCCTACTGACTAACCTTAGTGAGCATCTTTTTAGATGATTATTAGCTATTTGTATATCTTCTTAGTGAAATACAGATTTGAATCACTTGCCTATTTTTGTTTATTTTTTATTTATATTGAGAGAGAGTGTGTGTGTGTGTGAGAGAGAGAGAGAAAGAGAGAGAGAGAGAGCTAGGGAGAGACAGAGAGGGAGAGAAAGAATCCCAAGAAGGCTCCTAGCTGTCATCAGAGTGTGATGTGGGGTTCAAATTCACAAACCATGAGACTATGATCTGAGCCACAATCAAGAGTCTGACATTTAACTGCCTGAGCCAGCCAGGTGCCTCCATTTGTCCATTTTTAAATGAGTTACTTGCTTTTTAAAATTTTTGAGTCATAAGAATTCTTTATATATTTATACATTAGTTCCTCATTAGATATATGATGTTCAAATATCTTTTTTCATTCTGTGGGTCATTTTTCACTTTCTTAAGAGTGCCCTTTGAGGGGTGCCTGGGTAGCTCAGTTGTTTAGGCATCCAACTTAAGCTCAGGTCATGATTTCACTGCTCGGGGGTTTGAGCCCTGCATCAGGTTCTGTGGTGACAGCTCAGAGTCTGGAGCCTGCTTCAGATTCTGTGTCTTCCTCTCTCTCTGCCCTTCCCCTACTCACACTTTATCTCTCTCCCAAAAATGAATAAATGTTTAAAAACTTTAAAAAAAGAGAGTGCCATTTGAATCAGTAAGTTTTAAATTTCAATCTTAGTTTAAAGGAGATAAAATGTTTGAAAATGTATAGATCTTTGATAGAAAGTGGTCATTTACAAAACAATATGTGCTACGTGAACTCCTTTTGCTAAAAAAATACATAAGTATTTGTAAGGATATAAAATGATTCTTAAGTGTTACCTGATATGATCTCAATGGATGGAGAAAAAATTCTCATTTTGCCTCTCTATATTTTTTAATATATTGACCATATATTTACTGTCATGCTGATGTAGTTGTTTCTGTAATAATAAATGTTGATTTAACAAACACAAAAAAACAAAAAATGATCAATATACATTATATATGTATAAATACATTATATATATGTACATATATGTATATACAATTTGAGAGAATGAAAGAAATAGAACCTTATGCAGGCTCCTCACTCAGTGCAGAGCTTGATGCAGAGGTCAATCCCACGACCCTGGGATCATGACCTGAGCCCAAATTATGTTGCAAGAATTTCACAATATATTGGTAGAGAAAGGACCATAAGAATAGAGCTACATTCTAATTAATGAATTCTAAGACTGAGATATGGGAAAATGTATAAAAAACCATAGGAAAAACAATACTTATTACATAAGATCAAAAAGTAAACATTTGATGGAATGAAATGTGAAAATAATTACTCATATAAAGAATAAGTTTTGGCATTTACCATAAAGTTTAATATATTCCTGCACATTAAAATATGTGTTTGTAGAAGACCACAAAGAAAGAAGAAAATATGGAGTGAATTGTAGCCTAGAAGACTAGATGTAGATGCTGGAACACGGGTGCAATTTAGATGGACAGAATAAAAACAAACAAAGAAAACAGGCTACGGTGGCCCAAATCAAGGGGATTGTGATTAGTTAATAATGATTTTCCCTGAAACAATAGTCATTATTTGAGATTGTTGTTTTAAAGATCCAAGTGAGGAGTGCTACAAGGCACTTTCTAAGGTTTCAAAATTTAAAAAAGGCTTTGCACAGATTGTAGTTATGTCATTGTGCTATGAAAAAAATAGGATTTTTATGTAATTTTATGTATAAAATGTGCAAAAGAAATACATGTTCCACAAATGCCTGTGAAGTCCAAAACTGCCTAAAAGAATAGATAAATGGACCACATAAGGTTTGGAAATTTGTTCTACGATGATAAACTCTCTACTTTTTTTCAAGATATTGGCATTGTACTGTACGGAGGTTAGAAAGAGTTTTTAATACAAGGTCAGATGTATATTTTCTACTTTGGGACCATAGGATCTCATTCACAATTACTCAACTGTGCTATTATAACGTGAAAGCAGCCAGTGAATGCCTAAATGAAAGGTCATAGCTTTTCCAAAAAGTCTTTATTTACAAAAGTAGGTGGTGGGCCAGATATCACTTCTGAGAAGTAATTTGCTGAACGTTGCTCTAAGATCCTGTGTCATTCCTACCGTGTATTACTAAAGATTCATTTTCCTCATTGCTATGCAGTATTTCCAGTACAATATGGAGAACATAGGAGAAGCACACACACATGCCCAACCCTAAAATAGTCTAATAAATCACTACATCTTAATTGTAAAATAAAACCTACTTAAAGCTCAAAATCTTAAAAAAGAGGGAAAGCTCAAAATTCTTCTTTTGAAATAATTAAATCACTAACAAATGAATTATGACCCATTTAGACCTTTTAATTTGATCTTGCTTTCTGCTAAAATTGCTTTCCTTTGTTGACCAATATAGAAACGTTTACAAATAATAAGATCTGTTTTATCATTTTACATAGCCAATTTTTAAAATACCTCAAAACATTCTTTTATAAGTTGAATATATGATTAATGGTGACTGAGGCAATAGTTAAGACCATAAAAACCCAGTTAACTAATGATAAATTAGTTATATTAAATTAGTTTTATTACACATATGTATATCCCACATTTATAATTTCTATTTATCTCTCTTTACACGTTTTCTATGAGTTTTATGTAAGTCTTCAAGATGCAGCAAACACTGAGCTTAATTGAGCCACAACCATTGAGTAATGCAGGAAAAACAATATCTTAGAGGCAAGCATTGAATCCAATGGGTAAGAAATCATTTTCCCTTAAGTTTCATTGAAATATATACTATAGGCCACATTTTTGTGCAGATTCCTAGGTGCTGTAAAAGATTTGGATGGAGAAGTTAAATATAAAATTAAAATAAAGTTTGGACATTATCTCTTATATTATCCATAGTATTGCTTTTTCCATGGAAATTCACTAATGGACCCTATTGAAATAATATTAGCATCATGAACATACATATACAGATATATATATGTATATATATATACACATATATATATATATATCCCCATTTGTATTGTTTTACACGGCTTTTGTTACAATTTTTTCCATTTAACAAATCATGTTGATCAATCCTTCATAGCTACCCCACTGAGTACCTCCATATGCCAGATACTGTGTTAACTTTCCATATATAGCTTTTTTATATAGTTCCTCAAGAGATCTAAGAGATAATTAATATTGTTTGAGCTAAAAAAATTCTGTTTTAGAAAAATTGAGGAACATCATCACGTTTGCTGTGACAAAGCCCAAATTCCAATGAGAATGTGTCTCAGTGTTGTGATTTTTTTTTTTTGGTGTATCTTGTATCATCACAAGCATCCTATCATATTTAGCATTTGCATGTGTTATTCTTTGACTTTGCTTTAAATTAAATTATAGTACATTCTTTACAGAGAAAGCAAAATGAGAATTTTCTATGTACCTTGGAGTAAAAATCAGATCCACCACAGTTCTTCTACTTACTGTTTTAAAATGAAAAATTCTTTATTGAAAAATATGACTCAAAGTGAAAGCTTCGGAACATGTCCAGTGAAAATGAAACAAAAGGCTGAATTCAATATGCTTCCTAACCCTTAAGCATATAAACCAAGTGTGTCCATCTTGGTTTAATGTAAGATTATTAATGTAATGTTCTGAGTGTGTTCAATCATGGATACTAGACATTTCAGGATGAAGCTAGGTTCTGACATTTGCTTATATCTCAGTGAATTTTCTCTATTGCTTTATGTGTGATTAAAGATAGTATTGGAATAAATCACTTGATCTCTTGACATATTTGAGAGCAATATTTCTTTGCCTCGAAAAACAATGAGTGGATATAGACATTCTCCCCAAACTCATCACTCCTAGGATGCCACAATCTTGCATTTTCCTGATTAGTATTTCTGGTGATTTCCAAACTCAGTGAATGCAACAGCTAAAAATCATCAAACCATCAACATAATCCTCAGTTTTAAATAAATAGAAGATACTAATATATTTGCAGAATGAGATATTTTGAGAAGCTAATAGCAGGATTCTCAGGGGCCATAATCAACAACTTACAGGCCAAACCTCAGGTTGAGTTGGAAAAAGAGTAAAAGAGAAAGAGAGAGCAAGAAAGAAAGGCTCATCAAGTCCCAAAGACATGATTCCTGTTTATGTCAGCCTTCTCCAGTGTCATTGCTGTTATGATTATTGTCATTAGTATGTTTGCGATTTGGCTCTCCTGTGCACCAAATTGGATTACTCATAATCTTCGTTTTAAAACTACCATTATTAATGGTCCATTATGTTTTAATAAATCTTCACTGTATAATGGTATTTGAGAGTTATGGATTTTTTTTTGAAAGAAGCTAGAAAACAAAACATGGTCTCAGGGATAGCATTTGGGAGGAGGGAGACTTCAAAGACTACAAATAACAATTACCACTTTAATTAGAAGTGAGGTTTGATTCTCCCCTAGTGCCCACCAGTTACTGAGGGTTCAGAGAAATATAACTAACCCAACTTTAATTAATGGGCAACAAAGAGATATTCTCGAAAGGGGTGGCATGCCGATAAAGCCAGACTCATTTGTCAGCATTCACTAGGTGTAGCTTATTGCCCATTAATGTTCTTCAGCTTGCCATCTACTTCTAAAGGAGTTTTGAGGTGCTTTTCCCTAATATATAGGCATGTTACTCTATTGAAGAGTGTTTCTTTATTTCCTCTTGTAAAGAATTTTACCAGAATGTAACAATGACTGACTTTTCCTGATATATCCCCTCAGTAATTTAGTTAGTGCTCCGTTTCTGTGAATCACAGCCAAGTAATTAATCGTTTGCCTAGGAGACAGCACTGGTGATGTTAATAAAACACAGGAACAAGAATACATTTATATAAGAGAAAGGACAGGAAAGATCTGTTTTAGGGTATTATTAAAAGAGGATGTTTTGGCAGGCATGAAGAGAAATAGAAGGCTGATATCAGTGTATGGACTATCTCATTACTGGTTAATAGTAGCATACAGAAGTCACGCGGTGAGCGGTGTTTGGCTCAGGAGAAATACACCGGAATAAGATTGGAAAAGCATGTATTCATTTGTACACGCCATGTATTGCCTTCATTCAAATGGTTTTTCCAAGAGGTTGGAGGCATATTCCATGGACAGGACAGCACTTCTTTGTCCCAAGATACACATTATACTAAGTGATTGCTTCTGATTAGCATAAAGTGCTATGGGCATGCTCGTTTTGATCAGAATGGCCAGTTCGATGGGGAAAAGATTTAAGCAGCCTCTGGAGTAGGGGGACTTTTTGGAAGTCTTTGGTTTGATTATCCTAATATGAAGAAAAGGAAATAAAATTTGGTGTAATTCGTAGGCAACTTGTATACATCTTTAAAATATTTCATTATACTTGTGCTGACAACTTTTGATGCATGTAAACCATTATCATAATAGAAACGGAGACAGAGGCATGTCACAAAGTTCCCCTTAAAGCTTATTTCCTTCCAGAAATCAATGCCAACACCATCTCAGGAGTGGAATGAAACTACAGAGTTTATAAAATCGACTGCAGGAACATATATTTTGTTAACATATAGAAGTGATGGCAGAGCATACCAAAAGAAGAGGGGAAGGAGACAAAATTTTATTTAGCTATCAAGATACTTGCCAAACCCAATTTTATTCATTCATACATCATGAGGCTTCCCAAGAAATTACGGAAAACAGTTGTCTTATCTGCTATTTTTCTCCTTTCCAAATATATCTTAAATAAGAAACACTGATATATTTCCTCCTAGAAATGTGTTGTCTTTTTTCCTCACCCCGTTAAAATTTGCAGTGTTTAAGAGCTGCTGATTTTTCTGGTTTCCTTTAAGCCTTATATGGAGGCCTCTCACCAAGCTTTTCATAGAGTTGTTCTGTAATTATGTTTGCCTATAAACAGTCCCTGATCTTGACCTTGAACCTATCTATAATGCATTGGGATTGTACCTGTAGCCCTCCAGATGTCTTGCACTGGGTGAGTGTTAGATTGAGGTCAGCAAAGTAAACTAATGCCATTACCTACCCTCTGGGTTTGAGTCCCTTTATCCCTACAAAGGCAGGATGGAGCGAGGTGATTTCTAAGGTACCTGTTAGACCTAAAATTATAATATTCAATGCATCTACTTTGAAATGTAAAAGAAAATATATCCAGTATAATAGTTTCCCACATATCACTTTTATGTTTAAAGTCCTGAGGTTCGGAAAAGAGACATAAACTTGAAATATGACTTTTTAAATATAATGGTCAAAATCTCAATAGTTTATTTTTAAAATCACTTTTATATAGCTAAAGTTTATAAGGAAAACAGGGGAGTTTGGGTGGCTTATTCCGTTGAGCATCTGACTTTGGCTCAGGTCATGATCTCAGGGTTCATGGGTGCGAGCCCTGTGTCGGGCTCTGCGATGACAGCTCAGAGCCTGGAACCTGCTTCGGATCCTGTGTCTCCCTCTCTCTGCCCCTCCCCTGCTCACACACACACACACACACACACACACACACACCACACACACATACTCCCTCTCTCAAAAATAAACATTAAAAAAATCACAAAAAGGTCAACAACAGTTTTTTCATTGATCTTGCAGTGAAACAAATCTACATGAAGAATAATTGCTTTATAATAACCAAAAATATAATGTCAGACACAAGACTCTGAGACTGTGTATTTATCGAAGCTGGTTTCAAAGAAGTAAGATTGGCTGAAATGATGAATTTGGTATGTAGATTGTTTTCTGATAAAAGCATATCAATAACTGCCTTCTTACTGGTTTCTCTAGTGAACCACCTGCTTTCAAAGCATCTAATGACTTAATTAAGTTTCCCTTTGTAATTTTTAAAGTTTGTTGTTGTTGTTATTTTTGAGAGAGAGCAAGAAAGAGAGTGCAGGGGAGGGGCAGAGAGAGAGGGAGAGAGAGAATCCCAAATAGGCTACATGCTATCAGCCCAGAGCCTGATTTGGAGTTTGAGCTCACGACCATGAGATCAGGACCTGACTCTCAATCAAAAGTCAGAAACTTAACCGACTGAGCCCCATCCCCGGGTACCCCTGCTTTATGATGTTTTAAAAATAAAATCTGATCTTGTCAATAAAGCCAGCATCAAAGAAATTTACCTTAAAAATGTAAACTCTGATGATCGATTTTCTTCACTTCTTGTCAGAGATGAATCTACTAAATCACACCGATGAGATATCTGCATCCCTTGTCAGAGAATTGGCAAAATATTACCTTTGTTGTAATAAGAAATGTTAGGGAACAAGGAGCCAAGGGAAATACTTGGAGATCTTGTGAGCAGGGCTATGGCTCCTAGAGGCTGCCACAATCTTTATATCAGTCCAAACGCACTGACACTAATCTTAATTGTAGTCCTTGCTACTGTTTCTCTGCAAGAAATATGTCTCATTGATGGAAAAATGGCTGCATAACCTGGAGGTAGTCAGACACCTCGTTTTCATCACAATTTTCCAAACTAGAGTGTGCTTTTTCTAGTTAATTGTCCGTACGAAAAGTTCACCAATTCTCCCAGCTATAATTCTTAGTCATTCTCTGTCAATTAGACCCAGATGGCAAAATTAAAGGCCCTTCACATCATGGCACAACAGTAATTTTAGTTCATCAAAGATCCTTACCCCATGCTGTTTTTTCACAATTAATATTTAAGTTCCTGTTGGGCAAGTGCTTCATGATCAGTGACACGTACTCTATAGCGTTAAGATCCATCTTCTTGTCAAAGCTGATGGAGAAAAGAAAAGTAGTCTGCGGACATGATAATAACATAGTGCCTGAAAAGGTGGAAGGTGAGACACTACAGATGAGAGAGAAGATGAAAGAAGCCCTCATTGCCAGAGAATTCTGAGAACAACAGAGAATGCGAGTCCTAACTAGAATGCCCGGCCTGTGTTGAAGAAAGGAAGAAAGAACTGTCGGCTTTGGTTTGATTTTTAAAGAAAATTAATAGGAAATACAGGTACATTGTAGAGAATGGAAGCCATGAAAGAATCAGAAATTCTTGAAAACTCCGAGGCTTTCTCTTCATACACACACACACACACACACACACACACACACACACACACACCATACACCCCTTTTGATTTTAGGAAGTAGTAGCTCAGGCCATAGATATTTCAGATAGTCGTTCTGAATCAATTCTTATTTCTGGAGTGGAGGAAAAGAAAATTTCCCATTGCTAGGAAATAGATCCTCTCATTAAAGTGACCAGGAGGCATTTCTCATAAGTTTAAATTATGACAACATTTATACAAACTCTTAATGTTTAGTTGAATTTGTAGATGGCAAGGCAGTCAGCAAACCATTTTATCTCTGTTCATTCTTGCAACAAAAACAAATTATTGATTTTATCAGAAGATAAATCCAGGAGAAGGAGCTCTAAAGTAATTCAGTGATTGGTTGAAGATTGCACAATGTGTAAGAGACACCTTGGGTTTAAATATGTCTTTGGGCATCAAGTTCAATGTGCTTTCTCCCAAATCAAAAGTACCTTCTAAATCCCTAAGGAAAGACCTTAGTCTGCATGTCTGCATTTAATATTCCATATCAGGGATGTTAAAAAGAAATCATAGTGGTCTTTGCAAGGCAAGGCAAATAAAATATTATGTTTTTCCATATTCTTGCCTGATTTTAATCCTAGAGATAATGTGGCTTCAAAAACGACTTAGGAAAAATGTTGCCATTCTTTCTTCAAGATTTCATAGAATTAATGTAGCAAACTCCAAAATGTTACTTATAAAGTAAAAGATATATGGCAAATTTTCATACATGTTTGAAGACAAGCCAAAAAGAAAAGAAAAAAAAAAGGAAAAGACACCTGTTATAAGTGAAATATTCCTGTGAAAATAAAATTTAATTTGAAAAGAACATAAAGCAACAGATTCCTTTCCTATTCTTTCAAGACTGGTTTCTTTGGGATGTAAAACATCAAGTTGACTTCACTGCATTTAAAAATTAAAATTTTCTTGCTCAATGCATTCATATTAGCATAATGGCTTCTTTCTTTTTAGATTATCATGAAAATAGTGATGGGGTAGTGATGGTGATGATGATGATGATGATGATGAAGGTAATAATGGTAATAAAGCTAATAATAGTAATTGATGGCTAAACATAGGCCAAGAAGTGTGCATAGAAATTCATAAAAACCAGGAGTCGTCACTATTATTACCCCCATTTTAATGAGTAGGCACAGGGGTCAGAGATTGTCACTTAATTAGAGACATTAAGATATCATTCACTCTCAGAGAGCCTTAGAGTTGCATTCAAACCTTTCAGTCTGACTAGCGCACCCTCCCCCCTTCCTGTGAATCAAGAGTAAAACCACGAACAAGAAACAAGACAAAACCAGAAACATCATTTAACCCAAGAATTGAAATTGAACTAAGGTAATTAGAAAAAAAGTTTGATGTAGCAGGAGCTTGAATCAGTGCCATTTTTCATGGAGTGTTTGCATTTAAATAGCGTGTATCTTTCTTAACTTGCACAAAGCAAAAAGCGGTCAAATATCTAAAGAAACACTACTATCTATCATATACGAAGAACCACCCGTTGCAGTTTTTTTTTTTTAATTATGCACAGCTGTGAGCTTTGGGATAGTTTTAATACGTGAGTCCTACTGGCCCCACACTGGGTCAGAATGAAGTGGTGAATTAACTAAATAAAAAAAAAGTACTATATATTGAAAATGTGTATAAAATTCATATGAAACTTTAAAGTCCCAATAACAAGTTAATACATACCAGGATGTTTTGGAGAGTAGTAAGAAGCTAAGAAACAGCAAGACTACAGGGCGCCTGGGTGGTTCAGTCCGCTGGGTGTCCAACTTCGGCTCAGGTCATGATCTCACAGTTCATGGGTTTGAGCCCCACACCGGGCTCTGTGCTGACAGCTCAGAGCCTGGAGCCTGTTTCGGATTCTGTATCTCCCTCTCTCTCTGACCCTCCCCTGCTCATGCTATCTCTCTCTGTCTCTCAAAAATAAATAAAACATTAAAAAAAGAAGTAGCAAGACTACTTGAAATATTTGCCTAAGTCTTCTCTTTCTAGTGGTTTTGGTGACTCCTGCTTATCATTCTTCTTAGAAAGATATGATTTCCATAAATGTTAGCATTTCCTCATCTCCAGCAAAGAGCAAACAACGGTGTGATTAGGTGTGTGACATACTCCTCAAAAGCTTTCTGATATTCTTTGTAGCTTTTTATTCACCTCCTGAAAAACATGCTGAAAATCCTAACATGTTTGGCAGTGATTAGACCTTGGCTACAGTGTGGTTTTTCATTTCAGTTGGGTCAATGACGTGTCCATGGATGTGATTTTGAGACCTGCTGTACTCAGCAGGCTGATCATGAAATTCAAAGTTCAAAGTTCGAGGGTAATAGATCAATCACTGTGAAAAAATATGTAGTAAATGGTTTATGCCTGTTCTTAGGTCAATGTAAGATTAGCTGACAGCAAAATGGTGTAAAAGCCCAATCATTTTAACATCCTCTGCCTGATTAAAATCTAAATAAGGCACCCATAATTTAATGCAATAAGTACAAAAGAAAATCAAAATCCCAAACTAAAAAAAAAAAGTCCATGGGTGCCTGGGTGGCTTAGTCGGTTAAGCGTCCGACTTTCGCTTAGGTCATGATCTCGCGGTTCGTGGGTTCGAGCCCCGCGTCGGGCTCTGTGCTGACTGCCAGCTCAGAGCCTGGAGCCTGTTTCAGTCTGTGACTCCCTCTCTCTCTGACCCTCCCCTGCTCACGCTGTCTCTCTCTCTCTCTCTTAGAGATAAATAAAACATTAAAAAAAACATTAAAAAAAAAAGTCTGTTAAATACTTAAGAAAATAGAAAAACCACATGTGGTGGTTACTCTAAAGTTACTAGATTTAATGCGTAGGAAGAACCTTACAGTAAAGGGGAAATCTTCATCTGCATTTTAATCTTTAGGGTCTTCCAGGAGATTAGGGGAAGTGTGGCTGGCAAATGAGTTTTCCCTGCAGACCAGAATACTCTAGATGGACATTTCATAAATTGTGATTCCTTTGGCAAAGCAAATAAAGAACTGCAGGTGAAGTGCATTCCAGAAATGTCAAACTGGACTGAAAATACCCACATTGGGTTCTGTCGATGGGGCAATGTCCCCTCAGTTTATTCCAACTCTGCCAAGATATTATAGGCCAGTGTGCATTCAAAGAGAAAGCACAAGCACGCCACGCGTGATCTTGTACCTCGGCCCACCGGGAGAGACGACATCACCTGCAGTAAAATTATTAAAAACACTAAGTAAGAAAAAAAAAGGAATTGAAAAATCACTCCTGGATGTTATTATATTGTTTTACTGCTCATGCTTTAAATTTGGATCTTCTGACAAAAACAGCGATGTTATATGTAGCAATATTATATACTCCTGGCTGGCTACTTTCATTACTCTTTAGAAGACTGTTTCATTCACTACTGTATTTTCAGTGCCCAGTGCACTTTTTGCACACAGAAGGTATCCATGGTTACATCCATATCTATATCTAAACACATATAATGGGATATAAACATATTATATACTAAACTATATATATATATAATATTGAATAGAAATATTTTGAATATAAATAAATGTTACATAGAGCTATACCTACATAATAACATCTATGGAATAATAGACAAATATACAGATTACCTTACCTAAATATACAGACATATATCTAACTATATACACACATATAGTATGTTAATGAGTACAAAAATAGTAATAAATTCACACAGATAAGAATTTATGCTATGTTAAGAAAATATTTACTAATAAATTTAAAGAAGCAAATTAATCAACTGTGTGGTATTTGAATGTCTAACAATTTAGCAAAAATGGAACAGTAGCATGTAAATGAAAGTGGCTTTCCTAGTCTCTGGTAAGCCATTTCAGAAACAGCTTGGCAACAACCATGCGCATGTTTAACGGGTCATGTACCGGGCTGCCTGGGTGACTCAGTTGGTGCTGACAGCTCAGAGCCTGGAGTCTGCTTCAGAGTCTGTGTCTCCCTCTCTTCTCGTCCCTCCCCCACTCACCTTCTGTCTCCGTCTATCAAAAATAAATAAACATTAAAAAATAAATACATAAAAATAAAGGGTCATGTACCTTCTATTCACTAAGTGTTCTGTCAGGTAACTATTCTAAGAAAATATGGTGAGAAGAGAAGCTTTATGTGCAGATACATTTGTCAGGTCGTTGTTTGTATTGCAAGACCTAAAAACAGTCTATTTAGCTAATTATGTTATGAGGGTTTGATAAATCCAGCATATAAAGTCAATGACTTAGTACATAGTCATTAAAATCATGAAGATTAAAGTTGTTAGTGATATGAGAACATTGTAAATAAAATGTTGAATGAATTATAGTCAGAAAAATGTATAAAACATATGATATATAGCTGTCAATGGCAAAACAGTGGGGAAAATATTAACAAAATATGATCATTTCGGGATAAAGATCAATGGGTAATTTTACTTCTTTTTTTACCCTTTCTATATACTCCAAATGCCCATATTTTCTATAACAGTATGCATTACTTATTTTATAATAGCATCATATAACATAAATTATTTTGTTTTTAAAAGAAAGTATATTTCTCCAACAAATATTTATTAAGTACTGTGTGCTAAGCAAGGTGAAGAAAAACTTGGTATGGGTTCTTGACATCCTGTATTTTATAAAGTTGTGTAAAATTCAAGTTAAACTGATAATCATGCGAGCAAAGGAATGGCATTCCAGAAACCTCCATTAATGTCGGGAATGGAGAGAGCTGTGTGAATGGTGGTCAAGCATGAGCAGAGGGCAAGGCGGGGTGGAAAGAGAACCTTGGGCCAGGGTTCTGTGGAGCTGGGGACAGAAGAAGCAAGTCAAAAGGCATCTGGTAGGTTTCTGATAAGAGCTTTGTCATTCACCTAGGAAACAGGAAACATGGAAAAGGTCTAAATAGTGGAATGATAGAGAGTATGTTTAAAGGAATGAACTCCAATGAGCATTATGTTTGCTAAATAGGTGGTGGGGGTGGAAAAGTAGAGAAGTGTATACATATAAAAAGGTTTTAGGAGATAAAGTCAAAATGGCCCTAGGCAAACTATGGGTGGTAAGAGGAATAAAATACTTAGAACTATTTATGGCTCATAGAGCTAAAGAGACTATGGGGACATTGCTTGAACAATGATGCACAGGATGAGAATCAGTCAGGGCAAGGTCATGAGCATGATTTTTTTGAATTTGCTGAGCTGAAGACACCTCTGTGATCTCCGTGTGTGTATTGGGGATATAGTTGCACATCCAGACATGACAGAGGTCCCTTCTGGCACAGAGCTGTATATCAGGGGGCTGTCAGGCATGTGTGCCATCTGGTTAGGGAAGATCACCTAGAAAGACACCCAGAGAGGAAGAAGAGATGCTTTAGGACCAGGCAAGGTAGAGTACATTCCTGTAAGCAATGACCTCCGTGACATTGTTAACTGGCTTGATAGCAATCTATCTGGTTTGATTAAAATGAAAGCACACAGTAAGAGTGGGGTGAACAGAATCTGGAGAAGAAAAAAGAGATACCCCGTTATTTACACTTTGAGGAAATTTATCTGTGAAGAGAAGGAAAGACAGGATGGAGGACAGAAGGAAAATGCAGGCCACAAAACAGAGGTCCTTCCTTGAGTGGTCCCAATCCTGGGAGCTAGAAGTGTTTCTGAATTCAGGGATGTCTGCTTTTATACAAACAATACAGAGCCCCTAGTACATCTCAGTTCGGCCCCACCCTGTGGGGATCCCCAAAAGGTAGGTAGAGCGCCACCTCAGCCAGTCACACCTGGCCCACTGCAATTCAATGTGCTCTCTTGCTTCACCTCCAACATCTCTAGTTGAAGAGCCATGTCCGGTTGGAGGCGTGTGTCATCACACTGCCGACCTGGTACCCCAGTCTTGCTGCTGACTGCCCGCTGCCCGCTGCCCACTGCCCACTCATACCTGGTGAAGGCACAGCCATGATCCACGCCGGCAGTTTCCGAGCCCAATGTGGGGCTTGAACTCACCAACCGGGAGATCGTGACCTGAGCTGAAGTTGGAAGCTCAACCAAGCCAGTGGATTCCGGTGAGCGCTGAATCCACTAGCACGTCTGCAGTGAACATCTATTACTCCTTCCCCTTTACCTTCTAGAGGGACCGTTCTTTGCTCAGAACTGTGCTGCTACCTTGGAAGGACTCTGACCTCCTGGCACCTGTAGTTCTTCTTCTCCTTCTTCTCCTTCTCCTCCTCCTCCTTCTTCTCCTCCTCCTCCTTCTTCTTTTTTTAATGTTAATGTTGAGTGAGGGAATTTAGGAAAATAATTACGCACTAGTAAGTTACTCTTTATGGTAGAAAAATACAGTTCTAACCTTAGGAAAGGTACGGACTGGGACACCTGATTGACTCAGTCGTTGAGCTTCTGACTTCAGCTCAGGGCATGATCTCCCAGTTGGTGAGTTCAAGCCCCACATTAGGCTCGCTGGTGTGAGTGCAGAGCCCACTTAAGATCCTCTGTCCCCTTCTCTTTACCTTTCCCCGACTTGAACCATCCCGAAAATAAATAAATATTTTTAAATTTTTAAAAAATAAAGGTAGACTTTTTTAAATATCAAGACTAACATATAAATCATAAAGTAATAACATGTCAGAAAAAAAGAGAACAATAACCCTTAAAAGTGACATTAGGAATGTGCATGGAGCCTTTTAACAGCCTTTGCTTGGGAGCCTGGTCAAAATGAGACATGGGCAGGGGCATCTGGAGGGCTCAGTTTGTTAAGCTTCTGACTCCTCATTTTGGCTCAGGTCAAGATCTCATGGCTTGTGGGTTGGAGTCCTGTATCAGCCTCTATGCTGACAATCCAGTGCCTGCTGGGGAGTCTCTGTCTCTCAAAAAACAACAAAATTTAAAACTAATGAGAGACGGCTAGCCAGCTGGCCCCGGAGTGTGTGCTGGGATGTCAGTCCGTGAGGTCTGAGAATCACAGGTCAGATTGGAATCAAGCTGCAGAGAATCATAACCCCTCACAGTGGTGTCTGGTCTCATGTGACACCACAAAGTGGACTAAATATTGGCATGTAGGGCTCCTAGGGGCAGAGGGTCTGCTCAGAAGTAATCCAGGCTCCCCACATCAGCAAGTGAGAACATCCGAATGGCAGAAACATGTCCTTGTTGGGAGGTGGGCTTCACGAGTGGTGTGTGTTTGTGTTTGCATTTATTTATTTATTACAGAACCTGACCTTACTCACTAATTAGCACCTAGTGGCAGTTTCAATTGGGACTCTACACAGATCATTCGAGGAAGTAATTTTAAAGGTATTAATTAAGCTCTAGAGAGAGAGATTCTCAAAAAATGCAAATGAACAATTTTTTTTAATTTCTCTCTATGCACTTGGCCACCTGCTTTCTTGTTTTCACTGCCTATTTTCACAGCCCTGACATATAGCAGTGAATACATTAACATAAAAGAGCACGTCTGTAACTCTGACATAGTGTATATTTTTCCTCCTGTAAAGCTTTTTTTTTTCTTTTCGGTTCAGATGATTATCTCTCTCTCTCTCTCTCTTTTTTTTCTTCTCAAATTCAGCGTTTCCTTTAAAGTGTACGGTTTATTTTCACACTTCTGATTGCCAGAGGAAGAGGAAAGAGCGAATCACACATCAGGCATTCAAATCCAGACATTATGCAATCCCAATGACAAGGATTAATAAAGATTAATTTGGTTCCCACTTAAAACATCCTGGCATTTCAACAGTACCATTGCCGGGCATGGGAGCAAAAAAATAATTATCATCTGCTTTTGAAATGTGCGTTTTTTGTTGTTGTTGTTGTATAGCACATTGTTGTCCATGTTGTCAGCTTGTTTTTATCAAAGCATTCTCAAGCCACGATCTTCCAGGAAGCTACAGCTAGGTAATAAGATTTATGAAGCAAAGTTTTACATGTATCATGGGGAAAGATCATCATTCTTCAAATAGCCACTTTGCTGGCTTTCCTTTAATTTTTCATTTTTGGTATGAATACTTGTGTTTCGAAAAGTAACATACAATTTATTTCAAAGAAGCCTTCATACTGCTATTTCAGATTTTATTTTTTTCTAAAGAATCTTATCAACTAAGTTGAATCTTCACAGGATTACATGATCAAGTTCTGTTTTTATTTGTTCAATAGTCACCTAGAAAAACCATGGAGTCAAACAACTTCTCACACCTTACTCCCAACGTGATC
Organism: Proteles cristata cristata; assembly: GCA_017311185.1. NCBI lineage: Eukaryota > Metazoa > Chordata > Mammalia > Carnivora > Hyaenidae > Proteles > Proteles cristata. Next base: position 65,818 of record JAESUZ010000075.1, read on the forward strand.
GTTTGAATCAACTGTCCAACTACTTGTTTTGGTTGGGTAAATACATGGGGAGTTCTTTGGAAAGCTCGAGTGTAAAGTGTAAGCAAACAAGGAAACATAAAAATACCAACAGACACAAACTTTTTTTTTTTTTTTTTTTGGCCTTCTCTTTAAAGAACTAGCTCAATTCAGTATATAGTTGAGGGTCTGTGACATGCATTGGCTTGAGTAGAATAATTACCATTCAGCATTTCTAGATGGAGAGGAAGGGATTATCAGAATGTTCCAGATGATATGTGTACTAGCTTCTTAGAGCCACTGTAATAGAGTACCACACACTGGATGCTTAAGTAAGAGATATGTATTGTCTCACAGTTCTGGATTCTGGAAGTCCATAATCAAGATGTCAGAGGGTTGGCTTCTTCTGAGGCTTGTGAGGAACCCACTCCCTAGCTTCTGATGGCTTCAGACGTTTCTCGGCTTGTAGATGATGTTCCCCATGTGTTTTTATGGTCTTCCCTCTGCACATACTTGTCTTTGTGTCCAAATTTCCCCATCAATAATGGCATCAGTCACGTTGGATTGGAGCCCACACAAATGGTGGGCTTCATTACCTGTATAAATATCCTGATTCTTAATAATGTTACATTCTGAGGTACCAGGATTAGGACTTCAAAATATATTTTGGGGGGGAGCAAAATTCAACCCATAAAAATATGTTGCCTTTGACATTGTTAGGTGGATTTATGAATTATGGTCCCCAAACTTGCACTATCTTTCTTTTTTTTCTCCTTGTCTAGATTCTATTAATTTTCTGTAATTATTTAACTTTGATATGGTGTATTGGCAGAGGCTTAGAACTGTCTTTTATTTATTTTTAAAAAAGGGCTTCCATTCCTGTGATTCTTTTCATCTAACAGAAATAAGGAAAGAGTGTGTCTGTCTTCCTTCATTTAACACATTTGCATTATTTCCTGTGTATAGAAACTGGGGATTTCATCCTGTGGAAGAGAGACACAGGATCATTCTACTAGTGGGCGTGGAGGAAAAGGCTCATAGAGTCAGATTGAGGTTCAGAATTGGCCTCTACCAATTGCATATTTCAGCAAGTTTTTTCGCTTCTCTGCTTTGTTTTGTTTAGCTTTACAAGTGTGTTCTGGTTTGGGGAGTACCTAGAACAGCTGTAAGGTGGCTTGAAGACTGGAAACTGAATGTTCTGATAGCATGGTTTCTCCAGAAGCATGTTTAGGATTTTCTCTGTCCATTAGGGACCAAGATATGAAAAAGGGTTGAAAAGCTCAGGTCCTTTAAACATGAAGCAGTACAATCAGAGTATTCAGGGTGAGGGGATGGGGGGAGAAGGGGTGTCATTCTAATGCTGCTGCTGAATTAATGGATTCACTGTACTGATTTGATAACCAATATTTCTCATAAAACACAAGTCTCAATGGTTTTGAAAGAATGCACTCTTCTAAGTAAAAGTAAATACCTGATATTTTTGTTCCTGTTACCAGACTATTAGAAAGTAATGTTTTTTCTCTTATCTAAACATCAACTAGACAGAAGATATTCTTCATTCCCTCTAAGACTTACTGAGTTAACACTAAGGTTGCATAGATAATATAAATGATGTTCTACTTAATGATTTTCTGTATAGTCCTGATATGGAGTCTGCCATAAGCTGAGGAGGCTTTTTGAAGGAAATGTTTATTGCTGTCACCTTTTTGTCTTAGAGGAATAAGGGAAGAGTATGTCTGTAGTCAGTTAACAAATGTTAATCGATTGCTTACTCATTTTCATCCTATAACCTGATGGAGGGCACATCACAGTCAGCACGATAGAGACAACCGCTTTCCTCTTGGTTCTCATATTCTGGATAAGGCTGCAATAGAAGCAAAATGATACCTTTGTTATACTGGTTATATATGTATGTATGTATTCGTCATGGCAGGCAACTGTTATAGAGTTTTCCAAATGGAAAAAAGATCTGATTTATTAATTCTTTTAAATGTTTGGTTTCTTTTTTTGAGAGAGAGAGACAGACAGCATGAACAGGGAAGGGTCAGAGAAAGAGACAGAATCAGAGGCAGGCTCCAGTCTTTGAGCTGAGCTGTCAGCACAGAGCCCAACGCGGGGCTCAAACCCATGAACCGTGAGATCATGACCTGAGCCGAAGTCGGACGCTTAACCAACTGAGCCATCCAGACGTCCCCCGCCAAAAAAAAATCTGATTTAGTAAAGTGTGCCAGTGGCCCCTGGTCACCGTATCTGACCACTTCTATCACAAGGCGATCCTGCCTCTGCTTTCATTACAAATATCAGGTCCTTCTCCTATATCTTAACTTACTTAGTTTGAATGTCCTTTAATTTTTTTTCTCAATACCTTTAAAGATGAATGTCTTTAAAAAGCTCTAATAAAATAAATTCACATAATATTAGGTTATTCTTTCTGAAGGCAATTGCATTAAATAACAAACATGACTGCAGCAGCTAACATACATCAGTGCATAAGACTGAGAAGCACACGGACGGCAGTTTGCTGACCGGGGTCTGACCTTGGGAGTTCCTACCATGTCGGACTTTTCCTGACTCTGTGATTGATATTAAATGTTTGGATTCAAGTTGTTGTACAGATAGATATCAACTGAATAACTGAAAGAAACAGAATATCTGGAGGAACTTCTTACTAAACAGACAGATTCAGGCAACATCAAATTTCATGAATTTCCAAGTTCTTCTACTTTCCAATATTAGCAGTGACTGGATGATTACTTTTCCCAAGAAGATTTGAATTGGTCATATTTCTAGCTATTTTTTTCCTGTTAAAATAAAAGCTACTTAATGAATTGTTACACATTGCACTTCACAGGACCAGTACTTACACCCCTGACAGGCTTCCTAAGACTTAACAATGCTTTCAGAGTGAAGATCAATGCTAATTGACATGCCTAGCATAAAAAGCATTGTAATTATTGAGGATGTAAGAAGCTCTTTGGATATGGTGCTTATATTGTCATTTTGTTAACAGATTGACAAAGTATGATCCAGATTTTTCTAAACCTTTGAAATTAACACTCTCCCCAGTCAGCGAATTGCATGGTTATTGATAAACCATTTTCTTTTTTTTTTTTTTTTAATATTTTTATTTATTTCTAGGAGAGAGACAGCGTGAGCAGGAGAGGGTCAGAGAGAGAGGGAGACACAGACTGAAACAGGCTCCAGGCTCTGAGCTGGCAGTCAGCACAGAGCCCGATGTGGGGCTCGAACCCACGAACCGTGAGATCATGACCTAAGCAAAAGTCGGATGCTTAACTGACTAAGCCACCCAGGCACCCCAGATAAACCATTTTCAAAGTGAGGCTCTAATCATGTGTTCAGAATAACTTTATAGTAGTCAGTTCCCCGGAATGCTACTTTTCACCTAGGCTCTACTAGGTTTATTAAAGTATGTGATTTTTTTTCCCTCAGAGTTATGATGTTGAATATTTTGGAGATGGTTTGCTATGAGCCTCTAGATTGTGAAATTGGAAAAATCAGTCACTTTTTTTTGCTGTAGTAAAAATGATATGTATTGTCATTTTAAGGACACATTTTAAGTAAATAGTTTCTGTGAACCATTTCTGAATGGTCTAAAACCCTAATGATAAATAGGATACCACAGTGGTAAAGAATCTGGTTTTGATGTCAGGGTACCTGATGGGGAAAAATGACCCCGTCCAATTCACTAGCTTTGTGAGCTTAGAAAAATTTCATAACTGTTCTGTGCCTCAGCTATTTATTTATCCTTTGTAAACTATTTATGCAAGTTAATATATGTTATTAGCAAGTTAAATACGTTAATTCTTAAGACATATACCTGGCTATACAAAAACTATGGCCTCTATAATATTATTATTGTAGTCATCGCCATTAGGCTCGAACCGCAGACACATTCACAATAATCCATGTGAATATGTGCTATAGATTGAATGTTTGTGTCCCCTTAAAATTTATATGTAAAATTCCTAACTCCCAAGCTGATAATGGAATTAGGAGCTGGGGACCTTGGGAGTTGATTACCTTATGGGAGTAAACCCTCATGGTTGGGATTAGTGTCCTTATGAAATTGTCCTGAAAGAGCTCCCTTGTCCCCTTTCACCAGGTGAGGTCACAACAGGGTAAAGTCAGCCTTCAATGAGGAAGCAGGGTCTCACCAGATACCAGATGTGCTAGTGCCTTGATCTGGGACTTCCCAGTCTCTAGAACTGTGAGACATAAGTGCTTGCTAATGATAAGTCGCCTTGTTTGTGGTATTTGGTTATAACAGCCCAGATAGATTATGAGAGTAGGCTTATTTGAAATTTTCACTTAACTAATAGGATTTCTTGACTAACTCTAATGCAATAGTGGAAGCTGGCTTTTCCTTGCCAGAACCCTTCTCATAGACCATTCTCTTGACCTAGAGAGAGTACCTTTCGCTCATACCCAGGACAAGCTTCTTGTTATATTGCAGACATTGGCCAAAGGCCCCCAGCTACTGGACTCTGAAATCTACCACTGCATTCCCACTGATGCCACAACTCTGGCAACCACTGCCACCCAAAGATGAAATATTTGAAGGACACTAGAATAGACACACTTCTGGGAGACAGATGAATGCCTCTGACAGCCAAATTTGGCTCAAGATTACTTAAATGCTCTGTATGAAGATTTAAAGAACAAATAAATAACAAAACACAGGGATGCCAGGCTAGTCCTATCCAATAAACAATGCCAGCATCTCACAAGAAGAAAGACTCTAGTTCATCCTATGGTTTTACACTTTTTACAGCCCATTTATTCAATCACACAATCAATAGTTATTTTGCCTGCTTCGAATAAATCTGCAGCTCTTATCAGGAGCTCTGGGCTCCACGCCATCTGGGACCTGCTCCCTGAAAGACACTGCTCTTACTTTCTTCCTCCTTTCTTCTCCAGCTTCTTTCTGCTTCAAACACATAAAGCCCCTTGGCTATTCTCAACCAGTTCGGCTTTCTCCTGCCTCGACACTGGTACTGGCTTGCACCCTTTCCTGGGATGTCCTCCCCTAGGTAGCCACCTGATCTTTCCCTTCTGGTTTTGGTTTCTGCTCAAATGGTTCTCTATCAACTGGGCTTCCTAGATCACCAGATCTGTAATGGTACTTCCTGCGAGAGACAATTTTCCATACCCTGATTTCTTTTTCTTCTCTTGTTTCTCTTCTTGACAATTTTCACTATTACACTCTAAGGCACAGGAAGAGGTGGTTTTTCTATTTTATACCTTGCATTTTTATAAAAAAAAATTTATTAAAAAAATGTTTTTATTTATTTCTGAGAGAGAGCAGACAGCATGTGCCGGGCAGGGTCAGAGAGAGAGGGAGACACAGAATTTGAAACAGAGTCCAGGCTCTGAGCTAGCTGTCAGCACAGAGCCAGACACGGGGCTCGAACCCATGAACTGTGAGATCATTACTTGAGCTGAAGTCGGATGCTTAACCGGCTGAGCCACCCAGGTGCCCAATTTTATTCCTTGTTTTAACCCCAATGCGTAGAATAGGTCTTACACTTTTTGTTGTTCATCAAATGCTCAACTGAGTGAAAAATATAAATGAATTCTGAATATATCACAAGAAACATGAAAATATTAGATTTATCAGATGGTAGATGCAGGTAATGATGCAATATGATTTTTAGAATAGGGTGAATCCCCTAATAAGTGGAATTTAAGTAATCAAGCAATCTGGATCCCAATAACTAGATAAAATGAGTAAGATTGCATTTAACTCTGATAATTCTGATTATAAATTATGAGAAAGATTTACAGAACTGAAATTTTAATCTTAGATTGTTAATGCTTTATGATAAAATAACTTTCTTATCGATCTCAACATTTTGTTGTATATTGTTGTTGTTGCTTATTTAGTTTGTAGGTCACAAAAACTGAACCCTAGGAGCTATTATTAATTGCTGTTAATTGTAATTTTAATTTTTAATTTTAACTGCAATTATAGTTTTACTTTTACTCAGACTTATTGCATCGTAGTTAGACCCACTGTTTATGTCAGATTTTATGAGTTTTATATCAAATCTATGCAGTGATGGGCATGTATATGATGCTAGCTGGGCTCAATAAATTCTCAGTGACTTCACAGCAATTAGGTGATAATAATGAACAGTGGTGTCCCCTTACTTGGAGTGGACTCCCTTCTTCCTCCACTAGGATGTAGTTCAAAAATCCCTTTGCTTTGAGGAAGAGGTGATGCTGGTTCAGCTCTCCTTCACATTCTTTGATCCCCTAACCTTGGCTTCAGGCTTTTATGGGTATTGGAACTCAAGGAAGATAAAAGACAACAGGGAAATAATAAATCCTTTCTTGGTGGTTTTGTATGTGGACTTTGTGGGACCCAGACCCAGGAGGTGCTAAGATGGCTCCTTCTCTCATAGTTATGCCTTTGTAGATTCTCTAGAGATTCTCATTGTCCTGAGCTTCTCACACAGCTACTGTGAATTAGAGTTCACTGCCACCGGATATTTTCTGTCTTCTGCTTCAGATGGCTCTATTAACAGAACTCAAGATGACTCCATGCCAGTTCTATTGTTTTATTTTGTTTTGTTTTGTTTTTTTGTGGGAGGGCACAATGTATCCTTTATTCTGACAAATTCTAAGAGTTAGGCCCAATTTCAGCATAGCAGTAAGTCTTCCTTCTACCACCAAAGCCATTGTTTAGCTGTCTTTCACCTTTTCTGTAGCTTTGGGGGACATTTCAATCCTTTTATAGCTAGCTACCTTCATCACATTTAATCTCCCCAAGTTGTCATAATATTAAACACTTTCCTCTCAATAGGGGTTGGGACTCACAGCAAAGAATTGCATAAAATTGTCTCTTTAAAATATTCTCAGGGAGCCTGGGTGGCTCAGTGGGTTAAGCGTCTGACTTCAGCTCAGGTCATGATCTCACAGTTCATAGGTTCGAAGCCCACATCAGGCTATGTGCTGATAGCTAGCTCAGAGCCTGGAGCCTGCTGTGGATTCTGTGTCTCTGTCTCTCTCTCTCTGCCTCTCCCCTGCTCACACTCTGTCTCAAAAATAAATAAAAGTTAACAAAAACTTTAAATATTTTCTGTTTTGTGACCCATTTGTATATCCTTTGTCAGATTCAGCAAACAGTTCAAATGCTATAACTGTTTCACTGATAATTCCTTAGTGAATTCTGCATTTTGGTCCATCATAGTTTTGTATTTCATAGCATTCATTACCAATACTTTGGCTTTATGGAATTTTCATTTTTAAAAATTATTTTCAGTTTGATATTGGTTTATTATCAATAATGACTACTTCCTTAAGGGTTGACATTTTTGCCTTAAGTACAAGCAGGCACAGTTTTAAATCTTTTATTTCAATATTGACTGAGTGGCAACCCTATGCTTAGCTACTTAGTGTCTTAAATAGGAATTTGAAATGAATAATATGTTATAATTATTAAAATAATACATTAATTCAATATCCTATAAATTATATGTTGTATCTGTATTGAATTGTACATAAAATACTCATATAAATTATTTTTAATGTGTCTACTCTACTCCTACATCTATTTTGTATTCTATCAAGCAATTTCATATTTAGTAAATATTCGAGATAAAAGCCATTTGGTGTAACTATGAAAAAATGTCAAAGTACTCACATAATTATTTTCCTCTTGAAATGCAATTTTAATTTTGTAGTCTAGAGAATATTGTCTGTTATGCTTTTCCTGCAGTTTTCTTCTATTTATTTATCCTGAATACAACAAGAATAATCAATATTTGTAGATATTTTATACCATGATGCAAGCTTCCTTACAATCTTATTCTTTCCAGCATAGACATTCACTGTCATTGAAGCCCTTCTGTCGCCATTTATTAAGATTTAGAAACTGACTGCATGGAATGTTATTTAGCCCTAAATATTAGTTTATCTGAAGCTACCCACTATTCTCTCTATTCTCAAAATTATGTTAATGTATCCTGATTCATTTTCACTAAGCACCACTCTCAAAGCTAAGTAACATTCAAGAGCTTATAACTTTCTTCTCAGTATCCCATTGTCAACAACTTCAACATAATTTAGATGATTTTTGGGAACACCTCATTGCAATCCTTATGTCCATCTCTTTGCTCCAATACATCTTTAATTCCATATCTGCAATATTATCTCCAGCACCTCTTTGAATGTCAGCTGAAATCCCATCAGACACACATTAGCACAGCATATCTTAGCCCATCAATGGCCATTTCAGTCTTTATAGGTAGGGATATTTAAAGTGTTCCTCCTGAGTTCTGAGAGATGAGAGGAGTTGGAAAGTCTTGGGAATCATTACCTCACTGCTGTTTTCATAAAGTTGCTCTGGTTTTATTTGTTTCTTATGCTGGGATTCCAGATATACATTTAGATAAAACTTCTCTCTCAATACCCAGTCCATCTAAGGAAAAGTAGAAGACTAGATAATACTGGTATCTACAGCTGAGTGGTGCCTGGGTGGCTCAGTCGGTTAAATGTCAGACTTTGGCTCAAGTCATGATCTCTTGGCTCTTCAGTTCAAGTCCCACATTGGGCTCTGTGCTGACAGTTCAGATCCTGGAGGATGCTTTGGGTTTTGTGGCTCCCTCTTCTCTTCCTTTCCCCCACTCAAACTGTCTTTTCCTCTGTCTCTCAAAAATAAATAAACATTAAAAAATAAAATAAATAAAATAAAATAAAATAAAAACACATAGCTCATTGTTTAACGCTGTCTGCACTTCGCTCTCCCCTGGAACTATTTTTATCTAAATCAGACCCACATGACTGAGGGTATATTTAACTCCATTATCCAACCCCCAGAAGGATTGCCACATTCCTCCTTACTTGTTTAGTTGTTATAGTAAAAACATGATTTAAATTTCATCTTCTCTCCTGACCACTCAACTCCTTTTCAGTTCAATTCAAGGAATTCTAAATGGAATTCTTGTAGCTCCTTATTATTGCTGTTCTTCTTCATTTAATATCATTGCTATTATATATGGTATTGCTATTTATCATTTGATACTCTATTAAGCATCTCAAGGTGATCTCTAAGTCTCATTGGATTGATATTACTTTTTTTTTTTTTTTTTGCCCCATTGCTTATCACCTTGCCTTTACCTGGGCAAGAATGGATAGATGTGTGTACTTCATGATGAGTAATTTAGGCTAATGGGATGAAGGTGGGGGAGAACCTTCAGTGAAGAGATTTTTAACTAGAATTCACTCCAGAAACAAAATTTAATCAAAATAGAAGACCCAAACAAGAATTAACCTAATAATTTAGTAACAAGAAACACACCAAACTTAAGTATATTTTAAAATTATTTGTTCCTATTACCTTCTCCAGGAAGATTCTGGGATAAGTTCATCTCACTGGCTATAAATCCATCCATTTATTCATCTGTATAAATCCATCAAAAAATGTATCAGTATTCCAATTAACTTGTTTACTAGACCTTGCTCCTTGAGAAAGAAATCTGACTTTTTACCCAATCGGCCTCAGTACCTAATCAGTGCTGGTAAAAAGCATGTTGAATAAATATTTGCTAAATGAATGAATAACTATGCATTAAACTGGAGTCTTAAAGTAGTAGTTTTTATATCAACATTATACAAATTATAAAGCATCTTCATCCCTAAGGCAACAAAAATCCCTAAATAAATCAATAGCATTCAACCTTTCTAGTTTTTATTTATGTTACACAAATTTTATGTTTTCCCTTCTATATCATTGTGTGATTGCATGTGGGATTTTAACAATTATTTTAATAATCACACATGCTCATTGGGAACACAATAATCTGATAGTTTCACCTCCATTCTTGTATTTCCTAGTATAACAGCATGTTAATATTTAAAATATTAAAGACAGATCTAATTGGTCTGATTTTCTCTCCAATGGATTTCTAATAATACCTTTTAACATTTGCCAGCATTCGACATTTATGTCTATTATGGCACAATGAACATCTCTGTATTTGGTATATGCCTCATGTTATCTTGTACATTATTTAGGATATTTAGCGACAGACTATAAGCATTTTATATTCATTGGAATAGTTGCTTATTACAGGATTAAATTATGTCTATTATCAATAATAAAGACACACATATATGTTTTAGCGAAAATGGGATCGATAAATTTTTACTTATTGTTTATTTGTATATTATATACATTTTCAAAACCCTTCTTCAAACAATTATATTGAGAGGGAGCTGCTTGATGGTAAAGATAATTATCACTTCTCTTGTGGTCATTTGCTTCTGAAAAACAAGGGTCCACAAATATTTAAAGAACTAACATGAACTGAATTGACCAACTCGTGTCAGTTTGTAAAGCAACTTGAGAGAGCACTGGGTATCTTTCGAGCCATATGCTTTGGGACTCTTTGGTGGCTCATACTCAGTGTTCAGCTTTCTCTTGGCATGAAAATATTTGTAATCAATGTTGTTGACATTTTTCTCCTAGCAGTAAATAGAGGTAATGTGTCCTTGATGGCCAAACTGAAACTGTCAACAATTTGTGGCAATACATGATCAAGTGGAGGCTTTGAAATAATGTTTCCAGGAGAGAACAGGTTTTCCTTCTTTTATTTTCTGTGAGCAGCTCGGTTTATTCCATGCTGTTATCTCAGCAAGCTGGTACCTGTATGTCCTGGTCTGGAAGCTTGCCCTCCAGTGGACAGGATGATTGTTCTTGGTAATGAAATATCCGTTCCCTTTTCATGTAGATTACCAAGGATGGTAAGGATGACTATCTGTGAACCAAAAGTGGAATGGATCAGATTAATCCACTGTAATGTGAATTTAAGTAGTACATCAAATGAACTATAGAACTCTGAACAAAACCAAAATTTTAAGAAATAAAACAAAAGTATGACAAATAAACCTTGTAAATTAAATCAAATATAAAATCAATATATATTCTGAAATGTAACTACCTTCAATTAGAATATTAGAATTGCAGAACTACCATCTTTCCAAAGGATGATTATCTTAAATATATGGACTATTGGTTTTGAATTAAAGAATTGAAGATGGGGTGCCTGGGTGGCTTAGTCGGTTAAGCGTCTGACTTTCGCTTAGGTCATGATCTCGCGGTTCGTGGGTTCGCGCCCCGCGTCGGGCTCTGTGCTGACTGCCAGCTCGGAGCCTGGAGCCTGTTTCAGTCTGTGACTCCCTCTCTCTCTGACCCTCCCCTGCTCACGCTGTCTCTCTCTCTCTCCTAGAAATAAATAAAACATTAAAAAAAAAAAAAAAAAGAATTGAAGAATTCTGTTTTGTTACGGTGTTGATTATATATTTCACTTTTAAAAATAAAGTTTATTTATTTATTTTGAGAGAGAGAAAGAGAGAGACAGAGGGAGAGAGAGAATTCCAGGCAGGCTCTGCTCTGACAATGTTGAGCTCAACCTCACAAACCTGATCATAACGCCAGCCAAGAGCAAAAGTTGGACTCTTAACTGACTCAGGCACCCCAGCACCCCTGATCCTATATTTTAAATTTGACTTAAAACAACGCTTCTCTGTTCCTACCATTTGATATTATTGAGTTAAGCAACATTTTCCTCTACATATATTCCAATTTGTTTTCTGGAAAAAAAAAAAAAGAACAGTAATGGGCTGGGGGGATAAGGGAAAGGAAAGGAGGGGTAGCTTGTAGGATGATCCTTTCAAGAACACTTTTTCTTCTATAACTTTCTTTTCAAATTCAAAGTTCTGTGTAATTGTACTATTATACAACTAAATTACATATGTGTGTTAAGTAACAAAAGTCAACTCAACAATTAGTCAAATGTATAGAAATGTCCACTATTCCAATAGACTCTTCATTACACAGATTAAAGTTGTTTTTTTGTTTGTTTGTTTTTCCTCTCTGCTGGAGAAATGGGAAGGGGGACCTGTTCTGAAACTTGTGTTTGGAGGTAGAGAAATTCAAAACTGTGTATGTGAAAGCCACATTTGATAGTCTTCTTGTTTTGTTAGACTACACTGTACTTGTTGTCTGTACGTGAAGAGGAAGCTGGAAGTCAGACACCTAGAAAGAGAATGTCATCATTAAGTCCCCTCACTCTGACTCTTATAACACAGCACCACAAACTGTGTGCTTAGTCAACAGACACTAATTCTTTCACAGTTCTAGAAGCCAGGAGTCAAGGTATTGGCAGGACTGGCGCCTTCTGAGAGCTGCAAGAGAGAATGGTCTACACCCCTCTTTGCTTCTGGCTGTGTGTCCGCAATCTTCCAGGTTACTTGGCTTCATCTGCATTTCCCTATTTCCACCTGCATCTTCACACGGTGTTCTCTGTGTGAGCGTGACTGTTCCACATCCTTCCTTTTGTAAAAACACTGGACACACTGCCTTTGTAGGCTCAGCTTTCTCTGATGTGACCTCATGATAATCACCTCTTCGAGACCCTAGTTCCTAATAAGGTTACCCTCTGAGATACAGGAGTTAGGACATCAACATATAAATTTGGGAGGGCAACACAATTCAACCCACAATGGAGACAATTTCCTAAATTCATAAATTAGAGAATCAAAGCTAGAATGGTTTAAGCCAACCATCCAAGATTTCACATTTAAAGTGGGCAACTGGTTACATTAGAACTCATGGCATTTACTCTGTTCAATAGAGCAAGTGACTTCTGCCATTTAAAAAACGTGTCTGATAGCCATCTGCATTTTCACTAAAAGCAGTTTGGCAGCTAAATGAGGAGCTCAAATTAAAATTTAATTGTCAAGTTTGCAAGCATAGATTCATGGGTAATGTTAGGATTGTTTTCTTCAATATTATCCCAGTAGAGAATGCATTAAAATAGACACTGTAAGTTATTAATGCAAATGCAGTCTAAAACGTATAATGCTCACTTCATATTCATTTCAACCACCATAGCACGACCATCTTTTCCTTGTGCCTCTTTTCTTTATTTTCCTTCCTTTTGAGAGACATCACTCACAAATATCTTCTTTAACTGATATTCTTCTTTAAACTGTTTTTATTCCTTAGATTCTGAATATTATGTCCAAAATACTTAGAGGAAAAAAAGATGGTAGACATGCAATGAGAGATAGAATTACACTCCATGTCAAAATAATGCTCTGAAATTTATGCTTTTGTATTGTCTTTAAATTTAAATTATCCACCCACTTTTATCTTTTGGAAATTGTTTTAAGTCAATTACATATATCAATTATTTTGAATGACTACTACAGGGAAACAGTAAAATATTTGTAAATCAAGCTTGGATTTGTTTCTATTATTGCTGAATTACTCAATGTTACTGCATGGTCTTCCACTTGCAGTAAGATACACGATATTAATAATTTATATTTTCAAAAATAACCTTGCCTAATAGCCTCTGCATAATACTAGCTCACCAGACAAAATGATAATCTGTGTTTAATGAACTTTTGAGAGGCACTCTTTTAACTAAAACTTATCTGCAAACTTCCCCAGGAAATAATATATAGGTAAAGTGAATTAATTATGCCTGTATAAATGAAGTCCATTAATTATTAATTTTCTCTGAAACATTTAGAAATGTTTTTCAAAAAAATCTGCGTGATTGAAACCAATAATGTTTCAAGCAAATTTTAAAGATGTAATGACATGTACTTGAGATTTAAAATACATACATGGACACTGAGTTTATTTTAGAGAGAAAAAAATTAGCAGCCAATAATTACTGCTGCAATTGGATAATTGTGCAGGCAAATTGAGCAATTTCAGTTTCAATTGGACACTTGCCACTTATCTCTGAGTCGTAATTAACCAATTTTAGGTATAATTATTTGTACCTGGGCTTTTAGGCTCCTAAAATGATTCCACTTCATGCGTCAAAAACAGGTTGCTATGTTTATCGTTTCTTATTTGGTCTCACACTGATTTTTTCTGAATATAAAGCATACCATCAGAGAACACTCCAGTAATGTTAGTTATTTTAGACTGTAAATGTAATCCCTCAGCCAACCAAAGCTGTTAGCGCACACACAAAATTGCTTTAAAAGCATTGGCTAAATTGAAAAATTAACTTCATCAAACAACAAGCCATTTTGGTCAAAATAAATTCTTGACAGAATTGACTTCTTGGCCAATTATTTAGCTGAATTGATAGTTTGTTTTACTTAATTTGCCTGTCCATTTAGTGAAAACTCTTTGAGAGTCTAAGGAAGTTGTTGCCAAAATCAAGCTTGTAGATCTGTAAAATAAATTACAAATATATGGTACCACATTATGCCATGTAAAATACATAAATGATATAATACAACTTTTAAATATGTTGAAATACCTAAACTTGATATTTTGACTAATGTCAGTTTTCATAACAAACGTTTTATGGATGTTTCCTTGATTTTCTATGCCAAATGCTTTCATCACCATTACTGTGATCATTTGATTATATTTACGTGCACATGGTTAGGGCAAGTTTTGGGAACAATATTCCGTCTCTTTTATTCAGACATCTCAAGTGTCTCCTATACTTCCCAGCACATATTAGGTGCTTAACAAATAGTGATTGATAATCACTCTCAAAACAGGGACAGATAACTCTTATTTGTCCTCACTTCAAAAATATACCCTTTGTCATTTCGTTTGTTTGTTTTTTAACTACAACCATGGCTTTTAAAGTAGAACAGATCTTCAGATAATTAATAAAGGGACATCAAATAATATTGGACACCAGACACAATAGTGTTAGTAAGTTTTCAGAGCTTAAGTTCTCACTGAGGGATAATTGACATGTTACAGTAGAGAATGTTTAGATGGTTCAAGAATGGGTTAGCAGCCAGAGCTGGAGAGGTTACCTGAGGCACAGAGGATGAAGAGGCTACTTCCTGACTTGTCGTTGTCTTGAGGCCACTGTCCAGTGCTTCTTCCCTTTGGCTAAACCCAGCTCCAAGCCAGCTGACAGGAAAGCCTAAGGAATGAATCCTACAGGGACCAGAACACTGCAATGTATGCTGGGGCAAGGCAAAAGCTAGAAACCAATGTGAGACTTCAATAGAAAATAAAAAGCAGAGTTACCATTATGACTGTATGTAATGGAGATTTCTCTCCAGGATTTATGAACTTTCGACACCACTTCAGCAGTGTGAAAGATGAGGTCTTTAACTAATGCACTACCTTGTTTCCCCATCAACCCTTCACATTTTGTTGATTGTTTCACGATTTTTTTCCCTCCCTTCTAGAGTTGCTTTTAATACCTTGAATTTCATAGGTATGCCTCTACATCATGATTTAATAGTTTTAGATAGAGCAATTTAGTTTGGACTATGAAAAACAAAGAAATAATAACAGTTACTTTAACTTACCCTTTCTTCTGGAATTAATTTAAAAAATTAAAATTCCTTTATTTTGTGATAGTATCATTTGACATGTGAACATGCTTTCTATTAAGTAATAACTTTAATTATGTTTAATTATGTGTTCTATGTTTTGTGTGTTGATAATCTAATAAACTGAAAGCCAAACTCACAGCATTTATATGTTTTTGATAATTTATAATTTTTTTATAGGCCAATGAATGTAGGTAGGCTGTGTGGAGAGAAATGTAATCCCCAAACACTTAAACACCGTTATTTAAATACTTACTAACCATCCCATCTTTTGTTTGTTTGTTTTACCTTATTTTTATTTCTTCCAGATTGTGTGGTACCGAGGTTGACTGAATAATGGTTCCCCAAACACGTCCGTGTTGTTACCTTAGAACCCGTGAGTGGTGCTTCCTTCTATGGCAAAAGGTGCTTCTCACACGTGATGAAGTTAAGGCTGTTGAGATGGAGAGGCTTCTTTGGATAACCTGGTGCAATCACACGGGTTCTCCTAAGAGGAAAGAAAGGCGGTGATGGCGACGGCAGCACACTGCCCCAAAATGTGCCACGTGGGGATGTAGACTCTTTCAAGCTGAAGCTAATCAAGGCCCAACAGACTCAGGAAGAGCTTTTAACCTCCTGCTTCACTGCCTAAGAGAAGTTAAATAGAGGGCACGTACCAGGATAGAGCTAACACCAAAGATAACATTTTATATCAGAAAGACTCATCTGCATGGTGTGGAAAACATTCATTTACTGAACATCTGCTCTTCTCATCTTCCTGGAATTTGCCTTCCTTTCATCTGAGGCCCCAGGCCCCTAGCCTCCTCTCCTTAGCTCAGGCTCTCATGTGAGCCTCAATCACCAGGTGGCCCTGGAGCATCTCATGGCTTTGTGGGACTCCTGTACATGGCAAATTCAATTTGTTTTTCTTCTGTTTATCTTTCTTGTACCAATTTATTTTATTTATTTATTTATTTTTAATGTTTTATTTATTTCTAGGAGAGAGAGACAGCATGAGCAGGGGAGGGTCAGAGAGAGAGGGAGTCACAGACTCTGAAACAGGCTCCAGGCTCTGAGCTGGCAGTCAGCACAGAGCCCGACACAGGGCTCGAACCCACGAACCACGAGATCATGACCTAAGCGAAAGTCGGACGCTTAACCGACTAAGCCACCCAGGCGCCCCTTTCTTGTACCAATTTAAATATTAGGCCAACCAAAGCATCTACAAGGGAGGAAGAAACCCATTTTTCTCCCCAACAGAGGTCAATGACAGCAAGAGAAGACAATATAAGGACAGGGGAGGCAGTCAGGAATGGCAGGGTCCAGAAGCTAGCAGAAAAAATGCATACATCAAATCTAAGAAAAAATCATGGGGCCCCTGCATGGCTCAGTCGGTTAAGTGTCTGACTTCGGCTCAGGTCATGATCTTGTAATTCGTGAGTTTAAGCTCACATCGAACTCTGTGTGCTGACAGCTCAGAGCCTGGAGCCTGCTTCTGATTCTGTGTCTCCCTCTCTCTGTCCCTCCCTGGCTCATATGGTCTCTCTTTCTCTCTCTCTTTCAAATATAAATAAAAATTAAACATTTAAAAAAAGAGAAATTCATATGCAATACAATTAAAAAAGAATAAGCTTGAATACTTTATCAATTTTAAATTTTAATAAATAAGACAATAAGAAATTAATGTGAGTTGCCAATGATTCCAAGCCTTACAGATGATTTGAGTTATGGAAGACCCTGAATTCAAAAGGGATTCCTCAGAGAGGAAGGCAAATCACAAGAGGCTCTTAAATATAGAGAACAAACTGAAAGTTATTGGAGGAGATGTAGGTAGGTAGAGCCAAATGGGGGATGGGCATTTAGGAGGGTACTTGTTAGAATGAGCACTGGTTATTATATGGAAGTGATGAATCACTGGGTTCTACTTTTGAAATCAATACTACACTGTATGGTGAATTTAAATAAAAATAAAATAAAATGGCAAAGGAAGAAAACAAACAAAAACAAAAGGTTCCTTAAAATCTAATTATAACCTGGATATGGCTCCAAATCAAAAAATGAGTTAGACTCTTCAAGATAATATTTGCCCCTGTTTGGTTCATACCAGTCTCCTCCTGACACTAATAAAAAAACATTTTAGAGAAGGAGTGGGGATCAGCAAAGACACTAGGAATGAGAAGCTCTAACGAAGACTTACCATGGATATTAGTAACTTGTACATAATGTCCTCCTCATATTCTAATTTCTCTGACCACTTAATTTATTGTTAACCACAGTGGCACATTTTCTTTTTTTTAAATTTTTTTATTTATTATTGAGACAGAGAGAAACAGAGCATGAGTGGGGGAGGGGCAGAGAGGGAGGGAGACACAGAATCTGAAGCAGGCTCCAGGCTCCGAGCTATCAGCACATAGTCCACCGCCAGGCTCGAACCCATGAACCGTGAGATCAGGACCTGACCTGAAGGCGGACTTTTAACCGACTGAGCCACCCAGGCGCCCCACAATAGCACATTTTCTAATGGTTTGACTTTAGTGTTGTCTGTATTATTTAAATGAAACCTGACTAAAGTGTCTAATGTCTGTCCATATCGAATTTTGATAGGACCAGTGAAGGCTGCCATTGCCTTATTAGTAAAATCAGACAGTGCCTAACATGACCTTGGATAGAAAGCCAAGTGATTGGATGTGGAACGAACCATTTTGCTGGTCTGAAGCAAGACGGCATGGGAAAAATACGGTTTGCTATGTGAATTCCACTTTTCTTTTCATTATTTCTTTTGACAAAAGGATATACTTACATATAATAAACATGCCGAAAAATATTTCCATAGTGGGTTTCTATATAAAATACATATATATTACTTTTGTTTCTATAAATCTATGTGGGAAACAAAAACTTCAGTCTGTAGATTTTTCAAAATGCTAAAAGCTATTAGATACTACAGCTTATGACTTATTTTCCTAAAATATAACCTTATATCGCGTTAAATCAATTATTGTGACACAATTTTCTACCACATTTTTCGAACTCTAAATCTTAAAAGATGAACACTTGACATTTAATGAAGATGTGTTATTCTGCTCCTATAGAAGTATAAGAATCAAAATATATTTTGTGTTGATGTACAGCTCAAAGACACATCTCTTTCTGACAAGGATAAGGTCACTTGTCATAAAACTGTATTTGCTGTCTGAAAATTGATATGTAACTGGTGGAAAAGTAAAACCATTTAAAACTTTAGATGGGTGATAGAGATGCTGACCTTTTCTTCTATCAGATTATGTATATACAAGTACCTCCTCTTTTCTCAAATTATGAGTTTGTTTGAAAAGGCAACCTCTGTCACAATAGGCACATTACTTTTATTATAAGTGCATTTTAATTTTCAATTCTAATATTTAAGATATTAAGTAAACTTCTTTAAGGCAAAGAAATTTTTGTCTGCAAGAGATTTCTGAAAAGAAATGTATCTTCAGTTATGAACAAAAAATACGTTTGACGATCTTTGCTTCTTTTGAAATCATGCAAAGCAAAATATCTAGAATTAAGTAATACTTGTAAAACTGGGTAACAAAAATATAGATTACTGAAAAGAGGTAGGTATGGAATCATTCTATTCTTTAAATACATTGCTATGTTTATTTTTACATTTATTTACATATATCTAAACCTTCCAAATAACACCTAGTAATATGAAAATTGGTAACTAATGATGCCTGCAATCATCCGAGTTGTGATATTATTTATTATTTACTGTGTTTTAATGTGTTGCAAGTTTCCTGTAGTAAGCAAACATTAGGTTTAAAATTGTAAAATAGTATGCCAATAAAATTTTTAAACCAGCCTATTTTAAGATTACAAACTGTTGTTTAGATTTTTAATAATTTTTCAGGACTTATACTTTAAATTTTCATTCATTTATCTCTCTCCTCTTGAGTTCTGCATTGGGTAAGATTAAGATAATTGAGATGGCAATTTAGAAATTGCCAGTTGGTATCTTAAATCAGTTATTTTGGGTGGTCTTAGATGTGACTTAAATTTATAGAGATAGGGTTAAAGCCAAAGAGATCTCTTTCCAAATTCTCATTGCTTCTGCATTTGTTAAGTACTTTTTTAGAACCAGTTTCATGAATATAAATAATAAGGGTTTATTGGGATTTTGCTTAAACATGAAGAAAACAATTTCACCACTTATAGATAAGTACAGGAAATGGTCCATTGAATGTCATTTCTTAGTAAAAGTTCTTATTAAAAATATATACTTTAAAAATAGGGTGGGATTATGAGAGCAGGTTTTTTTTTCCTTCCTGTTTTATTTCCAGACAAACCTCCAGCACCTAGAATGGCATCTAATCCACACTGATGGCCACCAACAGTGGCTGAATTCAGCAAACTCCATTTGCATATTCCTTATTTCCTTCAAATTACATTCTAAATGATTTCCCCATATGTTTAACTACTCTTCACAACCCCAATATTTTTAAATGCTTATTTATTTATTTTTGAGAAAGAGACAGGACAAGCAGGGGAGGGGCATAGTGAGGGGGAAACACAGAATCCAAAGCAGGCTCCAGGCTCTGCTCTATCATTGCAGAATCCGACTCGGGGCTCGAACCCATGAACTGTGGGATCATGACCTGAGCCAAAGTCTGATGCTTAACTGACTGAGCCACCTAGATGCCACCCACAACCCTTATTTTTAAATGAACATTTTCCTCTCCATTTTAAAGATTCTATCTTCCCATGGAAACCGTTATCAGTAATTTACTGTGGTGGCGCCTGGGTGTCCTACTTCGGCTCTCATGATCTCACAATTCACGGGTTCAAGCCCCGTGTCGGGCTCTGTGCTGACAGCTTCCGAGCCTGGAGATTGCTTGGGATTCTGTGTCTGCCTCTGTCTCTGCCCCTCCCCCACTCTTGCTCTGTCTCTCTGTCTCAAGAATAAATAAACATTAATAAAAAACAATTTTGGTGTTTATCACCATGCTTTCAGATGCAAACATCAGACACCCCAATAATATATTCAAAGTAATAAAACGGGTGTGTGAAAAGTCAGGTGCCATGGCCGATCCAGGACATGGTTTCCTCAGGACTCTTGCTTGTCCTCTGCATGACTCTCCCGCTCACATCCTTCCCCATGTTGACCTCAGGCCGATCCCTTTCACAACAACGAAAATGCAGACCAATGACCAGGTCTCACCGCCCAATGACTGCAAGAGCAAGAGAGAACTCCTCCAGCCACCACAGATTATTTTAATCTCCACTTTAGAAGGGACAGACCCAGCTTTCACCATTAGGCTTTAGAAAGGAGCCTTCCTAGACAACTTCACTCTTTGCTCCAAGAATTTTTTACCCAAGAAGATAATTCTTTCAACCAGTCAACAATGCCATTGCTTGCTGACAAATGACCCAAACTGCTCCCTTTTCAAGACCATGTTTGGCTTATTGGGGCTAATTACCTTTTTTTTCCAGAATAACAGATCATTTCACTGAGCAAACTGTGCAACTCACCAAAACCCCGGATTATTCAGGATTATGTCAAGGTCTTCACCTTACTCTGTGCATCAGTCTTAAACTAATATCAAGCCTAATGAATACTAGAGTGTGAACCCCAATTCTGGTTTTCCTAGTATGAGATGATGCTAAGACTCAGTCAAGGTGGTTCCCTTCTTATTATTGTGGACATGAACTCAGCTTTCATGACCCATGGAATTCCAGTAGGCTTTTTGAAAACCAGCGCCTGGTAATTTTGATTAAACCATGGTCTGCCTATCTATCTATCTATCTATCTATCTATCTATCTATCTATCTATCTAAATTCCTAATCACATAACAGCTACTCCTCTAATCTTCCACACTGAAATTCATGTGAAGATTAAAAAGAAAACATCTGTGAGATAGAACCAATCTAGTGGAACATTTCTAGAAATCATAAAAAACTACAAGGATGCCAAACTTAAATGCATTTTACTGAAATGCTTTTGTCATTCATTTAAAAATATTTCAGTGTTTAAATCAAACACTATATTGGTTGATTGATTTATACTCACTCTTCAAAATATTGTTTTGAAACAATTTTTCCAATAGTCTTTTCTTCAAACCAGGAACTCATATATTTGCCAAAAAATAAATTGCATTCTACCCTTGAAAGCATTGAATCTATTTGCCATATAAAATGCATTAGGTTTGAGTAGAGGCCAAACTTAGAGTGTTCTCACTCATCCCTGCTGTTTAAGCTGGTGAACATATGACCTAATATATAATCCATGGTTTTAGAATTGGTGTGAAATGTGTTATGAAGCAACAAATAACTTTAATATTTATATACCTAAATTTGATAACATTTTTAATTGATTTTGTATCTTGTAGCACTTTTTTCTAAATGTTATTTCATATCTTTGCTATAGGCATATAACAATTGTTATTATATAGCAAAAATATTTTAAAAACCTTAGAAATGGCAGTGTAAATGTGAAAATGTAGAAAACCATAACAATGGCAAAAGCTGCGTATCTATTCTTTGACTTGCTCTTTACTCAGACACATCTTTAGAACAAGTCTATTTCTTCCTGTGCTCATGATAGATTGATTACATTTGTTTGGTCATCCCTTCTCCCTTTGGCATGAGAGAAAGAAGACACAGCTGCTGAAATTGTTGGAATAACATTCAGCTGAATGGTAGACATTTATTTAAAATCTCCCATCTTCTGGGGATAGTATTATATCTGAGAAAAGATTCAGCCCTTGCCATCAGTGAACTCATGTTAACCTTTGGCAGCAAAAAAGCTCAGTATGCTCTATGGTAAGCTAAGTGATGGAGAAATATACAGGGAACCTTTTAAAGACAGGAAGAAAAATGAAATATTAAAATAAGGGAGCAGAAACAAATCTTAGGCACTCTCTTGAAGAACTCCTGTAAGATGATAATTGAGTAGGGACCAAAAAGAATGAGAGTTTGCTTGATATGGCCTAAAAGTTCAGAGCAGATAGAGAGTAAGAGCAAAATCCAAGTTTCAATATTTCTGGCTTATAATTTTTATTATTATTATTATTATTATTATTATTATTATTATTATTTTATCATCATCATTATCTTTATATGTCAACCCTGTGTGAACCTGCTAAGGTAA
Organism: Proteles cristata cristata; assembly: GCA_017311185.1. Classification (NCBI taxonomy): domain Eukaryota; kingdom Metazoa; phylum Chordata; class Mammalia; order Carnivora; family Hyaenidae; genus Proteles; species Proteles cristata. Next base: position 88,290 of record JAESUZ010000075.1, read on the forward strand.
ATCCTTTATAAATCTCTGCTTTCAGGTTAAAAATTATCTTCTACAAACATTCTGTTTGTGAGGAGATAAATACATAGTTAAGTGAAGAAAGAAATAGCCCATGGGGTGTTGGAGATCATGCACTTTTGATCAATTTTCCCTGATTGTCTAGAAGACAGTCTAAGAATGGAAGATTAACCTAGGTGATGTGGAATTGTTTCCAGGGAGAAAACAAATGGAGACCAAAATGTAGAAGTAAATGTTCTACTAAAATAAATTGTACAATAGTTTTATAAGATGTTATCATTAGGAGAAACTGGATAAAGCATACATCAGATCTCTTGGTGTTATTTCTAATAGCTGTATGTGGACCTAAAGTGATCTCAAAATGAACAGTTTAATTAAAAAAATTGGGGCGCCTGGGTAGCTCAGTCAGTTAAATGTCTGACTTCAGCTTAGGTCGTGATCTCACGGTTTGTGAGTTCGAGCCCCACGTCGGACTTTGTGCTGACAGGTCAGAGACTGGAGCCTGCTTCTGACTCTGTGTCTCCCTCTCTCTCTGCTCCTTCCCAGCTCACTCTCTGTCTCTGTGTCTCAAAAATAAATAAACATTCTAAATAAATAAATATATTGTAACAAAATAGTGGGACTTCTGGTTTCCAGTTCCACATACAAAGAGCTTGGGCGTTGCCACTCTAGCTTAACAACTAATGGGATAAAGAGACTGAAAAAAATCAACTCCTCTTGGATTCTTTTTTTTTTTTTAATGTTTTATTTAGTTTTGAGAGAGAGAGAGAGAAAGCGTGAGCAGGGGAGGGTCAGAGAGAGAGGGAGACACAGAATCTGAAGCAGGCTCCAGGCTCTGAGCTAGCTGTCAGCACAGAGCCCGACGCGGGGCTGGAACCCACGAACCGTGAGATCATGACCTGAGCCAAAGTCGGATGCTTAGCCAACTGAGCCACCCAGGCGCCCAAACTCTTCTTGGATTCTTAAGGGATTGAGGACAGAGGGCAAACTTCACCCTCTAAGGCTAGGGGGAAACAGGTAAATTTAGGGAGACATGGCTTACCGGAGGAGGCACTCATGAGCTGGAACTGCCATCCAAACCAGGCTTGGGTAAGAAAACCTGATCTGCAATTGATGAATTGCTAGAATCTTTGAATCAATAAGTTCAGAGTTAAACACTCCTAGGTACCTAATCATAGGAAGGTCATCACACTATTGTGAAATTTACCTCCAGGAGCTCTGATTAGGTTGCCATTGTGAATAACAGAGAAAAACTCCCCTTCTGGCAGGAGTAAGGAGGATATCATTCATTTGGAAATACACCAGAGTGCTCTGATCTTCTTAAGACCTGTCCTCAGGGGAAACTCCTTAACAAGAGCCTAAATTGTTGGGTATTCAACATCCTGCTGGGGCTCCTAGCTAATGCAATGGGACAAGAAAAGGAAGTGAAAAGTATAGATTGACAAGGAAAAAATAAAACTGTTTTTGCACTCAGATGACATTATCTATGTAGGAAACTAAAAACAAAAAAAAAATTGACCATAAAAGTCTTTAAACTAATAAGTGATGGTAGAAAGTTTGTAGGATACAAGGTTAATACACAAAAGTTATTTGCTTTCCTATATGAGAGCAATGAACAAGTAGAACTTGAAATTAAAATGCAATACCATTAATATTATTACCCTCAAAAATGAATTCCTAAGCATAAATCTAACAAAATAGATACAAGGTCTATTTGGAAAAAAATTACAAAACTCTGATGAACAAAATCAAAAAAGAATTAAATAAATGTCAAGATAATTTGTGCTCAGGGATGGGAAGACACAGTTTTATCAAGATGTTTATCAAAAATTTTATCAGTTCTTCTCAAGTTGATCTATGCACTCAATGCAATCCAAATCATAAACTCAGCAAGTTATTTTATGTTTATTGACATATTGATTGGTTATTGACATATTGATTCTAAAGTTTATATGGAACAGGTGCATGAGTGGCTCAGCTGGTTAAGGATCTGGCTTTGGCTCAGGTCATGATCTTGTGGTTCATGGGTTTGAGCCCTGCATTAGGCTCTGTGCTGACAGCTTCAAGCCTGGAGCCTGTTTTGAAGTTTGTCTCTCTGTCTCTCTGTCTCTCTCTCTTAATCTCTCTCTGTCCCTCCCCCACTCTGTTTCTCTTTGTCTCAAAAATAAAATAAAGCATTAAAAAAACTAATAAAATTTACACAGAAAAGCAGAAGACCAAGAAGAATCAATACAACATTGAAAGAGAGGAACAAGGTTGGAGGTCTGATAGCGATCTTACATTAAGACTTAGTACAAGGTTACAATAATCAAGACAAGGGCACCTGGATGAATCAGTTGGTTGAACATCCAACTTCGGCTCAAGTCATGATCTCAAAGTTTGTGGGTTTGAGCCCCATATCAGGCTCTGTGCTGATAGCTCAGAGCCTGGAGCCTGCTTCAGATTCTGTGTCTCCTTCTCTCTCTGCGCCTCCCCGGCTCACACTCTGGCTCTCTGTCTCTCTCAAAAATAAATAAACATTAAGAAATTCTTTAAATGTTTTATTTATTTCCGAGAGAGAGAGAAAAAGAGAGACAGCGTGAGTAGGGGAAGGTCAGAGAAAGAGGGAGATACAGAATCTGAAACAGACTCCAGGCTCTGAACTGTCAGCACAGAACTCGATGCGGGGCTTAAACCCACAAACCAAGAGATCATGACCTGAGCTGAAGTCAGAGGGTTAACAGACTGAGCTACCCACGCGCCCCAAGAAATTTTTTTAAAAGTTACAATAATCAAAACAATGTGATATTGGTTAAATCATATAGACAGCTAGAACCAAAAAATAGATCCACATAGTCAATTGGTGTTTGACAAAGCAACAAAGGCAATCTAATGGAATAAAGATATTCTTTCCAACAAACATGTTAGAACAACTGGACATTTACATGTAAAAACAAACAAACAAGCAAACAAACCAAGCAGAATCTAGACACGGACTTTGTATTCTTTACAAAATTTAATTCAAAATGAATCATGGACATAAATGTAAAATGCAAAATCATAAAACTCTTAGGATATAACATAAGTAAAAAACTTGGTGACCTTGAGTATGGCAATGACTTTTTAGATATGATAGCAAATGCATGACCCATGAAAGATATAATTGATAAATTGGACTTCATTAAAATTTTGAAAATATATGTGTGTTCTGCAAAAGAGAATGCCTAAAGAATGAGAAAATAAACCACATAGTGGGACAAAATATTTGTAAAAGATACAACTGATAACGAACTATTATCCAAAACACACAAAGAACTCTTAAAAATCAATATTAAAAAACAAACAGCGCAATAAAAAATATGCCAAAGTTATTAACAGATTCCTCATCAAAGAAGATATACTGGTGGCAGGTATAAAAAGATGTTCCACATCATAAGTCATTAGTAAATGGAAAGTAAGCCAACAATCACATACCACAATACACCAAGCAGAATGACCGAAATCTGGAACTCTGACAATGTCACATGCTGATTAGGGTATAGAGCAATAGGGCTTCTCATTCTTGCTAATTAGAATGCATAATGGTATAGCTCCTCCGAAAGACAATTTGATGCTTTCTTACAAAATGAAACATAGTCTCACTATACGATCCAGCAATCACACTGGTTGATTCTGCCCAAAGGAGTTGAAAATATGTCCACACAATCGCCTGCACACAGCTGTGCCTAACAACTTTATTCGTAATTTTCAAAACTTGGAATGTCTTTCAGTTGGTGAATGGAGAAACTGTGGAAGATCCAGACAATGGAGTATCTTCAACGCTGAGAGAAAACGAACTATCATGCCATGAAGACACATAGAAGAAACGTAAATGCATATTACTGTGGGAAAGAAGAGAATCTGATAAATCTACATCCTGTGGAATTCCAATTATACGATCTTCTCGGAAACAACATTGTGATAACAATAAAAAGGTCAGCAATTTCCAGGGTTTAGAGGGTGAAAGAAGTGAAAAGGCAGACAGAGGATTTTTAGGGCAAGGAAAACACTCTGAGACTATAATAATGCGTAGGTGTCAATGTACATTTGTCCAAACCTATAGAATATACAACACCAATCATGGATCCTAATGTAAACTGTGGATTTGGGGTGATTATCATGTGTCACTATAGGCTCATCAGTGTCGACAAATGTGCACTCTGGTGGGGGAAGTTGATAGTGGAAGAGTCAAAGCATATGTAGGGCTGGCAATAGGGAAAACCTCTGTAACTTCCTCTGCATTTTACTGTGAACTTAAAACTACTCTTAAAAAAATGGTCTTTAAAAAATCACCAATACCAATTCTAAAAAGAAAAAAAGAAAAAAAATATGTGTATAAAACTATTGTTCGCCTTGTAAAATCATTAGAAAATAATCTATCACAGATCATTCCTCCCAAGGAATCAAGTCCACATATCTAAATATGGAGGTGTTGGCCTGTCCGTGCTCGAGTTCATTGATTCTTTGCCCACCTCCAACTTCATCTCCCTTCTTCTCCTTCCCTTCAGATCGTCTGGAGAATTCAGTTAACAGGGGGCACTAGTGATAAATGGAATGATAAAAAGAAAGAATCCAGGAATTTCTTCTCCTCTCTACCTGCTTTGTGTGCCCTCTCAGGTCTGTGTTCAGACCCACCATGACTCCCACCTTCTATCTTCCAATGGTGGTAGTAGCCTCTGGCCTCTAGGAACATCACTCATTCCATTTTGCTCAATAGCATCTTGAGACAGTCAATAATCTTGGGGTTGCGTAACGTACTCAGGGCTGCTCTTTTGATCTTTGCTTTCTTGTCAGGACCTTGGCTGATAAACCAGTGCAGAGAGGTCAACCAATAGGAAAGCAGACACACAGAAGAGAGGGATCTTGTTCAAACAAGCACTCTTGGAAAAGCTCACAAAAACTACAATGTCTGGCTTTTTCAAAAGGAGTAATTTCTTTTTTCTACATTTCCACAATGATCTACGTTGGAGCTTTGACTAACTATATCTTGCTTTGTTCATGTTTCCTTTCCCCAGGCTACTCTAAAGTCTTTTATTCTGTTGTTTTCTTTTCTCTCTTTCTCTCTTCTCTATATAGCAAAGCGCCTATTTATTATATTTAAGGTCCCCAACAAATATTTTTAATAACTTAGTACATTTTTAACTTCCTATACCTGAAATCTTCTAATAAATTTTGTACAGAAATAAAAGTTTAGTAAAGCAGGGTATTGAAATGCTCTATGGGCCTCCTAAATTGATAATCTGTATGAATTAACTAACTCTATATATTAAATCTATGTAAATGAAAATTTTTGCCTATAAAGCTAACAGCATTTTTACATAAAACTACATTTCCTGGTTCTAAATTTATGTAACTTATGTCATCAATTTTTTAATCATCACATTGAGTCAGACATAGTACAGACTATGGCTGGGCTGTCACATAATTAGTGTTTTGGTTTTTAAATAACTGCTTTAATTTGTTCTTTCTATATGATGTTATCAATTGACTAATTGTTTTTCTCCAAATCATTTGACATTGTATTAATATAGAAGATAAGTGTTCCATATTTATTTCCTTTACCTACCAATAGCCAGATAACAATATTGAATTCTGGAAATCTTTTTTATTTCCCAGTGGAGCTGTTTGACACATATGAGTTTATCATCTTTCTGAATAAAATTTACCTAAACTTACTAGGGAAATCATATATGACAGAATCTTGAATTATATCCTTAGGGTAAAACTACGGAAGAATATTATATTTCTAGGAAAGAGGTGCTTACAATGTTTTACCAGGCTGCCTCATATTTATTGCATGTTACCAACTGGCTATATTGCTAATTAGTATAAAAGAGTCATTAAATATAATTAGAAAAAAGCCTTTCATAAAAATATTGAGAAAGGACATATTTTAGATTACACTTTTTAACTTATTTCTTTTCTTTCAAATCACTGATTTAGACAGTACTCAACTCATGTGGATTTATCAGTAAAATCATCAGACATTAAATCTTTTTTTTTCACTTTGATGTTCAATCACATCATAAAAATTTGAAATGGACAGTGGGTTCCATCAGAGTTTGGTTTCCATGGTCCTATAAATGAGTTTCATTACCATTCTTAATAAACAGACTCTTCAATTAATGAAAGATGTGAAAACAAGTGTTAGTATTTGTTTTCACTGGGTTGAGAAATCATTCTCATTTATTTTAAAATGCATCCAAAGTTTCATCTGGGAAGAACAGTCGTAATTGGCATCTGTTAATCATTTCAGAGTTATATATGACAGTGAAACCAGAGAGGGAGTTTTTCAGGGGAAATTAATTTTGTTTGGATTCTTTGGCAAGGAGATGATTAAAAAGGAAAGCCTTGCTGTAGCAACGATTAAAAGCAACATTTCCTACCAAAGGGCTTTGGTAGACAGTTGAACAATTTATCAAAAAGGTTGAAGTTTAAGGGTAAAAGGGAACCCATGGTTTTAAAATATGATAAGAAGAATTCTGTAATTTAAAATTGCATTGAAAATACAGACACGTTTTTTGGCAAGAAAATTTAGAAGCAGTTTTAGCTGCCTGCCTCTTGAATATTTGGCCTTTCTGAGGCAATCCATTATATGTAATGTGTAAGCAATGGCAAATGGTAACTATCATTACCAGGTGGCTATTTGCAATGCAAATTTTAAACCCTAACCATTGATGGTTGACTCTGGCAGTTGCCAAACAGCTGGGTTTTGAACCTTAAACCCATAGGATAGCCAACACTATAATTCCGCAAGAATCTCTCTAAACATACTAATCTTTTCCCCAATGCCATTCATCATCATTTTCCATATAGCACCTAGTAGCCTAGTGTGGCATTAGAGACAAAATAAGATTGAATTAGAAAGTCATGGTCCTTGTTCCTTGGAAAATAATTTTTGAGGGAAAAAATATATCACATGCAAAATTACTGAGAATATGCATTAAACATATATACTACTTAAACATTGAATTTCATCTTTATTTGTTACAAACACTTCACAATTGCTTTTTCAGTGCTTATTTATTTTTTAATTTATTTTTTAAATATAATTTATTGTCAGATTGATTTCCATACAACACCCACTGCTCATCCCAACAAGTGCCCTCCTCAAGCCCTTGACCCGCTTTCTCCTCTCCCCCAACCCCCACAACCCTCAGTTTGTTCTTAGTATTTAAGAGTCTATTTATCTTTGAGAGAGAGAGAGAGAGAGAGCATGAGGTGGGGAGGGTCAGGGAGAGAAGGAGACAAGGAATCCGAAGCAGGCTCTGGGCTCTGAGCTGTCAATACAGAGCCCACTGTAGGGCTCAGACTCACAAACCACGAGATCATGACCCGAGCCTAAGTCAGATGCTTAACCAACTGAGCCACCCAGGGACCCTTTTCACAATTGCTTTTTGACTGGTGTTTGGCCCAATAATTCTGCTGAAATTACCCACAAACATTACCATTGAGCTACTGATCAAAATATTCTTTTCCTCCACTAACCCTCATTCTTCTTGATCAATTTATTGAACAACCTTGATCAAGTCTAATCTATTTTCATAGTCTTTCTTTTAACACTCTGTGCTGTCACTATTGTCTGCATTTTCCTGGGCTGTTCAAAAAACCTCAACAGCCATCCATTCACCCTTGGCCTTCAAAATTTTACCATGCCGCTTATTTCATAATGTCACACTCATGCTGTAAGTGGATTTTCTTTTAAGTGTATTTATTTTGAGAGAGAGATTCCTCATGCACACATGAGTGGGGGAGGGGGGGAGAGAGAGAGAGAGAGAGAGAGAATCCACAGCAGGCTCTATGCTATCAGCACAGAGCCTGACACAGGGCTCGAAGTCATGAACTGTGAGATCATGACAGAAGTCAAAGCCAAAAGTCACTTAACCACTGAGCCACCCAGGCATGCCACTAGGTGGATTTAATTGTTCTTCCTTACTAGGTCTATTGCATGCTCCTAAATCAAGTGTCTTGGATACTTGAATTTCAATTCCCTCATATATTAAATGGGAATAATAATAATGCCTTCCAGAATGCACTTTGCTTGTTTGTTTTGAAATCAAATTACTTAATACAGCAATAACATAAAGTGAATGGCAGTTGTTATTAGATTATCAAGAAAACTAGCTCTCCTCTAGTACTGATTAAAACACACCCTGCCCTTACTCCATTAAAGAATACATTATACTTTACTGGAATCCTACATTTAAAGTCATTTTCTGCCCCAACTGTGAATTCGTGGTGACAGGACATACACCACTTTTGTTAACCCTGGTATCTTCTTCACTGAGCACAGAACTGATGTGTAGTTAGGGGTGGAAGTTCAGGCAAGAATTGTTGGGTAACTATTGTAAATTGATAAATAAATAATACACTAAATATCTGATAAATCAATATTGCCAATGACATATGAATATACATATATATAAATTGTAGAAATAAAAAAATAAATTCATATGTTAATTATTCATTCACTCAATTTTTTCAGTTGTTTTTATTAACATTATAGGAAAAAATAACATAGACTGAACTATTGCAGTATAGTAATTCAATATTTCTATTTTTTCTTATTAATTGAGCATGAAGAGGTACCTAGCCAGCCAGTAGATCTGTACAAGTGGTCCCAAATTTCATTTTGGTAAGTAAATGATCTTAGTTTTTCTAGGGTTTCACTTAAATTCCAATCAGCACTTTATTTGCAGCCCATTCATTTAGATGTCCTTAAATGAAATATGCAATTAGTACCCTAGCCTTTCAACGAATGCTACCACAGAACAATTCATCTTCTTGGATAAGGTAGAAGGTGAAAAGAGGCATAAGATTCAAAGCATATTTGACCAGGAGAACTAAACCAGTCGTTAAAATGGTCTTTAAAGTTGATGATTCTTGTCTGGTGTCCCTGTCACTGTTGGTTTCCGAAGACCATGGTCTAGGTGCTGGGGTGGGTCCTACGGGAATTTCCTTTTCAATGGCTTCTTCCCTCCCCTGACACCTTTGCAGGTAGTAGGATTCCTATGGCCTCCAGCGTGACTTTTTCTGTTTTTAAAAATTCATGTTTTCATCCAGAGCTTAAAATGGATGGCTTGAGTGAATATTTGTGAAGTTTCCTGGTTCTTGCAAAATAGAAAATGGAAAACATTTTTATTTTAAAATAATGAAATTTGTAATGTGTGGGTTTTCACATCTAACACCTAATAACCGCCCATTTCTAACTGTGGTTTATTGGTAATGGCATCTTCGGGAAATTTTTTGTAAATGTTATCAACAATTTATCAATTTAAGGTGAGACATTTATCTGATTGAAATGAATGCCATAGAAATATTAGTTGATCTAATTTCATTGATTTGCATCACCTGTCATTTAAAAAGAACTCTGCCTTTGGGCTCCCAGGGGGCTCAGTCGGTTAAGCATCCAACTTTGGCTCAGGTCATGATCTCACAGTTCGTGGGTTCAAGCCCCTCTTTGGACTCAGAGCCTGGAGCCTACTTCGGATTCTGTGTCTCTCTCTCTCTGCCCCTTCCCTGCTCAGGCTATGTCTTTCTGTCTGTCTCTCAAAAATAAACATTAAAAAAAAAAATTAACTCTACCTTTCTTTCAAAGTCCTCCAGGCCTGAACATCCAGTTCAGGCATAGCGTTTTTTACAAAAATTCTAATGGTTTTATTTTTTTATTTAATAATATATCCATATACTGGCCTTCAGGTCATACTTAAAGTGGGGCTGCTTTTAGATTTACTAAATAGTGTTTTTTTAAACAAAGATATCTTTTAAACACTAATTCTAAAAGGTTGCCACAACCACATTTCAAATGAAAAAAATGAATTTATCATTTATCCTAAATAGATAATTGCAAAAATCTCTAATTTAATTTTTACTTACTTCATTTTTCTTGCACTGCCATATCACACACATGCATGCACGTGCGCGCGCACACACACACACACACACACACACACACACACACACACACACACACACAAATAACCTTGAAAAAACAGCTAAGGCTTCAGAAGCACAGAGAGAGAGAGAGAATTATATATTCAACCTGACAAAATGCTTATTTCTGCCAATGCTGTGGGCTTTCTTACATTAAAGGAAAGATACAAAATCTCAAGCCAGATATTCAGTCAAAATGATTTTCACATGTTGATAGTTACACTTTTTTTAAATGAATATAAATCTCAGCAACTAAATGTCAGCCCTCACTGTGCATGGAGCCTGAAATGTATACCTTGTAGTGAAGAAGCTGATGTGAAATAATGATTTATATCACTGATGTGAGTTTCTTTGGTGGATGAAAGGAGATGCAGTCAGTGGAGAATACAAGGTTTGGTCATGTCATTGGTGCCAGGAAAAATCGAGAAATGTTTTTTATCCCCTTTTTTAATTCATCCTACATTAATCTGCTTAACTATGGTCTGGAGATAATGGTAGACCATTGATGCTACACCTCCCATTAATCAAACCTACTGTATACATTTTTCCAACATAGTGGCAACCTGTTTATTACATTTTGATTTTCTACGTGTAGAGTTCTGATATCCGAAGTGCTATAAAAGGAAAAGAAAATGGCACGTTAATAATTTTATAAGCATAATATATTCTTTACTTGCTTTAATTAATATTCCCATCTTGAAGTAATGTTTCTCTGCTCTCTGTGTGTCTTCCGGCTGTACCATGTCTAACTAAATTATCTTTTTTCCTCCTGTATTTAAAAACAGTGGCAAGGGAAATTTTTTTCTTTTCATTCTGAGAGAAATCTTAAATAAATTATAATACTTGCTAGGCATACTGAATTTACATGACTTTAAGTATAGTGTTGTTAACTGTTTGTTATCCTAATGGAAAATTTACATGTATAATATATCACATATATTATTATATATTATGTATAATAGTATATATATTCCTATACATAATACACACACTATGTACTTAACTGTAGAAAGTCTTGAATCTTTACAGTAAGTAATAAAGTTTGATTTTTATTACCTAAAAACAAATCCTATTTATATCCAGACTTCCGTGCATGAAATGAATTAAGTCCTTTGATCCATACACATATATCCCATTGTTTTATTCAGGCACCGTTACAACATGTGAAAAGAAAGTTCTCATACAAGGAAATGTTCATGTAGGCATAAGAGACCTAATGTGAAGAGTTTTCTTGAAAGCAAAGGATAATATAATATAATATATTTTCTCCAAAATGTATGGATATATCCCAAAAAGTGACTCAAGAGAAGGAATTAGTAAATTAGGCATCCTAGTGCTCTCTAATATATATTTAACAAAGATTCTTAGGTGTCAATGTTGCCACAAAAGAGTTCTTGAGTCAAATGAAATCTGATGGCTCTTGATGGGGGTACAGAAATATTCTCACTATCAAATGGGCATCAGGATGCTTTGCTGGTCTGTGGGTTCTGCTAAGTAACTCTGTGGTAGAGAAGGATGCCGTTAAGAGTGAGAAGGAAGGAGAGGGGTAATACTAAGTATCTTTTTCTCCATTGTCTATTTTTCAAAGGTGCTCTCTTTCTCTTTCCTGAGAACAATCAACAGGGTGAGTGTTGGATTGCTTTACCACGATTTGTGCACACTCTAAGAATGGAGGAAAGGTATGGATGGTATGGATGCAAAGCAATCCATTAGGTCTGTGTCTTTGTTTTGTTGTGCAAACTAACAGTAGCCATCAGCCACCCACTCCAAGGAGGGATTTAATTGAATATCCAAACTGTCTCTGCTCCAAGTTCTACATTCCCCTGATTCTTTGCCATTAAGATGGCTTTCCTATGTTGACTGGGGAAGCAAGTAACGCCAAGTCCTAAAGAAGGTTGTACCCAACGTAATGTGAATTTTCCCCAACCCACTCCCCCAGGACATTTGACAATATCCTTATACATGTTTGGTTGCTCTAGCTGACAATGGGCACTACTGATATCTAGGGATCAAGATCAAGGATGCTACCAAAATTCCTATAAGGCACAGGGCAGATTCCCTTGCAACAAAGAGTTATCTGACCCAAAATGTTAATGGCTCTACCTACAGTGTGAGTTAGGGAGATCCAGGATTGGAAACGTAAAGAGGCCGTCCAAGAAGGTAACGTGGAGAGGGAGAAAGCAAGGGAAATGACGGAATGAGAGAAAAAGGAAGGGAGAGAAAAACAATCATTAAACATCTGCCAAAGAAATGACGTAGCAATACCTACCTAAGTCATTCTTTTGTGAAATAACATTGTTAAAATGCAAGTGTGTAGATATGGTGCCAAGTACCACAGTCAATATACAAAAATTTAACATACTTTTCTTTAGGATTATGAAGCTCAATTTAAACTTCACTTAACTCAGTCTTTTGTTTTCTGAATCTAACCCTATGGTAAAAGCCCTCAATCTGTGAAGGTAACAGGAAAAATATTATACGAGATATCTCACAACTGAATCAATTGAAAACACAGAGCTTGAAAATTAGGCATTACCAAGAATAAACTTTGTGTTAAAGAGGAATATGTTAGTTTGGAAAATGCATAAAACATGGCAAAATAAAATCCGGTGTAGGATGCAAAAGAAAGTGACCTAAAATAGCATCTCATATCATTGTATTTCATATTTAATTATTAAAATGTTACTTTGTGAGCAAGGCGTGCTTCCTATATCTATCTGTCTGTCTATCTATCTATCATCTATCTATCTTTCTGGAAATTGATCATATTAACAGGAGACCTTGAGATCTAAAGGGGTAATAACTTTGGGAAGCAACTTAGTGAATCTCTCTATGGCCATTCTTTGAAGTCTAAGTGCCTAGCTGGGTCTTCGAACAATCAAGTCAAATATCCTTTCTCTCTGTCAGTCATTTACTAACAGAGATACACAGGAAAACACCAGAAAAGAAAGAGAAAGGCAGGATATTAGCTTCATATTACCAATGTATTCTTCTACTGGTGATCTAAATATCTATTCACTTTTACCCTATCATTTGAATGCTCAACTGAATAATCAGGGAGTTAATATGAAGTATATCAAAAGTCTCACTGGAGTGTTTATTTTCCCTTAAAGAAGTAGATTGTAATGTAATGAAATCATTTACATTTAAGACAGTTGAATGCCCTAGGAAAATACATTTCATCATATTTCGCTGTTAGGGCAAACATTGTGATATATTATTTTGATGCTTGAATTCAACCTATGAAGAATTCAGTTTGTAGTGAAGCAAAATCATTAGAGGGAAAGGAAGATGATATAGTCTGTCTTACCTCGTATGGTAAGCTTGACTAAACTTAAGCACAACTGGATTCCTCATTTGATTTACTTGGTTTGGCCATCTAAGAGGTCATAATATATATATTGACACCTTTATAACAGCCTCTCCGCAGGGACAGTACAGTTCTCAGAAGACTTGAAAAAATTCAAACATTCAGAATATATTTTTTAGGTATTGAATATCTAGCAAGATTACTTGTAAACTAATTTTCAGCAGTTTCCCATAATTTAAATCTTGCCTATTAGGCTGGTATCTTTTTAGAAGAATTTGTAATTGTGTAACATAACTATTGAAATACAAAATTTCAATTTGTAGTAATAGCATTGAGGTAAGCTCAGCTTAAGTAATGATACTTTTATTAAGCTCAGAATCCTTAAAATTATTTGTTTAGTAAACTTTTGCCATAGACATTAACTGTGTTTAAATCAATTTTAATTCTGTCCAGAATAAACAGAGTAGAGGATAAGTCATGGTTAAGGTTAGATATATCTGTTTAGGAGAATCTTTTTTGGAAGGTAGCTGGCAAATATCTGGGGGTTTAAGTTATTTGTTTAAAAATCACTTCATTGAAGTATGATTGATATGCAAAAAAAGCTATAACTATTTAATATATACAACTTGGGGAGCCTGGCTGGCTCAGTCAGTAGGGCATGTAACTTTTGATAGTGGGGTCCTGAGTTCAAGCCCTACATTGAGCATAGAGCTCTCTAAAAAATGAACATAAAAGTAATGTATACAACTTAATGATTTTGAAGATAAGTGTACACACATGGAACTATTACCATAGTCAATGACATAATCTAAAAGTTCTCACCCATACAAATTTTCTCCCACCATTTTTTATGTGTGTGATAAGAACTCAAGAAAAGATTTTTACCCTTTTTGCAAAATTTTAAACAAAAATAGACAAATGGGATTATATCCAACTAAAAAGCTTTTTTAGTGCAAAATAATCAACAAAGTGAAAAAATAACCTATGGAGTAGGAGAAAATGTTTTCAAACCATGTATCTGGTAAGAATTAATATTAAAATATGTTTTAAAAAAACCCTCCTACAATTGAGTAGCAAATAAATAACCCAAATTTTAAAAATGGGCAATGGAACTAAATAGACATTTCTTCAAAGACACTCATGACAACAGATATTTGAAAAGGTGCTTCACATTACTAGTCATCAGACTCTTCTTTTAAATTAACAAAACAACAACCAAAAAAAAAAAAAAAAAGGATGACTCAGTTAATTTTATTTCACAGCTTTTTCTTAAGGATCATTGTCTGGTAACTCATAAAACAATACTTGCCCTAACAGTTGAAGACTTGAAAACCATCGCTGGCTTCTTTATTATTTTCTATTTTATTATGTAACACCTTCACCTGTCACAATATATTTTAAAATTTTTTTTTTTAATGTTTTATTTATTTTTAGGAGAGAGAGAAAGAGACAGCGTGAGCAGGGGAGGGTCAGAGAGAGAGGGAGTCACAGGCTGAAACAGGCTCCAGGCTCTGAGCTGGCAGTCAGCACAGAGCCCGACGCGGGGCTCGAACCCACGAACTGCGAGATCATGACCCAAGTGAAAGTCGGACGCTTAACCGACTAAGCCACCCAGGCGCCCCATGTCACAATATATTTTAAAAAGTCTGCACAACATATGTGTGTGATACATTTTAAATTAACATAATAAAAATTTTGTTTTGTGTTCCAAATCATTGGATACACTTACAGTCCCTAGACACCGGGATAGCCATCCCAGGTTTTGAAAAGTACTGCTTTATACCATTACAAGATTAACATTGATAGATTACTCAATATAGGCAAAACTTAGAAGCAACCAAGATGTCCTTCAATGGGTGAGTAGATTAATAGACTATGGTGTATCCAGACAATGGACTATTATTCATCACTAAAAAGAAAGGAGAGGAACGACTTGGAGGAATCTTAATGCACGAAGCCAGCCTGAAAAGATTACCTACTGTGTGATTCCAAATATATGGCATTCTGGAAAAGCCACAATATAAAATATTGGTGATGGTTGTATGTTTGTGAGGCAGGGAGAGCACAGAGATTTCTAGGGCAGTGAAAATATCCTGTATGATACGATAATGGTGGATGAATGTCTCATTGATCAAAACTCATGGGAGGTACCACACAGACGGTGAACCCTAAAACAGCTATGGACTTCCATTCATGGTAATATGTCAATATCAACTCATTAATTTTAACGAATGTACCAAACTGATGCAAGATGTTTAGGATGGTGGCCTCTATGAAGGATCGTGAGGGATATATGGGCATTCTCTTTGCTTCCTGCTGAAGTTTTCTGTAAACTTAAAACCCCTCAAAAATAAAGTCTGCTAATTAAAATAACAAAACAGGAATTTACACTATTAATAGATATCTCACAAGAGAAGCATGGGATCTTATGGTACACTTGTCCTCATACTGAAACTATGCCACCACGGATGGATCACATGGCGAGACCCTTCAGATGGTGGACAGTGTTTGATAGTCAAGTGATTATGTATGTATATGTGTATGTGTGTGTGAGTTGGGTGTGCATGTCTAGGAGACACTGAAGACATTACACACACTTGTCGTTTGATATGGTACATGGCTTGTGCTCCTAATGACTAAAGACAAATATATTTAAGTGAAATGACAGTGAACCTGCTTGGGTGGTTTGCTTGTTTCCTTCTGTTTGGATGTTGAAGCTGCTGTTTTTAATCTGCATTAAAAAGTCAATGTTGTGAGTATAATAGACTATGTTTTAAACCGGAAGCACCTGTGTGTCTCAGTCCGTTAAGGATCCGACTTCAGCTCAGGTCATGATCTCACAGGTTTTTGCATTCGAGCCCTGCATGGGGCTCTGTGCTGACAGCTCAGAGCTTTGAGCCTGTTTCAGATTCTGTATCTCCCTCTCTCTCTGACCCTTTCCTGCTCACGTTCTCTCTCTCTCAGAAATAAATAAAACATTAAATTTCTTTCTAAATAGAACTAAATCGGAAGCAATAACCAGCTAACAACAAAGTCATACCTTCACATGAAAAACAAAATTAACCTTGGAAGTTAAACACAGCACAGTATGCTAACTAAAGATGTTTTTCTGTATAGCGAGATGATCTATTAAAATGAATCCAACTAATTACTGAAGTAGCATCTTGTCTGTGGCTAATGTAAATTCGGAGAGCCATTAACTTTATAGATACACAAAGGGAGTAATATTCTTTTATTTTGTTTATAACAAAATGCATTCTTTAGAAGGGTGATTAAAATGTCTGGAGGCATTTTCTCAATTTTAAGCTACAAGTTAAAAAATAAATGATATTCTTAGAAATTACATATAAATATATACATGTTTATATGCTTCCATCTCTAAAGCAATGACTGTGGTTGTGAAAATAGATTACTTCCAAAATTAGTGAATTATTTATATGCAAGAAAATTAAATTGTCATTTTCCTCATGTGAATTGTGGTTTATGAGTAAAAACTGTGCAGATATAAATTTGGTTTAGATATAGAATCTGATATGGTATAGTCTAGTAGAAAAGATAAAATGATCTTCACTTAATATATTTAATATTTTTATATCAACTATAGTTCCATACTTTAGAATTTGCCTCTTTTAGGTCATTTCAGTTACTAACTTTGTAAAAAAAATCTTAACTAGAATGTTATCAGAGTAAAAGAATATGTTTCCTTCTTCATCTGGCTTTCTAATTAGTATCTCTGAATTATTAAATATATCAATACAAACTGAGCCACAGTATAGAATGTCGATGATCATATTTAATAATATTCTCAATAATACAATATTGTCATTCAAAGGTTTATGTCAACACATATCTCACTGCAGTGACATATGCAAATTGATGTTTAGTTCCTTAAATATGATTTCTGAGGACCTTTTGGTACATCTAGTATCTTCTAGCAGATACATATTCACTGTATAGTTCCATTATAATTCCAATTAAAGATGAACATCTTTAATTCTCTCTTGGATCTCCACAATCTAACTTTTCTGTATTTAGCAGGTAAAAAGGATATGGGTGCGAGGTCAATGGATGTTTTTTATGCAATTATGTAATTGCCCCCTCTGTGTGCGTGTGTGTGTGTGTGAACACAAGTGCATTCATGTGTTTAGGTATGTGCATAAAGACCAGTTTTAGATTGTGAAAAATGACTGGTAAGAGAGGCAGCCAGATTGAAATACTCTGTTTCTGATGCCTATGTCTCTCTCCCCTCTCAGAAACGGTGTGAGGGCATGGGTGCAGGTATTAGAATGAGCAAATGAGTCTGAAAACTACAATGGTGTCTCTATTCTTCCACCTCTTTGTTCTGAGATAACCAGGCGAGCCCCTTTAACTTTCTAGGCTCAGTCTACTTTTTTATAACTCAGTTTTAGTAATGCTTTCCCTGTATCACAGAGGCAGTTAGAAGGCTAATACACCACACAAAGCCAAGTCATTATTATTAAACTTGAATAGTAACTGTTTGTTATTACTGCTATTGGATCTTATCAACTGCGGCTGTATCAGGAAACTCTGACAGGTAAGGGAGGTATCAGAGAGAGAGAAATCAGCATCAGATACCACATATGATTGTTGCAGCAAGTAAGGCATACATAGGGCCACGAGAACCTTGTAGAAAATAATAGGTCAAAGTCAAAGGAATAGGGCTGTTGAGGTCATGCGGTAGCTGCTACAGATGATGGTGCCTTTGTCAAGAAGGCTGTAGTTAAGGAGGAAACTGGGACCAGAAGAATGCCTTGAAGGACAGTGAGTTCTGATATGCGGTTAAAGTGTGTGCTGAGCTGAGAAACAAGGCAAGTCAGACTAAAGAAAATAGCCCTTAGAATATATGACTGGAACTTAAATATTAAAATAGTCATTTCCAATGGAGAAAAAAACAGGGGTGTCTGGGTGTCTTAGTCAGTTAAGTGTCCAACTCTTGATTTCACCATCTCACAAGATTGACCGTGTCAGGCTCTGTTCTGAAGTGTGCTGCTTGCTTGGGAGTCTTACTTTCTGTCCCTCCTTCCCTCATTCCCTCCCTCTCTCTCTTTCAAAATAAATAAATAAACTTTAAAAAAAAAAAAAAGAGAGCGAGAGAGAAAACCCAAATGTTTGGTTACTATGAAAATAATACTTTTATTTCAAGCTTCTAAATGTGTCCTGCTAGGAATACAAAATTTGTAGACCCCATTAACCATCTAAAGTAAATGATAGCACTTTTAAGTATCAAGGTAAATTTACAGATAACCTTCTATTATTCTTTCCATGACTTGCTATAACAATAGCTGTTTTTGAAGACGTTAGAGAGAAGAAAACTCATGAACGTTGGAGTATCTGTTGTCACTGTACCATTCGCTTTGGAAGGGAGAAAGCAGGTCTCATGTCATTTAAAAATATGACTTAATTTCAAAAATACAAATTATTTAAAGACAACACTAGGGAGTGGGTCGAATCAATTATGTAAAGTGATGAGCACATGTAAAACTTCTTCATTGCAAGTCAAACGACATTGACTTTAACCTCAGTTATTTACGTGTGGAGGCAATTAGAGAGTTCTTGAGAATAGAAATTACCTTTTATATGCCATCTTTTAAAAAGTGTTACTGAGGGGCGCCTGGGTGGCTCCATCGGTTCAGCGTCCGACTTCAGCTCAGGTCATGATCTCATGGTTTGTGGGTTCGAGCCCCACATCGGGCTCTGTGCTGACAGCTCAGAGCCTGGAACCTGCTTCAGATTCTGTATCTCCTTCTCTCTCTGCCCCTCCTCCACTCATGCTGTGTTTCTCTGTCTCAATAATAAATAAACATTAAAAAAAATAAAAATAAAAAGTGTTACTGAATTTTTTTGAACAGTCATTATATTAGGTCAGAAAAACAACTGATTTCTTTAGCTAAAGAATGGTCAAAAGCAAAAAAAATCAGTATTTCAAGGCAAATTAAATCTGGCCTCTAATTTCAGTAGACTTCTAGGGAAATAGTGGCCACTTCCTGTATATAATGACTTCAAATATGGACAGACACATCTGTGGGTGAATGGGAAAGAAAGATACATTTTTTCCTGAAATGACCAAATACATACCTAGGCCTCAGAGACTGTAAACCACACATAAAAATCATACTCAAGTGCTTAATAAAAGTTGTAAAAAAGTGATTCAGGCAAAGTTGGAAAAAAATAATGATTCATACTTTGAAAACCAGGCTTAGCTCAATATCAAAACTATATATTGTTGAAAACTTTTTATTCAGTTTGAACTAAAACTAAACAAAGAAAAAATACCTAGAGGAATAATTTTTACTGGATTCTTACCTGACTTTGTGGGGAAAGAGAAAGAATAATTTAATAGACCATGAACACGCAGCAACACAGTAAATATACATGGGCCCCGTTTCTGGATTTGCACATGGGAGCAAATAATTTTGTTCTATGTCTAGTACTCAAAGTGCAAAAGATCTCTTTGGAGGGCCTCTTTGGATACAGTTCGGAAATAAAGCAAAATTGTCAGAGAGGAAGAAAGATTACATGTTGTATTTTTTCTTGTACAGTAGGTTTTACTGAACTTCAACACAATTGGTTCCATGATTTACTTTGCTTGCTTGTTTTGTTCCCCAAACTGATGCTAGTTTCAATCTGGAGTAAAATGGAAAATCTATACCCTGGGTCAATTATCTCACAGGAAGGAAATGTGAATTGCCGTTCATGAGCGGTATAAGGGTATGATTTCAAAACTGATTCTCTTTGGTTATTTATCTCAGCTGGTTAGAGCAAGTTTTTAATGAAGTTTAGACTATAGACCATGGTATTGAGAATGTAGTATTAGTCCTTAAAAGGAGCGTTTAATTTTGATACTTTCCTTCCAAGGACATTTTACCTGTTTTAACAAGTAATTTTATAAGCAAAAGTAAACCAAACAGAAGGATTATTATCTACAGGTAATTTAATGATTGATAGATAACTGTTTACTCCTATAAATCACCTCAGATGACAGCAGAGATCATTAAAATGTTTTGAACTAGAATAATGCTAGGAACTGGGTGGTACACAGGCAGAATTTTTAGTATAAATTGAAAATATTGACTGGTTAGGGCTTCTGGAAATATTGACTGGATGGCCCAAAAGTTCAGACCAATAGTTCGTGTATATATTTCTCTGAATCCCCTTTTCAATTTCATCTAAATGGAGGGCCTCCAGGGTGAGACTTACTGGACGGCCTCCCACCCACTCGCACACACAGTGCATGATGGTAGGTCTGTGTTCGCCTTTCTTCCGTCTCGTATTAATCCAAAAATCTAGTTGAAAGGTTGACAGACTACAGCCAGGTGCCTAAATCTGACCAGCCACCTGTTTTTGTAAATAAATTTTTCTGAAACATGGCTATGGCCATTGATTTGCATATTAGGTCTAGTTTTGTGTTGTTGTGGAAGAGTTAAAAAGTAGCTGGAATCCTACATATTCTTCAAATCTGAAGGTATTTGCTATAAGCTCCTTTACAGTTGGCCAGCCTCTGACAAAGATTTTAGGACATAGAAAAGAGACTCTTTCCCTCCCTCCACACAGCGGCACCATTAATGCCTAATAACGCCTGCCTTTAGCAACCCCCTGACCCCACCACACACATACAATAGCCCCTCCTATTTCTTTTCTCTTTGCCTCTAAAACTAAAGGCCTGAATTGATATTTGAAAATCAAAAGAAATAAAAGATTTTAAAACTTGTTGTTAAAGTTTTGTCAAGAGGTAAGATGGAGGAGTTGGTATTAGGCCAATAGTCCCACTAAGAACAACAAACTAATAATTCACAAAACCTGTACCTCCCCAACTGCCACTCTTTGTTATGTCTTGGGAAAAATTCTCTTACAGGGGGTCCTGGGTGGCTCAGTTGGTTAAGCCTCCGACTCTTGGTTTTGGTTCAGGTCATAATCTCATGGTTTGTGAATTCGAGCCCCACATCAGGCTCCGTAATGACAGTGCAGAGCCTGCCTGGAATTCTCTCTGTCCCTCTCTCTCTGCCCTTCCCCTGTTCTCTCTCTCTCTCTCTCTCTCTCTCTCAAAGTAAATAAACTTAAAAAAAATTAAAGAAGAACTCTCTTACAATTTTTCTTATAGGAATCCTAAAATACATTCATTATGAATATCGATGAGCCACACATTTCTTTGATCAAGGGTAAAGGTTTCCAAAGAATGGATTAAAAAAGAACAGTAAAAGTGATTTTTGGAATCACTGAGAAGTATTCTTGCCATATGGATAATTAAAAGCTTTGAAATATATCAAAAGCTTAAGCTTAGGAAGTTTGCACTTGAGTTGGACTCAAATGAAGGATTTTTGTTTGTTTTCTCATGATGATCCATGATGCATATGAAAAACAAAATGCTCTGGCAAGTTTAGGAGATGATTTTTGTGACAAGAGAAGCAACAATGAGGAAGTTCTCAAAAAATGGAAGAAAGTCTTGGGTTTTAGAGAGAGGAGAACAAGAGACTCATTCATGAGTCTATGCATGGAATTATGAGGAAGAATGGAGACAGTTTATCTGAGTCATTGAGAAAGAGTAGAGGTGGGTACTTCTCTCAGAATATTCAGGAAGTACTATGATGCTTTGATCTTAGAATCTTCTTGGGGGCAAAGAGAATAAGCAGGGAGATTTCCCAACCATGCTATTTTCCTGGACCACAAGACGTAAAGTTCAATGTGATGCTGCAAAAAATGCAATGTAAAGAACAGAGCGATTCCATAACAAATAACTATATATATAAATGATGAAATAAGTAATAATCTCTCAATTATTCTTCACTTTAAATCACATCATTACAAATCTTTGGCATCATGAACTTTAATCACATTGGTTAACAGGTAACTTTTGATAGAAGATAATCAGTTACTGCTGAGTTGCAAGTGCATTTTCATTTATCTGTGGTCACAACCAGCATTCATGGCACTAAGAATTAATTATCCAAGTGATTGTCTTGTCGAAGTGTTGAAGATATATAAACTGTGAACGTAAATATATTCTTAGATTTGTGCAATGATATAATACAGTTATATACCCCAAGGCTTAGAACTCTTTGCAAATATGTAAAAGATTTCCAAGACACGATGGGTTTTATTCAGAAATGGGACTAGTACTTTGGACAAAATATAGGTGTGTTTCTCTCTCCACGTATGAGGACATCTAGGAAAATAATTCTGTTTTAATTATGGATATAATTGCTCTCAGGTAGTTTTGCAATAGCATTTTGCTGGTCTTCCTATGAAAGATGGAGTGCATTTCTCTTCTTGGTTCTGGTCCAGACAGATGACCTTCTTTACCAATAGAATATGGTGGAAAAGATACTACACAAATTCAAGGTCCAGGTATCAAGAAGCTTTGCAGTTTCCTCTTATCCACATCTCAGAACACCACCCTGAGATGCTTAGTTGAGGAAACTGGGCTAGGCTCCCCAATGATGAGAAAACCACCCCAAGACCACCAGGCAATTGACCACACAGACCACAAGATCTACAAGGAAAGTTCCCTGACTTCCCACCCAACCACCCTACAACTACCTGAGGACATTCAGGGGCAACTAGCATGGGACCACCCAGCACTCTGTTGAACGGTGAAAAGTTACAAATCATGCTATTTGAAGCTACTAGAAATTGGAGTGTATATTTAAATAGCAATGGCTAATTGAAGCACCTAAACCATGCAGATTTGTTTTAGAGGTAAACTCATCCAATTAAAAACAATCATTCTAGAAAGTTACTACATATCATATATTTGTATTTTGACTAGGCTCAATTGGTTAGCTTGCAACAATTTTGTTCTTTGTAGAATGGGCATTACTTATTTGCACAAATGCCTCCTTTAGGAATTCTACGTGTGTATGTGTGTGTCTGTGTGTGTGTTCACGCATGGGTGTGCACATATATAAAATGCAATATTTTTATTGTATTTTATATATTTTTAATTTTTGAGCAGGAATAAATGCCGCGCAAAAAAATGCCTCTTTTGATTTATTTGTATATTTTTAAGGCTACAGAGAATAGCTAAGTTGTAATTGAAATATTTTGCCTTACTTTTTGGTAAATAACAATTTTTTTGGAACTCAAGAGTTTATTTTTAACTGACCAGAAGCTTACTCACCAGGGGTCATTCTCAGAGGCCTGGGCATCAAGCACTGGGAACTGGGACCTGTCATCACACACCCCACAGCAGCTCCCACGGCCTTACCTAAGGCCATAATTTAGTCAGAAGCATTTTTGTGATTTATTAAATTGACTTTTTGAGCCAGTGTGCCAAAATGCTAGGAAAACGCCAAGGCAACATGAGAAAAATCCTTATTTAGTGTAAAGCCAGTAGAGGAAGAAATCTTCAGCTACAATCTCTGGTCAGCCTCAGGCTGTCATCATCAGGATGACCAGAAATGACTTGATTCACACGGGAACCATTGTGGATTGTCAAATGCGTTTAATGTTTTAAACACGCCACATTTATCATGTAAAACACTGCATTCTGATTTGGAAGACTTTCAACCGGAAGAAGAAAACAACTAGGTTCCTCTTCATCAGTGGGCCCTTAGCAGAGCATAGCACAGCATGTGTGCAGTCTGAAGTCTACGCCCTCAACTGTTTCCTGGGTGGCCTGGGTGCAGGTGAAAATATTTGTGATTGCTGATTTACTTTTTTTTTTTGCTTGATAATTAACTTAGAAATATTTCCTTTAAAAGAAATAAATTGGACTTCTGTTTCTAAGTAAGACCCTATGGTAGATTGGTATCTGATCTGTCCTTTATCTTTGAAACTCTGAAATGTTGACAAATGGCTCTATTTTTGGAAGTTAAATCAACTTGAATCTCACACTTTAATTTTCCAACTATATTTTAGTGTAATTTATTTCTTTCATATATTACATATATAAATATTTATACATAAAATATAAATATATATAATACACATTATGTAATATATAAAAATAAATATATATGTTTATGTTATATATTTAAATATGTTATATATTTACTACTTGGTACGGTAAATGAATTGTCTTATGGAGAAGATCATAATAAAACTTGTCCATTGGGATCAGCATTTAGGATGTGAATATTAACTATGGAAATATTCATGGCAAGATTGGTATAATTTTCTTTCTTCTTTTTGTCTTTTTAAAGATCATGTAAGTAACATAGAGCAAGATACTCCTTAGCAGGTATTACACTGATGCTTAAGGGTCCTATTGTAGCCAGTGGGTTTTACTGAGCTCTTGATTTTATTTTTTATTTTTTTAATGTGTTTTTTGGAAGTTTCTGGTGTACCCTCTTTAAGATAAGGACATATTCAGGGGCACCTGGGTGGCTCAGTCAGTTGAGCTTCTGACTTCAGCTCAGGTCATGATCCCGCGGTTTGTGAGTTCAAGCCCTGCTTCGGGCTCTGTGCTGACAGCTCGAAGCCCGGAGCCTATTTGTGATTCTGTGTCTCCCTCTCTCTCTCTGCCCCTTCCCCACTGTCTCTCAAAAATAAACACTTAAAAATTAAAAAAGAAAAAAAGAAAAAGAAAGATAAGGACATATCCAAAGACTTGATCATTTGGGAAATATAACAGTCTACTTTCCCCTCTTTGTAGTGGATAATTTCTACTGAAGGAAGTTGACACTGAATAAACCAAGATGAGAAAATTTCTACAGTATTTTCAGTTTTGCGTGTAGCAGTCACAGTATGTTATGCTTTTGCTAAGCAGTATGCTTTATTATTGGAAGAAAAATAAGAAAAAAACCCCACATCTTCCCCCAGAAATAGACAAGGGAATGATATAGGAGAGACATTTTTCTTTTATAATTACATGGCACCATCTTAGCTGTTGGGATTGAACCAGACTATAAGCTTGAGAGCCTTGGGCTATAGAAATGTTTTTATTGTCTAACTGCACAACAAAGTTTCAATTAAAAATTGAATTTAATTTGGGGCACCTTGGTGGCTCAGTTGGTTAATCGTCTGACTTTGGCTCAGGTCATGATCTCTCGGTTCTTGAGTTTGGGCCCAGAGTTGGGCTCTGTGCTGACAGCTCAGAGCCTGGAGCCTGCTTTGGATTCTGTGTCTCCCTCTCTTTCTTACCCTCCACTGCTAATGCTCTTTCTCTCTCGAAAATGAGTAAACAGTTAAAAAAAAAAAAAAGTAAAACATTTACATTTTATTCAATTGAATTTAACTCATTTGGTTCAAAAGATATGTACTGAATGTACTGACTTCTACAAGAAGCTACCAAAGTAGGTCAAATCATGCTTGTAATCCAATTTTCAAGAAAATGAAGAAACTATACCACTTTGCTTCTGAAATACATGCCCCCCAATTAATATATCTTTTATTTATTTTAAAAATATATAATAGGTACCTACAATTATATCAAGTCTACTATACAATACAGTCAGTATGTAAAAAGGCACAAAAGGCACAAAGTAGCTTCAAAAATTGTTATCAATTTATTTTGTCATTAAATGCTTTAGAAAGGGTATTAATACCAATTCATTTTTTCAATCAAATTTTATTTTAACTGAATAAAGCTCTGTTAACTTTCATTAAGTCTATAAACTGTGCACAATGACTCTAGAATTACTGACATACGGAATATTAACTATTTCCAAGTATTTCCCATTAAAAAAAATCAAAGTATATTCAATACTTTTTAATAGTATCTAAAATATTATTTGAAAAAAAAAAGCTGCTTTAAATATTTTAACTGTTAGGATGACAACAACAGTCATATAAAAATAAATACTTGTAGAAATACACTTTTCTCAGTTCCAGTAAATAGCATGTTATCACTGAGTCATAGAGGCAGTACTTCTTCAGCTTTGTTTTGTTAAGTTATCATTGAACAATGGTCCAAAAATGCTATGTATTTCCAAAACTCATGACATTTTGATGTAGATACATTCCTATACAGTTCAAAGAGCATAGAATATGTGGTGCCTGGGTGGCTCAGGTCATGATCTCATGGTTCGTGAATTTGAGCCCCACATCAGGCTTTAGGCTGACAGTACAGAGACTGCTTGAGATTCTCTGTCTCTCCCTCTGCCTCTCCCCTACTCATGCTCTCTCTCTCTCAAAAATAAATAAACATTTAAAAAAGAACATAGAGTATGTATAAACATATGTATCTAAGTCATACCTATATCTAAATCTTTCTACCTGTGTATCTGTGGCTATAGCTTATACAATTGTATAACATAGCCCAGAGTAAGTCTGAAAAATTTGGGGGAACTTTGGGAAAGCATAAAACAAGTTCAGATTATTTCCATAATCTAATATCTTACTCAAATATATCAACTCTGTGAATCATTCCCTAAAGGCTGGATGTAATGCCTCCTCTAATGCCTATCCGCCTGCCCTGCCTTATGGTTTGCTCCCAACTTCACCCCACACAACCTCCCAGAGGCACTCGGCCAAGTGGGAGCTCCAGCTCTTTACTCTGAACTACTTATATCGTTTACTATATATCTTATTAAAGCTACAGTAACATTGTGGTTTGCAAGCATAATTTGTCTCGGAAACATGCTTGTCATCCAAAGCACTCGTATATCAAAGCAAATTTCAAGAACCATTGGCTCAGTTGTGATCGTGTGACATTTGGCATCACCTACTACTCATATTGCAAGATATCATTTGTTTATCAAATTAAAATTAGAAATATTTGCTCATCTTGCAGAACACACACAGAGCAAGTTACTTGTGCTCCAAGGTTTTACTGTATTTTTCTTCGTCTTCCTTGCACTGAGCTTTGGTACAGACTCATCTATCTCCCACTGCCTTAGCTTAAATACCTTGATATGTAATTATTTGTATCACCGTACCTGGAATGGAGTTTTTAAAACAAGGTGGTCAATGGAACTTTTGCTACATACTTTCTTTATGACATCTCAGTTGACCCTCACAAATTCCACATGATGTAGGTTCCATCATTATACTCAGTTTGAGAGAGTAAGTGCACCAAGAAATACTTGTCTAGAATAGGAGGGGCCAGGCTAAAAGATAAGTCAAACATATTATAAATCTATTAGTGAAGAAACTCCCTAGAAGATCTACACTATGTAAATAAGTTTTAAATAATATTTCTTTCAGAAAAAAATTAAGAAAACAAAGCTATCATTTTTATGCTGTCTTAACTTAATATCCAGAGAAAGCTAACCAATCTGAGTTGATATGAATTATCTAAACTCAGTCTCAATATTTTATCTAACATTTTGTTTTGTTAACTCTGGAAATTAAAGTCAAAGATATAATATCATTCTTAAGCCACAATATTTCTATATCATGTACATGTTAAGGGGATTATGATTAATTATCAATAGGATGTCTCAGAATTCAGGAGGAAAAACAAATTTAATCTACAAATTCAATAAATAATTGATAAAAGTTAATTATGCATGTCTGTAGGCAAATACTCAGTCTCAAATCAGTAATTTTGGTGACATAAATTAGCAGATATTTCCAAAATAATATTCCAGGAACTTCAAACTGTCAGTAACATTCAAAATAGGTCCCAATTGTGTTATTACGGGGTAGAAACAAACGCAGATGGATTCCAGAAAGCTACAATTTTGACATCATAATGGCCTTAAGAAATTGTCAAACTGTTCCTATGAGGCAACAAATAGAATCAAAACAGAATTGGGATAAAAAAACAAGAACTTTCGGTATGCTGTCTTGTGCAAGGGCTGAAATTCAAGCCCTCCGCCATGATGAGGACACTATTCCCACATTATAGCACATTTTTAACATGATATTTTTTCTACTATGCCTTTTATCTGTTGATATAAACCTTTTCTCACTGTTGAAGTAAAAGGGGGCTTAGATACTGGTTATTACTAAAATAATCATAGATGAAATATCAACCATGTCTTCTACTAATCGTGACCCCATTGATAGAATGTGTTGAATCACGGCGATAAACCTACAAACACAGACTTTTCTTTCCAAGAAGATTGCTAAAGAGAAAGGATTGATGAGATACTCGTCATGTCCTGCCTTCCACACTCTCTGCTTTGCTGTCAAGCCTCAGGTGGACAGGTTAGCCATTCCTGGTAGAATGAAGCCCAGTTGCCCAGAGTGGGTGCAGCCATACATTGGGTTTATTGCTTCCTGCTCCAGTCTTCCGGGTCCCCCGACCCTTCCTCCTGGGATAACTTTCCAGAAAAGCCTCCTGTACACACATCAGGGCCTGACAGCAGAGCTGAATCAAGAGGTATCAGGAAACTGTAGAGATCTTTTAATTCATCATTATACTATTTTCCCAAGTGGCAGTAATGCCTAAAAAGATTTTATACGATTTGCATAAATTTGGTTATAACTGTCAGAAATGCAGCAAGGAATGTAACTGGGAAACAAAGAACGAGTTCTAGAAGGACTGGTCAAAAGGACCACTGTGGGTGATGGACACTTGCAGGTCCAGCGTTCAACGGCACATGTGTCTAACGCCTATTAGAGCACACGTCTTTGGGGACACTTGGGTGGCTCAGTTGGTTAAGCATTTAATTCTTGGTCTTCTCTCAGGTCCTGATCTTGCGGTTCATGAGAGTCTTTTTTCAGACTTTCCGGCTCTGAGCTGAAGCTTAATTAGGATTCTTGCTTCCTTTCTCTGCCACATCCTTGCACTCTCTCACTCTCTCTCTCAAAATAAATAAATAAATATTTTTAAAATTAAAAAAGAAAGGAACACACATCTTTTATGGACAGTTTGTGCTTGGGTAGTGTACTGCCTATGACCTCTTAAATGATTTGAGTGCCATGCCTAGTAAGGGGAGAGAAAAGACCTTAGCAGGAGGTGCCCTGAAATAGCTATTGAGCGATTTAGTGTTAGTTAATTGTTCTTAATCAAAATAAAGCTTGCAAACAAAAAAGTATTTAAACTGATGCTAAGAAAAAGCCAGAGAGACACTGAGCTAATTAAATTACCAGAGGTTAAGAAGTATTGAAATTTCAATTTTGAAATCGCAACATTACCATTTTGAGTATTTCAGATTGTGGGTAAATATTGAAATGAAACTTTTTGGTGAAATTTAAATTTGGTGAAACAGATAAAAGAATCAAAGGAAACAGCTTATTTGATAAATTTTGTTTTTCAAAGTTATTTGCGTGCTAAAAGAAATAGATAGGGGCAAAAACTTTAATTATGAAGATCTATGGACTGAAATGATTTTACATTTTAATAATAAGAAATAAGCAAAAAGAAGATAACCAAGAAATAGATAAAAAGTAAGAAGTCTTTGGGAAGTAGGGGCGCCTGGGTGACTCAGTCAGTCAAGCGTCGGACTTCGGCTCAGGTCATGGTCTCAGAGTTCGTGGGTTTGAGTCCCGTGTTGGGCTAATTGCTGACAGCTCAGAGCCTGGAGCCCGCTTCAGATTCTGACCCTCCCCCACTCATGTTCTGCCTCTTTCTCTCAAAAATGAATAAACATTAAAAAAATTTTTTTTAACTCCTTTGGAAGGAGTACTGCCTGCTCACAGTTTACCCAGTCTCCCAAACACAAAGCTGACGGGTTCTGAGTTCTAACACTGACTTTAATGCTCTCTTCCGTAACATAATGATGGCAAGTCTCCGTTAAAGTAGCTCGGACAAACGTTCTATTCTAATCCAGTCCGGAGGGTGTTCTGTGTCTTACTTTAATGTAGTCTCATCCCGGATTCTTACTCCTTCTTTAACTTGGTCACTCAGTCAAGGCGGCTACAAGTAAGCTTCGGAGTCTGGCAGCTCCTGTCACCGATCTTCGTCATTAATGGCTTCAGTGTCCTCTTTCGCGGTCCTCTCCCCTTAGTATACCTGGAGGTTCCAGAATGTTCTCCCATGTGTTCTCAAACGGTGCCGACTGTGCTTCCCCGCCACCCCTGACCTCGCCCCAGCCCCCATCTTTGCTGCTGCGTCGTCCGACCACCCTCCCTGACCCAGGGGTCCCTGGACAGCGCAGGTGCATCTGGGCACCACTGCAGGGCTGATGAAGACACCCCAAGTACGAGCTCCCCTTAGCAGATTTTCGGTAGTTGGAAATGACTCTCGAATGGGAAAATCAAATTCCATACAAGTGTTCTCTCTCTCCCTCTCTCTCATACACACCGGTGAGTGTGCATGTGTGTCTTTGTGAATGTGTATATATACCTATAATATGTTATATATGTGTATTTATACATATACATAATATATAATGTATATATGATGCATGATGTATAAATGTGTATATAATGTATACCTGTGTATATATGAGATATACATATATTATATACAAAGCATATATAATATATATGTGTATATAATGCATATATAATGCATATATACATCTAAACATATATACATATAATATGAATATATAATATAGTTATATATTATATATTTCATTCATAATGCATATATAAATCTATATATACACATAATATATATAATATGTATAAAATAAAATGTATATACACATATATTATGTGTTATAATGCATTTTATGTATTATACCTTGCATTAATAATACATGTTTACATTAATATATACACATAATATATATTATACATTATATTATATATTCTTATGTGAGTACAGATGTCAAAGAGATTATATACATTAATTATATATACATTTATCTTGTGATTATAGGATAATCAAGCATGAATAAGATATTTAGCATTTATTCAGCAAAAATTTATTAGATGAATACTGTATTATTATGTGGGAAAAATAACATTTTTAGAAATCTATTTCTACCTTAGTCATCATATATAAATTTGTATCTATGTTTATGTTTTAAATAAAATAGATGTATTTTGAATAAACAAATATTGCTTTGAGAATTCCACTACAATATAATGTCTTTACTATTTTTTAATGTAGCTAAGGCTTATAGTCAAAGGTTTTTTTTAAGGATTAAATTAAAATCTAAATCTTATATTGATCTCTCAATGATTTGGCCAGCATCTGTAAACCTTCAATTTACCAACCAAATGCATAATGATTATAACTTCAAATAAAATGTACAATATTTAACATTATGTACAAATGGCTTAGAGTATAAATATAACCATAGTGTCTTAAGTTTTAATTCAATTTAAGCAAATAAATGGACTTGGGGCTATATCAGAGATTTTGGATTTTTCCTGATATGAAAACCTTTTCCTAATACCATGTAGCAAATTCATTTGACCCATAGTTGTTTATAAGATTGAAAGGGCAGGTGTTCTTTTGAGAGAAGCTTCTCGTTAATCAAATTTAATGTCAGTCAGGTCAAACTCGTTTTAATTTTATGCTACATTATACATCCCTCAGGATTCATTGTTCCTTTTTTTTATAATGCTGTATATGTGTGATTATTTAAATTAACAGTCTACTGTAGGCTTTTGTTTCTGTGCTGATATGCAAATTATTTAAAACTTTGTTACAAAATCTTTTCTGTGCATCTTAATTCTTTTTCCAGAAGTTCATAAAGAATAGGCAAAATATATTCTAGTTGCTGGGAAACTGGTGCCAACTTTTTCAACTATAAAAATATTTTTCTACTTCTGTTGTTTTTCCTGGCTATTTCCTGTGCTATTACAAATTATCCTAGTTCTGAAAGCACGTGTCTTATAAAGCAAGTAGACCTAGTTAGTCAGTTAGAGGTTAGAATATTGGGTGGGTGGCCTTGGAAGGCATATTTTAAACAAGTTCCTTACCCCAACTTCCTTTGTTCCCCCCTTTTCAAATAAATCTGAATTTTTAAAATGAAAAATGTGATGACTTCTATTTACCATGGCACGTTTTATGGTAGATGTTCATTGTCCTCATTTTTGTTTCACCTCGGCAAGCTGCCCTTGCAAAAGTGTGCAGCTTTTATGTTATCTTTTTTGAAATGGTCTTTAATCCAAATATTCCATAGTCCACAGGTTTACACACACTTATTCTGAAGTTTTAGGATAGTCAAACATGAATAAGATATTTCGCATTTATGCATTTATACAGTAACGATTTATCAAATGGGTACTAAATTGCCATGTAGGAAAAAAGAACACATTTTAGAATGTGTGTGTCTATCTTTAGCAAAGCTGGAAAAATCAACACAATCTGAGAAGGTAGCATTTGATTTGGGGCTTTGAGGAGACAAAGACATCTATATGTGGTGATTAGAAAGAAAGAGATCATTTGGAGAAAGAGGAGGTAGAGATGAAATGCACAAAAGTGAACAGACGGAAATTTACAGTTTACATTTGAGAAGTAGTGGATTTGATGGGCAAGGTGTTTACTTCGTAGTGGAAAACAAATGCCTGAAAAGGTAACTCTATATTGAGTTCCTAATACGTGCTAGTGATTATATGTTAGTTATATCATTCATTCATGCTAATGATCTGAGGTGTAGTCACTCTGATTTGACAGATAATAAAATTCAGAATAAGGCATGTGAATTAAGTTGCCAGCAATCACAAAGCATATAAGAAGAGGAGCCAAGAGTAAATCCATGATTTGTGGGGTTTTTTTTTTAATGTTTATTTATTTTTGAGATAGAGACCATGAGCAGGGGAGGTGCAGAAAGAAAGAGAGAAGGGGACAGTAGATCTAAATTGGATTCTGCACCGACAGCAGGGAGCCCAATTCACGGCTTGAACTCATGAACCATGAGATCATGACCTCAGCCAAAGTCGAACGCTCAACCAACTGAACCACCTAGGTGCCCTGATTTGTGGGTTTTGAATCAGTGTCTTTTCTTTTATTGTTTTTAACTAGTCTTTAGCCACTGGAGCATGCTCCCTTGTGAAGACGAGGCCAGCCTCCTTAAGTATCAACTCCATCAAAAAAGAAAAGATGTTGGGGTAGAAGCAGTTATGGGTGATTTTCAGGCAAAGCACAGTCAATAAAGGTATGATTGTTTTTGTGTATCTAAGTCTTAGCCTTCTCTACTGGTAAGAATTTTCTTGAGATTTAGTGTCTTTCTCTTAGATAGATTTCTTGTACAAATGTGAATTCCTCTGACAAAAGGGTCACTTCTACTTGGTTTTTAGAGCTTTGTGCGTGTCTGCTGTTTGCTAAGGACTAAACATAACCTTTATGTTCAGCCTAAAATAACCTTTAGATCAAAGATGGATATTTGGGGGTGACAAATTTCACCCCGCTTTAGTATCATTGGATAACCAATACATGTGTTTAGGTGGTACAGGATCTGGAAATACAAAATGAATCAGTGATAGTGGGAAGTTGGTGTGGTTTGTTTGCTTGTTGTGGGCACAGAGCTTTATCAATATGAATATTGTGATCGTTTTGCTCTCCCTTTTCAAACATCGCATTAAGAACAGCCTTCCTGTTCTCATACTAAATCCAACTCAAAAAGAAATACAACTTCCCTTCAGATGATCACATAGTAGAGAGCTTTATAGTATTGTTTACTTTTTAAATATTTCGAGAATGAACCTTCTCTTCGCAAAATGTATTTGTCTTCTAATCACAGAAGCATAATAAATTGTACTTGTTTTTTCCCCCAAGAAAGTGCCAGGGCTTTGTTGAGAAAGCATGCTATGTGCTTACTTCCAAGTGAGTTACCTGAATCTTAATGAAGCAAATAGACTCCCACTTAAAACACCAAATACCATGATACTACTTTAAGCTAATATAATGACATTTGTTGCTATGTTCTTCATTTTTTAATGGAAACAGGTTGATGACAGTTCTCGCAGACTATTTATTAAAATGAGGAAATCGTCAGGAAGACTTTGGCAGAGGTAGAGCATTGACTCTTTAAAGTCATCCTCGGTTTCACAATAGGTATTTGGATAAGTTTTTATGCTCTCCTTGGGCTCAGCTGGAAGACATTTTTACCACAAAGGAAGCCTGATTTTATGCATGTTTGACTTAATTCTGAGGGATTTATGAATACCACAGTAGCCTGTTTGAATTGGCTGTGAATAATGTGAGGCAGATAGCTTTTATTTCTTTTCACGCTGAAATATCTGATGTTTTCTTGGTAGCTCTTTTCAGCGAAACACACATTTTAAATACCGGGACCCAAGCATCGAGCATCCTTATTTGTTCATTTTCCACACGCTTTCTGAAATATGTGAGAAAGTATGGCTCTTTCGCAAGAGCGTGGAAAGTAGGAATTGAGTGAAGCACAGTTTAAAATGTGGTGTCAACTCAGACTTAATATTTTGTTTTATTTCGTAGAATAACTAAAAGAAAACAGTTGTGGAAACAAACTATGTCAGAGTAAAACACGCATACACAGCACTGGGATATCTGATTTCAATTAAAGTGTGGCTGGTGTGTGGTTTTGAAAGCCCAGATTGACTTGGATAGTTTCATTTGGGAAGGTATTTATTGGCTTAAATCATGGTGATAGATATTTTAGTAATTCTAGCTTTCTTTTTCATACTTAGTAGCTATATCACTTGGTGAAGAGAGTGTTATTTTACAGGAAGTTACTCTGTTAAGTCTGGTTAGAAAAAAATGAACTGACTTAGAATTTTTATTGTCATATATTCTTAGATTTGGAATTTGTGGGTAGGCGAGAATGCAGTAAGAACATCTCCCCTCTGAAACACATACATATTAATGCTCTTGATTAAATCCATCATTTGGCAGATGGATATGGAGGACAGACCTTCTGTCCAGTTCTGCTTTAGGAGGCGTGAGAGATTGTGAAGGATATAGGCACTGTTTAGACACAGTTCTTTCCTGGAAGGAGCCCGAATGCAGAGAGGCTATGGGAATCCTAACTGAGGATAGCATTCACTAGTTTTCTTGAATTCTCCTCTGACTTCAGAGTCACTATGAATGGAAGGTGTGAACATCAGTTTGCAGGTAGGGAAATGTTTCACAGGATAATTTCAAGGTCTTTAGCAATCTAAGACATGAGACAAAAGAAATGTTTTGCATTTCACGTATTTTATTATTATTGCCCATATAAAAAAAAAGGCTAAGAAATGATTATCCTATCCAGTAATCCAGGGACATCACTGGATAGATCATCAAGATAGAAAATCAATTTTGGAATATCAAACATTGATAAAAATCAAACATTGGCCTTAAATGACACATTAGACCAGATAGACATTTGAGATACATATGGAACATTCCATCCCAAAGTACCTGAATACACATTATTTTCAAGTGCACCTGGAACTTTCTCCAGGATAGATCATATGTGAGGCCACAAAGCAAGTGTCAATGAATTCAAGAAGTTTGAAATCATACCAAGTATCTTTTCAAATGACAGTTTTATGAAACTGGAAGTCAAGTATAAAAAGAAAACTGAAAAACCCACAAATATGTGAAGAATAAATAACATTTCACTGAGTCATTGAAGGGCCAGTGGGTCATAGAAGAAATCAAAGATGAAATAAAAAAAAATACTTAATGACAAATGAAAACAGAAATGTAACATACCAAAATGTATGGGATGTGGTAAAAATGATTCTAAGAGGGAAGTTCATAACATACCTAATCCAAGAACCAAGAAAAATATCTAGTAAACAGCATAACTTTATATGTAAAGATACCAGAAGAAGAAAAACAGCAAAGCCCAAAGTTAGTAGAAGTAAGGAAATAGTAAAGAATAGAGAGGAAATAAATGAAATAGAAACTATCATGACAGTAGAAGAGCTAAATGAAACTAAAAGATGATTATTTGAGGGGCGCCTGAGGGGCTCAGTCGGTTGAGCATCCTAGTCTTGATTTTGGCTAAAGTCATGATCTCATGGTTTCTGACTCAGAGCCCAGCATCAGCCTCTGGGTTGACAGTCCACAGCCTGCTGGGGATTCTCTCTTTCTGCCCTTCTCCCCTGAAAATAAATAAGTAAACTTTTCTTTTTTAAAGCCGATTCTTTGAAAAGATAAATAAGATTGGCAAACCTTCAGCTGGACTTACCAAGAAAAAATGAGAGAGGGCTCAACTAAATGAAATCACAAATTAAAGAGGATATGTGACCTAAATGATGCTGCAGAAACACAAAAGACTGTAAGAAGCTATTATAAATAATTGCATGCCAACAAATTGGAAAAACTAGAAGAAATGGATAAACTCCTAGAAACACTCAATCTTCCAAGACTAGATCACAACAAGATTTAATAAATCTGAATAGACCCATTCTTAGTAATCAAAAGCCTGCTGATAAATGAAGCACAGGACCAGACCATTTCACTGGTGGGTGAATTCTACCAAATATTCATTGAGGCCAACATTACCCTTACACCAAACCAATTACCCTTATAGTGAAATCAGACAAAACAAACACGGAAAATTACAGGTCAATATCTTTGATGAATACAGAAGCAAAAATTTTCAAACAAACATTAGTAAACCAAGTTCAACAATATGTTACAAGGATTATACCCTTTGATTTAGTGGGATTTATTCCAGGAAAGCAAGGAGGATTCAATAACAACAAGTCAACCAGTGTAAAACAGCACATTAACAAAATGAAGGGTAAGAATCATATGATCATCTTAATAAATGCAGAAAAAGCACTTGGCAACATTCAACATCTATTTTTGATAAAGACTCTCAATAAAATGAGTGACAGTTATAAAGGCTGTATATATCAAACCACAGCCAACATACTCAATGGTGAAAAACTGAACAGTTTTCCTCTAAGATCAGGAATAAGATAAAATGTCTACTCTTGCCACTTTTATTCAACATAGTATTAGAAGTCTTACATCAAGTGGACAAGAGGGAGAGATAAAAGGCATCCAAAGAAGTAAAGCCATCATTCTTTGTAGAGGAATATGGTACTATGTATAGAGGACCCTATAGACTCCACCAAAACAAAACAAAACAAATGAACAAACAAAACGATTAGAACTAATAAAAAATAGTGAGAGAGTTGCAGGGATACAAAATCAATATACAGAAGCCTGTGGTGTTTAGTAAACACTGGTAATGAACCATCAGAAAGATAAATTAGAAAAACAATCCCATTTTTAAGTGATCCGAAACAATAAAATACCAGGAATAAACTTAACT
Organism: Proteles cristata cristata; assembly: GCA_017311185.1. Classification (NCBI taxonomy): domain Eukaryota; kingdom Metazoa; phylum Chordata; class Mammalia; order Carnivora; family Hyaenidae; genus Proteles; species Proteles cristata. The sequence continues at coordinate 125,502 of JAESUZ010000075.1, forward strand.
AAGGAGATGAAAGACCTGTACACTGAAAATTAAAAGGCAATGATGAAAAATACAAATAAATGCTAAGATATTCCATGTTCATGGATTGGAAGAATTTGAATTGTTAAATGTCCATAGTACCCAAAGCAATTACAGATTTAAGGCAACCTTATCAAAATTTCAATGGCATTTTTTACAGAACTAGAACAAATATTCTAAAATGTGTATGGAACCATAAATAATCATGAATGGCAAAAGCAATCTTCAAAAAGAGGCACAAAGCTGGAAGTATCATGGTCCTTGGTTTTAAACTATACTACAAAGCTATAGTAATCAAAACACTATGACATTGGTGTAAAAAGTGACACTCAGATTGACAGAACAGTATTGAGAGTCCAGAAAAAAGCCCACACATATATGGACAATTCATCTATGATAAGGAATCCAAGAATATGCAATGGAGGAGGATAGCCTCTTCTACGAATGATGCTGGAAAACCCAGATAGCCAAATGCAAATGAATGAAACTAGACCACCATCTTAAACTCTGCACACAAAAATTAACTTACAATGGATTAAAGACTTAAAGGTAAGGCCTGAGCCATAAAACATAAGTGATAAATGCATTTATGTCAGTCTTAACAATGTGTTTGTAGATCTGACTCCAAATTCAAGGGAAACAAAAGGAAAAATAATCAAAATAAGTTACATGAAAAAAACACACTTTTGCACAGCGAAGAAACCACCATCAAATGAAAAGCAACCTAGTGAATGGAAGAAGATATTTGTAAATAATATATCCAATAAGGTATCAAAATCCAAAATATTTTTTAAATGGACTCATAGAATTCGACATTAAAAAGCACACAACTCTATTTAAAGAAATGAGCAGATCATCTACACAGACATTTTTTCTAAAGAAGACATACAGATGGGCAAAAGATGAGAAAATATTCAATATCACCATTTCTGGGGAAATACAAATCAAAAACACAATGAGATATGACCTCATACTTTTCTAGAATGGCTGTTTTTTTTTTTCAAATGAAAGGAATACAAGTATTGGAGAGGGTGCAAAAAAAAGGGACCCCTCTTGCACTGTCAGTGGGAATGTAAATTGGTGCAGCCACTGCGGAAAACTGTATAGAGATCCTCAAAAAATTAAGAATAAAAATATCAGATGATCCAGTAATTCCACTTCTGGGTATTTATCCAAAGAATACAAAAAAATTTTCAAAAATATATACTCTTATGTTTATTGCATTATTATATTCAGTAGCCAAGATATGGAAAGAACTTTAGTGTCCACAGATAGATGAATAGATAAATAAGATGTGGTAACACACACACACACACACACACACACACACACACACACACACGCTGGAATACTACTCAACCATAAAAGAGAATAAAATATTGCCACTTGCAACAACATAGATGGACCTGGAGGGTATTATGTTAGGTGAAATAAGTCAAAGAAAAACAAAAAACACACAATTTAGAATCTAAAAGAAAAATAGACAAACAAAAGAATACAAAACCAACTCATAGATATAAAGAACAGATTGATGGTTACCAGAGAGAAAGGAGTTTGGAGGGTGGGTAACGTAGATGAAGAGGGCCAACTATATGGTTATAGATAGTAATTAGACTTTTGGTGTTGATCACTTTGTAGTGCATATAGTTGTTGAATTATAATGTTTTACATTTAAAACATAATTTTGTATGCCAATTTTCTTTAAAAATTGTTATGTCATGATTACCTTAATTTATGTAAATTAGAAGGCATGTATCCACATCATTTTTTTAAAAGACATTAACTGATCCAACATTAATTCATAACAAATAGTTACCATGTTTTAGGCCTGATTTCAAATTGTTCAACTACACAACTAGTATTTTTGTATCTTCACATATGGTTATTTATTATTTGCCACTTTACTCAGTTTTTTTTTTTAACATTTGGTTTTACAAAACTTGTGTTGTGATACAACAGGTGCTTACTAATTGCATCTGTTTTCCATTCTGTTAATATTAATGACTGCATTGAGTATAGAAATTCAGGGCTAATGAGAATTGACATTATTTGGCTACTTTTCAAGAACAATCCATACTGTGTTTATTATTTTCCTTAGTTTCACTCCCCTCTCCTCCAAACTCTGTCATTCTCCTGAGACTGTCTTTTCAATAGACAATCATAATCCCCTGTAAAATATGAAGGGTAAAAAGATTTTAATAAAAGCATTTGCCTATATCGACAAAACTTGTAGTCAAAGATTGTGGAAGTCCTAATAAAAATGACATCTGGAAATTTTCACAGTTGCAGCAAATGTATGAGAATGTCTTGAGGATCTTCCTTTATGTTATATAAGCACCAAATCAATAAAGGCATCCATAAGCGCATAAGATACTCTTCATGATTTCTCCCCTTATGAGAAATATTCCTCTTCAGATGAGTGTGTGAGTGGTGATGTTAAGAGATAATTATGCTTTATTTTCTAGAGATTCATATTTAATTCTAGTAAATGAAAACTATATCTTTTGCAAGCAACACTGAAGCAAATTGTATTTTAAAATAAAATTAAGTTAATTTGCTTTATATGCACAGTGTGAGTGTTTACATGTGCCTGTATTTGATACTCACTGAAGCACAGTGTTTCCTGGGATATTTTCTGAGGACTTAATAAAATGTGAAATTTTCATCTACTATTGAAAACTTAATAAAACTGGGATTCATTGTGGGGGAAAATGTCTGAAGTTAATATCTCAACTTCTGTATGTGACATTCAGAGGATGATTATAATTTGTTCTGTGGGTAGTCTAAGAATTAATTTTCTGCTTCTTTATTTATTAGATTTTTCTTTTTCCCACTGTTTAGGATAGGTTTATTTCTGAGCTCATTTATTAGTGTGAAAAAAATATAGAGCCTAAAATAAAGCCAAGAATCCTAAGCCAATGTTACTTCTCAGTACTTAGTATATTTTAAAAAAATCAAAAGAAGAGTTTAAACTCCAACACTAAGCACTCATATGATTTTTCCTTATTTCAGAACCATAATAGGACATTGTTTTCAAAGAAATAATCTTAAGGAAGAAGAATGAATCAAATTTACTTACTTGTAAAACTGGTGAAAGTGGTTCATTACTTCTCTTTCAATTTGAGGGAAAGAACTAAGCCATTTTCAAGATACATGCATCGCTCCCTTGGCCTACCCAATGTGTCCACCTATTTGGCCATCATATCCTTGAACAGGAGTAAGTAAAGGTAATACGGGTCACTGAGTGGGTGATCATGTGCTGTGGACATCGAGTACTAACAAAACTGAGTCCCTCAGTCAACTAGTGCTGTTTATGAGCTGCCATTTAATTAAGCTAAAGGTAGTAATTTCATCTGTCTTGTACAGTCAAAGTTGTCATTTGTTTAGGGCAGAAATGGATGCCTATGTCTCAATATTCTCTAATTCAAAATAGACATAAGAATAATACCTAATCTGAAGAATTAGAGCAAGGAATAGACTGATATTGCCTAGTAGATATGAAGCATGCTGTTCATTACATTTTTTTACTTATTGAACAAAATGGAATGGATTATTGTTGGTGAGTTGAAATTCTCATTGATTATCATTATGTTTCTTTCTTCATTATGACTTACTACTATGATAAAAATTAAAAACAATCTCGATTTGGGTGTTTTGGCTGTAGATTTCAGAAAAAAAATTCAGGAGCTAAGAGTAGCTAAAAGATGCAGGATTCCTGAGTTATCAATAATAAAAGGAGTTTTCTCCATTGATGCCTGACTTCAGTACTTATATATCTCTGAGAGTCATGCTGGACTCTACTGCTTCCTTGAATGTGTCTGTCATTATGCTCCTAATCAAGTCTTTCAGATGGACTATTTTTCTGTGTGTGTGTGAAGGTAGGGAAGACGGAAAGAGCCATGCTATAATTCTCATTTGATGACTGGGAAGATTATCTACCTTTGTTCTTATAACCTAAACAGGATGAGAAAGAAGTTGAAGATAAATTTTACAAAACAATAGTAATAGTAATAACAATAATTATAATACCAATACTAATAATAGTACCTCAGATTAGTTTGTAGGTATTCGGGGATTACATTTGTTTATATAACATGTGAATATATTTAATATAGTTTTAAATTAATAAAATTACAATATAAGTAAAATATAATTATATAATCATACAATTATATGATGTATACTTATATAATATAATTATATAGTACATAATTATAACTCGTATAATATAATTGTGATATAATTAAAAATAATATATATTATTATTGTGGTTGTGGAGATTATATTTGTTTATTTAATATAATTTTAAATTAATAATTTTAGGGGCACCTGGGTGGCTTAGTCGGTTAAGCGTCCGACTTTCGCTTAGGTCATGATCTGGCGGTTCGTGTCGAGCCCCGCGTCGGGCTCTGTGCTGACTGGCAGCTCAGAGCCTGGAGCCTGTTTCAGTCTGTGACTCCCTCTCTCTCTGACCCTCCCCTGCTTACGCTGTGTCTCTGTCTCTCTCTCTCCTAGAAATAAAACATCAAAAAAAAATTTTAAAAAATAATTTTAAATTAATAAAATTATAATATAAACATGATAAAATTATATAATCACACAATTATATAATGTATACTCATACAATATAATTATATAATTAAAAATAACGTATATTTAAAATATATCATATTTTATATGTTCTAGATAAACTTATGGTAAAATATTTCTACCAATAGTTAAATAATTGTAAAGATAACTACAAGGAGAAAAGTGATAGCTATTCCCTTCTTCTTAAAACCACTTAGAAACATATTTTTTCATAAGGGAAATGATTCCTGCATAATTATATTCACACACACACATAAACACACACACACACACACACACACACACACACACACAGTAAGAGATTGTGGCAATAAAACCCAGGTGTCTATAAGATGAAATTATCCCAAGACTAAGTAACAATTTGGGTTTTGTTTTTGTTGTCATGAGTCATACAAAGAGGTCTTTAGAGAAATCAAATCTCATTGAAAAACAGCAATCTAATCCTATCACATCACTCAAAAATCTTGTGAATAACCATCAAAAGGTAGTACCTAAAAATTTAGTTCTAGAAATATGATTCAAATGGAGTCTACACATATTTTTAAGTACTGCCAAAAAAGTTTAATTACTATGCCTACTCTATACTATATTACTATTAACCTGAATCTTGTTCTAGGATTCAGTTTTCAAATCTCCCTTATGACAGATAAACAATGTAATTGTATTAATTGTATGTGTGCGTACATATCTATGACTTAACATTTTCTTGCCATGAAAAGTTACTTCATCATGTACGATAACTTACTCTGGGAAAAGGATAAATGCTGAATTTCAAAAATTAATGAAATAATGACATGACGATATTTTTAAAAGATGCAAGAAAGTGATTCATTTCCAAACTTTTTCATAAAGAAATAAAATATTTATATTTAGGATTAGAATTGATGTCATATAATATTTAGAATTATATTGATGTCTGTATTGTAATTTTTTTGTTTGTTTTGTTTTGAGTACAGTTGATACGCAGTGTTAATTAGTTTCAGGTACATAGCACAGTAACCTGGTAACACTGCACGTTATGCTCTGCTCACCATACGCGTAGTTACCAGCTGCTACCATACAATGCTATTACAATATCATTGACTATGTTCATGAGGCTGTGCCTTTTATTCCTGTGACTTATTCATTCCATAACTGAAAAGTCTGTATCTCTCATTCCCCTGCACATATTTCGCCCATAGCCCAATCCCCTCTGGCAACCATTAGATTGTTCTCCTTATTTATAGGTATGATTTTGCTTTTTGTTTTTTATTCATTTGTTTTTTTAGATTCCACTTATGAGTAAGATCATATAATATTAGTTTTTCCGTTTGACTTATTTCACTGACATAGCATAATATCCTCTAAATCCATACATGTTGGTGCAAACGGCATGATCTGATTACCGTTCATGGCTGTATAATATTCCATTGTATATAAACCACATCGTTCCTTATGCATTCATTCAACAATGGACAATTAACTGGTTGGTTTAATACTTTGGCTATTGTAAACAAAGCTGCATGTGTATATTTTTTCAAATTCGTGGCTTTGTTTTCTTTAGGTAAATGGTCACTTGTGGAATTATTAGATCTTGTGGTGTTTCTATTTTTAATTTTTTGAGGAATCTCCGTATTGATTTCCACAGTGGCTGTGCTGATTTACATTCCCCAAAACTATTATAATTGATAAATGAATTCAGGTAATTTGCAGGATACAAAATGAATATCCAGAAATTGATAACATTTTTATACACTAATACAAAAGTAATAGAAATAGAAATTAAGAAAACAATTCAACTTACAACTGTACCAGAAAGAATAAAATACCTAGGAACAGATTCAACCAGAGTGGTGAAAGACCTGTACTCTGAAAGCAATAAAACATTAATGGGAAAAAAATGACACAAAAAAAATGGAAAGATATTCCATGCTTATGGAGTGGGAAAATTCATATCTTTGAATGTTCATATTATTCAAGGCAATCTATAGACTCAATGCAATACCTATAAAAATACCAACAACGTTTTTCACAGAAGTAAAATAAATAATCCTAAAATTTGGATGGAATCCCAAAAGACCCCAAATAGCCAAAGTAATCTTGGAAAAGAAGAACAAAACTGGAGGTATCACAATCCCAGATTTCAAGATATACTACAAATTGCTAGTTACACATACTACAAATGTGCTAGTATGGTACTGGCACAAAATACAGACACATAGATCAATGGAACAGAATTAAGAGCCCAGAAATAAACCCACAAGTATATAGTCAATTGATCTTCTACAAAAGAGGCAAGAATATGCACTGGGGAAAAAAATAGTCTCTTCAACAAATGCTGTTGAGAAAAGTGTACAGTTGCATGCAAAAGCATGAAACTGGACCACTTTCTTACACCATACACAAAAATAAGTTCAAAATGGATTAAAAACCTAAGTGTCAGACCTGAAACTATAAAACTCCTACAAGAGAGCACAGGCAGTAATTTCTCTGACATCAGCCATAGGCCATTTTTTTATTCATCTTTTTTATTTTCTATATGTCTTCTTTTCCTCTTTATTTTTTTAAATGTTAATTTATTTTTGAGAAAGACACAAGTGGGAACGGGTGAGGGGCAGAGAGATGGAGACACAGAATCTGAAATAGGCTCCAGGCTCCAAGCCATCAGCACAGAGCCTGATGTGGGGCTTGAACCCAAGAACTCTGAGATCATGACCTGAGTTAAACTCGGCTGGTTAACCAACTAAGCCACCCAGGCAGCCTTTTTAATATGTCTTTTAGACCAAGGGAAACAAAAGCAAGAATAAACCATTGAGACTTGATCAGAATAAAAAACTTCTGTACAGCAAAGGAAACAGCCAATAAAGTCAATGACAACCAACTGATAGGAGAAGATATTTACAAATGACATTTCTAATAAAGTGTTTGTATCCAACATATATAAAGAGTTGATATAACTCAACACCAGAAAAACAAATAACCCAATTAAAAATAGGCAGAAGACATGAACAGACATTTCTCCAAAGAAGACACACAGATGGACCAAAAGACAAATGAAAAGATGCTCAACACCACTCATCATCAGGGAAATGCAAATGAAAATCACAATGAGATACCACTTCAGCCCTGTCAGAATGTCTAGAATCCAAAAGTCAAGAAAAACCAAGTGTTGGTGATGATGTGGAGAAGAAGGTTCCTTCATGTACTTTTGGTGAGAACAAACTGGTGCAGCCACTCTGTAAAACAGTATGCAGTTTCTTCAAAAGACTAAAAATAGGACTACCTTACAAACTAGTAATCACACTACTGGGTATTTATCCCCAAAATACAAATACACTAATTTGAAGAGATATATACAACCCTGTGTATTATTTAAAATAGCAGACTATGGAAGAAGCCCAGGTGTCTATCAATAGATGAATGAATAAAGAAGATGTGGATGATGGAGTATTATTCAGTCACAAAAAAGGATAAAATCTTGCCTTTTGCAAGAACATAGACAGATCTAGAGAATACAATGCTAAGCGAAATAAGCCAGTAAGAGAAAGACAAATTCCATATAATTTTGCTCATATGTGGAATTTAAGAAACAAAGCAAACTAACAAAGGAGAAAACAAAACAAAAAAGAAAAACAAAACAAACAAAAAAACCCCAAACTCTTAACTATAGAGAACATACTGATGGTTACCAGAGGGGAGGTTGAGGGTAATGAGGTTTATAGGTAAAGGGGATTAAAAGTACAGTTATCTTGATAAAGCCTGAGTGATATATGGAACTGTTGAACGACTATATTGTACATCTGAACCCAATATAGCACTGTGCGTTAATTACCCATGAATTAAAATAGATAAAATACTTAGCATTATCAGCAGTTTGAATTTAGATGATCGTTGTTCAAGAATACTGCCAAAAGAGCATGTGTGTAGTAAGAACAGATTTATTAATGATTCAGATATTATTTTATCCCAGTAATATGGTTTCAGAGGGATAGTCAATACTGCAGCTTATTCTTCCCAGCATTGCTGAATTATCTGGTAATATATTGTTTATGTTTATAGTTTACATGCTGCAGTAGACTGAAAACTCCTTCCCCACAAGGACCTCCATACCCTAATCCCCAGAACCTGTGACTTTGTTACCACACACGGTAAGAGGATTTGTAGATTTTATGAAATTAAGGATCTTTCAGGGACATTATCTTGCCTTGTCCTGGATGGGTCTGATATAAATGAAGACAGGGGCAGGGGATCAGAGATGAGCAGCCAGTGCAACAGAGGAGACGGAGATGGTCACGATGAGGCCATAAGATAAGGCATGCCGGCAGCTTCTAGAATTTGGAAGGTTCTGGAAGGAATGCATTCTCCCTTGGGGCCTCCAAAAAGAACTTGCCCTGTTGACACTTTGATCATAGATCTATAGAACCTCATTTCGGACTTCTGATATCCAAACAGTAAATGCATACATTCTATTGTTTCTAAGTGTGTGGTAGTTTTTATAAGGGAAAGAGAAAACTCGTATACATGCTAAACTGTATTAATATGATGGACAAGATGAAACTCCAAAATATTAAAAATAGTAAGAATAATACATAATCCCAACTCTCTCCTCAAGAGTTGTAGAGAATCACAAGGCGATGCTCAGAGACTCTCTCGTGCATAGTTCCCATACACACGACTTTCTCAGAGCTTTTGAAGAATATATTGGAAGCAAAGAGAATAGCTTCCTCTAAAAACAACGACAATCAACTAAAATTACCCCTTGAGGATTTTAGCGATTCGTCATTGTAGACTATTACCTTTATGTGTCGTTTACTCTTCTCCCTTCTGTATTTTAAGGAGATCGAAAGTATGCAATTGACCTTGGTAAACCAAAGAACTTGCTTAACCTGCCTGTACATCTGTGGACTTGAACAGGTGCCTTAAAAGTGTACAAAGCCCTCAAAAGTGTTTAAAGTTGGAAAAATGATACAGCGCATCAAGTAAGCACCTGATGGTAGTGAGATCTCATCACATTCTGCCCTTTGTACCACGAAAGATGTAACCATTTTATGAAATGGCATACCGCTGTGTGGCCCCTTGAGGGTCCATCCCAGGTAGATAATGCTTATGCATGCAGGAAAGCATGGTGTTGTTCCCCAGATCACTGCTCTCTAGCCTGTAACATGAAACAAAATAATGAGGCTCCTTTTGGCTTGAGGAATATTACTTTGTGTCCTTGTAACAACTACAAGATCAAATTCAAGGAAGCCTTTTTTTTTTCTTAACACACAATGTTCACTTTTTGCTTTGAGTTCCAGCTGTGAGTGGAATTAACTTTTGAAATAAAGAAAATGGACTCTGCAGCTGGGGGAGAGAGTTTGGGGCCTTCTTGAATCGGACTCAGTTGGTGGAAGGAGGAAATATCATGAATACCCTTCCACTACTTTTCCCTCTCTGTGGGAGGCCTTTGTCGAAGGAATCTAACATTATTCTGCCTTCCTGTTTTCAGACTGAATGGATGATGGTAGCGGCTCCTAGGAGAACCCGGTCTCAGGAAAGAAAGCACCAGCAGCGGTCACTATTTTGTTCACGAGGGGAATAGTCTTCCACTGAAATGCAACAACAGGATTACACACCTAATATCATCCCTACTCTTGAATTCAAACAGTGGATGATGGAATCATGTTGCAATGCATTTTCCAATAACCCTCATTCACTGAGAGTCACCCTGTGGCATGCCGTCCTTAAGAAAATAGCATCTGCATGCATTTAGGGACTTTGAGTACCATACGTTCACTGAGTACACTGTGTGATAAAACTTACCTTTTTCTGCCAGTTTGAGTGCAATTTATTTGCAATATCTCCAAGTGTAGTGAATCATGTGCTACTTTTAAAAAGCAAACAACTTAGTTCATTCCAAAGATTCCTAAAATGAGAAAAGAGACAGAGGCGTAATTCATTTTTGTAGTGAGTTTATCCTTTGGTGCATTCATTCATCACGTTTCTATTGAGTATCTGCTAGAGATGAGGCATCATCGTAGGAACTGGCAAGAGAGTCGGTCTCTGTGCTCATAGAACTTTCATTTTTGTGGGAGGAAATGGGCAATAAACTAAGAAACCGGATGTGACAATTATCTCAGAGAGCTGTAAGCCTGGAAAGGATAAGGAAAATGAGGTCTCTCTCTGTAAAGACTTTCTTGGCCTGTCAGGCAGAGAGCTGAGGGGAAGCTCTCCAGGAAGAAAGAGTAGCAAGCACCAGTCCAGGACGCTTTCGTGTTTGGAAATCTTGGTGGAAGAGCTACCGTGGAAATAAGGAAGGAAGGAAGGAACGTTCAGTAGGGGCTGGATCAAGTAGAGACCTAGAAAGTGTAGGGTTTCTTTATTTCTCCAGGGCAGATATTATAGATATCATGTCTGCTCTCTGCTACACATTCTTAACTATCATTTGGACTGATTAGAATATCATGGAGTTATGGTAATTTATTTTCTTTCTTCCTGAAGAAGTTCTTGAACTTAGAGCTGCCACTGATGTTGCTGATAACTAACATCGCTTTGAAGTTCTCTCCATAATATCATAACACCAGCTTGAAAAGAGGGATTTGTTTATTTTCTCTGAGGGCTCAGAGAATAACTTACTATTCTCCAAGCTACAGAAGGATGCTTTCAAGCTCATTTGCCCCAATTTTCAAAGCATTCTTCCTTGGCCCTACCATGAATGTGGTGGAGAAAAAGAAGAGGTGAGGTATGCAAGAGGTGAGGTATGCTTTCCATATTCACCTCTTTTTCATCTCGCAGAGCTTCCTTTCCCACCCCCACGCCTGTTGCCTCCAGCATATCTTCATGGTAAATTCCCAGTCTTTAATATGATCCCCCGCCAGGGGGGGAACATTAGTCCATTTACTCCATTTTGGACTGCGTGAGATAAATCATAATTTTCAACATCAAGCTCTACTAAATCTTGTTTGTGCTCCATTAATGAAATCACCTATTTTATCTCATCACTGCAGGTAAAAACTATTTTCCATTTTCTATGCACTCTTATCATGACTTCTAAAATGCCGTTATGGTTGCATACTGTCTACTTTACATTTACAAAGCAGAATGTCAGCTTACTAGGAAATAATTCTAAAAAATGTGTACAGTTATTCACCAGCGAGTCTCAGCTGTCACTGAATGAATTATTCCGTGATTAAGAGCTGGAGATGGTGCAAGTAGTCAGAGAATCTGCTGTTTTCATAGAACTCGATAAATTAATTCGTTCATCTTGTGATTACGTGACTCTGTTAGAAAGAACAAAGTATTTCTGGGATAGCATGGGATAAATAAGAACATACTGATTTCCCTTTTTTCTCATTTTTTAAAAAATTCTGGGCAGAAATTAAATATCTTAAAAACAGAGAAGCTGCTAATATTGTATAGTAAATACTAATTGGTGAAGGTGAAATCTTAGGAAAGACATTGAGTACAGAGTGATCAAATAATAGATCAATTAAGTCTAGTGAAATGAAAATATATCTGTAATGAGTTGGTATTGTGTGCCAAATAGTGAATCAGTCAATTGAATTTTTCAATTTGCAATTAATTATGATAGTCTATGGTCATAATCAGAGATAAGAGAACATAGGAGAAAAGTATTTTGAAAATGGAAAAACAAAAAAAGATATATACACACATACATATACATACATACATATATACATATGCGTGGAATATATGGCATATATCATTTGTTGAATGAGGATTCATTTATAGCTCACTGTATGCATACAGCTCCTGTATTTATATGGAAGATTATTTATTCAAGGAACATGATACTTTCCCAAATAATTTTGATGTAGATTCCAACATTTCTATCACATTATCTGAAAAATCACATTGTAATCTTCCTGTTGATAACAGTCTTTCACAGTCTCTGAGTCTGCTCTGTGATGATGGCTTTAGGACTCATTGTTTACAGAAAGATGAAAACAATTTCAAAATATGGGAAACCAATGTTAAATAAGATAAATGCTTTATTTCATAATGGCAGTGTTTGCTTTTTAAAGTATCTAATCAGAGGGGCGCCTGGGTGGCTCAGTCGGTTAAGCAGCCAACTTCAGCTCAGGTCACAATCTCACAATTCGTGAGTTAGAGGCCCACATTAGGCTCTGTGCTGACATCTCAGAGCCTGGAGCCTGCTTCAGATTCTGTGTCTCCCCCTCTCTCTGACCCTCGCCCACTCATGTCCTGTTTCTCTATATCTCAATAATAAATAAAGCATTAAAAAATATAAAATAAAATAAAATAAAATAAAATATCTAATCAGAAATACGACAAAGTAATTAAAAAGTAATAAAGTTGTGGTAGTGCAGAAACGTGAGACCATGAGAAGAATGAAAGAATTAGAAGAGAATGTCAAAAAATTTGCTGCAGGGGCACCTGGGTGGCTTAGGCAGTTGAGTCACTGACTTCAGCTCAGGTCATGATCTCACAGTTCCACAGGTTTGAGCCTCATTTTGGGCTTTGTGCTGACAGCTCCGAGCCTGGAGTCTGCTTCAGGTTTTGTCTCCCTCTCTCTCTGCCCCTCCCCTACTCGTGCTCTGCCTCTTTCTCTCTCGCTCTCCCTTAAAAATAAATAAAAAAATATTTTTAAAAAAGCTTACTGGGAAAAAAGGAAGGAAGGAGAGAAGGAAGGAAAAAATTCCAACCAGCAGAAACCCTCAGCATAATTGACAGAACTTAGTGTTGGCTGACTTCCTAAGGCACAGAAACTTTACAAATCTCCATTTGCGATTTTTGTCTCCTTTAATCTCTACACAAATGTCCAACTGGGTATCAGAGCAAATCTCAGTCAAGGATTCCCATTTGATCTAATTACCTACAAACCCAACAGCATTCACACTTTCCAAGAATGTGTGAATAGCATAAACCTCATGTTCCATTTCCATGGAAACATGGAACCTTCATGTTCCATGTTCCTGAGATTTGGAGTTTATAACATCAGTGGGAAAGTAAATCATCAATCTGCATTAGAATAGACTCAGTGCACTGGGAAAAGTGAGTGGATGGAATGGGGGCTGCTGTACAAAGCTTTCTCCAAATGCATGAAGAGCTGATGTGTGGAAAGAGGACTAGGCTGATTGCCTGTAGCTGTAAGTTTCAAAAATGTGACCAAGGGTAGAAGTTCCAGGAAGATAGAGTTTGAGTCCATGTGAGGACATTCTCTGCAGCCCAGAGAGGACTTCAGGCATGGATTTTCTGGGAATGGAGAAACTAGCTACAGGGGAAGAATTCACCCAGGGTCACAACTACCCCTTCCCAGGGTATTACAAAACAGATCACTGAAGTTAAGATGTTTACTTCCGGTAGGCCATCTTATCAAACCCAAGGTTCTGTGACAAAAGGAAGGTTGATGTCACTATCATTGCTTTTTTCAAAATCTGAACTTCTTTGAGTTCGGGTAGAAGATACCGGATTAAACTTTTGATATAAGACCTTTGTTGTAATAAATATTAGTGTCAACATACACAACAAATATTATCAAATAAAAATGTTATTATGGCCAACTCACTTCAACAAAGCAGGAAAGACTATCCAATGGAAAAAGACAGTCTCTTCAGCAAATGGTGTTGGGAAAACAAGATGGCAACATGCAGAAAAATGAACCTGGACCATTTTATTGCCTCATATATACAAATAAATTCAAAATGGATAAAAGATCTAAATGTGAGACAAGAAACCATTAAAATCCCAGAGGAGAGCACAGGCAGCAACCTCTTTGACTTCAGCCCGGACCAACTTCTTATTACACACAACGTTGTAGGCAAGGAAAATAAAAGCAAACAAGAACTTTGTCTTCATCAAGATAAAAAGCTCCTGCACAGGGAAGGAAACAATCAACAAAACTAACAAGTGGCCTACAAAATGGGAGAAGATATTGCAAATGACATAGCTGATAAAGGATTAGTATCCAAAATGTATAAAGAACTTTTCAAACTCAACACCTAAAAAATAAACAACCCAGTTAAGAAATGAACAGAAGACATGAACAGACACTTTTACAAACACATCGAGATGGCTAACAGACACACGAAAAGATGTTCAGCATTACTTATCATCAGAGAAATACAAATCAAAACCATGATGAGATACCACCTCACACCTGCCAAAATGGCTAAAATTAGCAACCCAGAAAACAACAGGTGCAGGATCCAGAGAAAGGAGAACACTCCTGCATTGTTGATGGCAATGCAAACTTGTGCAGTCACTCTGGAGAACAGTATGTAGGCTTCTCAAGAAACTAAAAATAGAACTAAAAATAGAACTACCTTACTATCCAGCAATTGCAATAATAGATATTTACCCAAAGTATACAAAAATAAAGAGTCAAAGGGGCACATATACCACAATGTTTACAGCAGCATTATCAACAATAGCCAATCTATGGAGAGAGCCCAAATGTTCATCAACTGACATATATATAGATTATATATATATAGTTTATATATATATATGTAGGTTATATTATAAATTATCTATCTATCTATCTATCTATCTATAATGGAATATTTTTCAGCCATTGGAAAGAATGAAATCTTGGTATTCGCAATGATATAGAAGGAGCCAGAATGTATAATGCTAAGTAAAATAAGTCAATCAGAGAAATAAAAATACCATATGACTTTGCCCATATGTGGAATATAAGAAACAAAACAAATGACTCTTTGAGAAAGGAGAGGAAGAAAAGGAGAGAGAGAAACATACCACAAGAGACCCTTAACGATAGAGGACTAACTGAGAGTTGCTGGTGGGGAGGTGGGTGAGAGATGGGCTACATGAGGGATGGGTATTAAGGAGGACTCTTATAATGAACACTGGGTGTTGAATATAAGTGATGAATTAAGTGATGAATTACTAAATTCTACTCCTGAAGTTAAAATATTGTTATTCAATAACCAAGATATGAAAAGAAAAAGCTGATATAATGAAGTTCTATAGAAGTAGCTTGAATGAACTGATTTGAGAAGAATAAAATATGCTTTCCTCACACTGTGTTAAAATGCCTGGTAGAACTCATTCAGTATGTTATGGAAAGGTCATGAAGCATTTCAGCCTTTATAATTGTACACACATGGTCCAATTTTGGCTAGCCTGATAGTTAAAAATTCACTAGCTGGCTGTTACAACGAAGCTTGGTGTTTTGGTCTCCAGACATTGGCTCAAAATATTTTCAGTGACAGTTTCCCTCCTTGTTATTTTTGTATTTTTAACTGTATTTTTAAAATTATTTTTGAGAGAGACAGACAGACAGACTGCAAGTAGGGAGGAAAGAAAGAGAGAGGGAGACACAGAATCCAATGCCAAGTTTTGTTGTTTGTTTGTTTGTTTGTTTTGGGAGGGAAACAGAGTACAAGTGGGGTGGGGAGGGGGGGGGAGAGAGAGACGGGAAACACAGAATCCAAAGCTCTGTGAGCTGTCAGCACAGAGCCTGATGCTTGAACCCACGAGCTGTGAGATCATGCCCTGATCTGAATTCAGACGCTTAACTGACTGAGCCACCCCGGTGCCCCAAAACTAATTATTTTCTAACAAATCATCTAGTCAGTTAAAATGTTTAGTTCCATGTAGATATAGAATATGATTAAAGACACATGTCCAAATATTTGACCTCTTTTCATTTCTATAAACATTGTGAGAACATGTACCTGGTTATTTCTTTTTGGAAACAGCCAAAATTTATCCTAAAAATATTTTTTAAATCAACACATTCTGCTAGGTTAAAAATGGATATGCCTAATACATAATTTGAGGGTCTTGTGATCTTGAAAGAAAAAAATCCACAGGTGAAAGTATATGGTTTTTCTCTCTAAAATAGGACAATTAAGAGTGAATATGGTTTTGCTGGGGATGTTTGGGCAGGGAATGTTCCTCAGATCTGAGTGACATTTTAATTTTGGGGCATATGCTTATGAAGAAAGCTTCCCGGTTAGCACTACTTCTTACAAAGCTTCCTTTTATGTAGATGCCAAATCAATTTTATAGCAGGCTTTTCATCTCTCACTCTGCCAAGGGAAAGTATGTACTTTAAAACTAAACTATCTGTTAAGGAAATGAAAAACTCACCCGGAGGGCTTCATGGTCTTTGAAAATTAGTGCCTAAAAATTTTCAGATGTCCCATCTGATTTAAAAAAATCATTTACAATAAATATAAACAGAAGGATAACATTTCTCTGGTAAACATGGCCTCCGGGCTCATTTAGATTCTCAGTTTGTAATCAAATATGGTATTTTTAAGAATTCGATTCACAATGTCCAGTTTGCCTTGCAGAAATTCAGTTTTCTCTTTTCTTCCCCCAAGGGAATGAAAGGAAACTTATTTCATATTTAAAAGACTAGATAATTAAGTCCTCTGTTTTCTCTCCCAGTAAATAAATATCTATCCATTTTTTATAGAAACACAAGTATTTTTGAGAATGTTGCACTCTGTTGGGTGCCGTGTGACAGCGGGGTCCTATGTACTTCAGGGGACTAGCAGTTTGCTACATGTCACACGGAGCCTGATGATGTTCCACAGGCCACGCGGAACTGTTTGTCAGTTACTGGGATAGTATGTCCGAGATACTCAGCACTGATGATTGAATCATGTATCTCAGCAAAGTGTACAAATGCAGATAGGACATTCTGAGTTTCCAGCTTGTTCTGCTGACCTGAGGAACATAGAAAGAGAACACAGGATAGAGAAGTCTGATGTACAAGCAGTTTATGATGTTTTCCAGCTGTTTTAAGATCTATGTATTTTAACCATTGAATTAGTTTGCTAGAACTGGCATAACAATGTACCACACACTGGGTGGCTTAAGCAACAGAACTTTATTTCCTCACAGTTCTAGAGGCCAGAACCCTGAGATCAAGGTGTGGGAGTTCATTGCTCCATAGGACCCAGAGTGGGGATCTGCTCAGATTTTTCTCCTTGACTTGTAGATGGCCATCTTCTCTCTGTGACTTCATAGCACCATCTTTCTGTTCATGCCTAATGCCCAAATCTCTTCTCCTTATAGGACAGCAGACCTATTAAATTAAGGCCCACCTTAATGAACTCATTAAATTCTATGAGCTCTTCAAAGATTCCATCTTCTCTTATACTCACATTTGAAGGTGCGAAGTGTTAGGACTTCAAGATAAGAATTTGGGGTACAATCCAGCCCATGATACCTACACATGGTGGCAGAGGCCATGTTTGTATCAAGGATGTAAGGTGATTCTAATATGTGTTGGGTATTTTCATGTTTGCAGTAGTTAGGATGACTCACAAAGGAAAACTAGAGAGGGACAAATAAGAGTAGGCCTCATTTTGGGGCGCCTGGGTGGCTCAGTCGGTTGAGCGTCCGACTTTCGCTTAGGTCATGATCTCGCGGTTCGTGGGTTCGAGCCCCGCGTCGGGCTCTGTGCTGACTGCCAGCTCAGAGCCTGGAGCCTGCAGTTGTTTCAGTCTGTGACTCCTCTCTCTCTGACCCTCCCTTGCTCACGCTGTCTCTCTCTCTCTCCTAGAAATAAATAAAAAACATTAAAAAAATTTTTTTAAAGAGTAGGTCTTATTTATAGTGATCTATTTCAAACAGTATTTGTAATGAAATCTCTTTAATCTGCCTTCTATTCCATATTGAGGTTGTTCATTAGTATGTCATAAATTTTTACACACCTCTTTCACTATGCAAACCCACTCTCTCCAATCCTCAGTCTCCATCTTGTCTTTACCATCATACACCTGTGAAGCTAAAACTTTACTTTCACAAAAACAACACAAATCAACAAAACCATCTTTTTTTTTTTTTTTGGTTAATTATCCTCAACTTCAAAACCAGCTTTTGCTGCACATGTACCAATGCTATATTACAGTACAAATGTGATTTTAGTGCAGAAAGTTACTATATTTCTACTTAAGTCTATTGTGCTTTATGAGGGCTATTAATTTAGTTTACGTATGACATCTCCCAAATAGATGAAAAGATGCTAGAGGGCAATGCATGTTTCTTTAATTTATGTTGGTAACCACACAGCATCTGGGACCGTGCACCACAAATAAGGGCTCTCAATGAATGTTTCTTCCCCAACTTCGTGTTGCGACAACATAATCATTCTACCACGCTCTATAGTTTATGGAGGCTGGATTCCTTCCTCACCATAATATGTGTGCAACCTTGTTTCACCATATCTAAATTGATCCAGGAAACACATTTTTCTTGATATATGCCTCAAGCAAGCAGCTACTATGGGAGTCAAATTATCGGTCAGCGATGTTATTTGGCCTCTGCATATCTGACATAAACACTCTCCCACATATTATGAACAGAGAACACATTTTCTCTTGCTCAGCAGAGTAGAGTTACAAGTCAAGTCACTGCACGTATTTTGGTTGGGTTATCTTCTAAGCAGCCATGCAAAATATGCCCTAGATCTCAATGAACTGGATGTATAATCTCTTGGTGTTGACATTTTTCTTCAGTAAAAATAAACGAAAGGAATGTATTGCTATGAGCTAAAGTCATTATTTTTAAGTGTCGAATTCTCATGGGCAGGTAAGTCACAGGCTCGAAGTGAGTCAGGCACTAGCACTTCTAGAATCCCAGAGTAAGAATTAACATATTTTCGAACTAATGACATTCCACAGACTTACTCCATCCTCAAAATCTTGAAAACATCACAAACATGTTGCAGTGTAACCTCTTTACATCATGTGCCTTGTCCATTTCAAATCAAAGGACTACTGAATATTACTGAGCCCCTGAATGCTTTCAAAGTGCCATGTGGAAATACAAATTTGGGGACAAATGTAAATACAACAAAGGTCATTTTTGGTTCTAAAATTACTGTTTTCTCTTATTTTAAAAGTTGGGTCACAAATTGTTTGACTTTTATTGAAGATATTTTCAAACATATAGAAAGTAGAGACAATGGTTTAATGGAGTTCAATCACCCAACTTGAAAAATTAGGAACATTTTGCCATATGTAATTTTGACCATATCAGATTGTTCGTGTGGACTGGGAATTTATTGATTGGTTATTTGGCAGATTTAATTAGTCGATTACATCAACTTCATTAATTTTTAAGTTACTTTAACATGCTTTTCATGTTTACTGATATTGAAAAAAATCTAAAGAGATCTTTCATCAGCCACACTATTTTTTGTCACCATCGGACTAGCGTGTTGTGCCATTACCTACAAAACCTTAACTAGAACATGCACGGATTTCACTGAGAGTTGATGGAATATTCAAATCATACATTCTGTCAGTTAGGAGGAATCATGTTGAAAAAAGCAAAGGAAGAATTTATTTAAGTCTTACTATTATTCTTTGGGGTACACAATGAGAAAGGAATAGAATTTCCTTTTTAGCAATGAGAAGGTTATACAAATCAGCCCACTCTCTTTATGCCTGGAAAGAAATCATATAATATATGACTCTTTTATGATATAGAATTTCTCTATACATTTGTTCACATGTTTAACCAAAAAGTATTGAGTACGTTCTGGGGAGCCTGAGCACTGGAGTGATGGCAAGTGATACAGACAACTGCTGACTCTGATAAAACTTCCAGAAAATTCAGACACTAAACATTTATAATACAGTATGGAGAATGAAATAGCAGGGGAGGAACAGGGTGCTGAGAGAAATGGTTAGGAGAGGATCCAAGCTAGTCTGAGGTCAAGGAAGTCATCCTAGAGCAAGCAAATGACCTTGAGGCAGAGGCTCTGAGTGACACTGAGCCAGAAGCAGCAGGGAAGTGGGGTCAGGGGGAGGGAGGAGAGAGGGAGCAGAGATGGGGCTCAGGAAAGAAGTTGCGGGTGAGTCACACTTTAAGCTAAAATTTGGGATTTATCCTGGGCCAATGCAGAACTACCCCAGCACTTTAAAGAGGGTAATAGGACACAATTTGGTCAAAATTTAGTCTTATTTCTATGAGGGCAATGAACAAAAGGCAATAAGTCCATAGGCAGCAAAATGACATAGAAGGACCCTGCAACTACACAAGTGAGTTGTACTGGTCAGTTACATTACAGCAAAATCAACTGCATAGAGAGGAGAGAGATATTGAGAGTACACATCTCTTTTATTATTTTAATACAGATGGACTAAAACACAATACAAATAACTAATTTGCTCATGATCAAGTTACAGATTTCAGCCTTTTCTGATTCACAGTCCAATTGTTTTGATACTATTATAGTGCTTCTCTTTACGAAAAGCTTAGTGGTTCTACAAGGAGGAAGGAAGAAAAGAAGGAAGGAAGGAAGAGAGGGAGGGAGAGAGGAAGGGGGGAGTGAAAGAAAAAGAAAAGGAATATCCTTTTTGCTTGAGAATACCTTTTGTGTGACACTGTGACTGTATCTTATTATCTCAATCAATCTGTGCTAATTTTACCTTTTACAGGTGTTTTCCAGTATAGTTTGATGTAACTCTTCTACCCGCCGCCATCTTGCTTTAAGCCTCTCCATTGCTCAGTGGACAGTGAGAAAGTACAACACATGCAGGAGAGAAACTGAGGTCGCCAAACAAGTGACTGTCTTCATGCATCCTCCCTAACCAAATCCTGCTGGATTCATAGGTCTTAGATGTATAAGCTTTCTTGGCATGTATGTATATGATCATGTCATTCTCTAATTTCTAATTTACTTTAAATATTTTCCACCTGACTTACAGATACACTGATCATCTTCAAAAACTTAATTTTGTGGCTCTCAGAAGGTTCCTGATGGTCAGAGATCCCAAAACAAATGGCAACACTGAGAAATAATGTCTATTCTCTGCTCTCATTTATTTTCTATAACGTTAGCACAGGCATTTCGTTTGGTTTGGGAATGCTGCAGCTAAATGACAAGAAAATGCATGGCAGGTACAGCCATTTTTCCAAACCAGTCAATTTAGGTTAAAGGTAAGCCAGGCTGGAGAAACTGCCATGATCAACAATAGTCACAATCAACCTGTTATGTTATTGACTTTTAAATTTTTGCATCGGATCCAGAGTTAGGCGGGAAAATGAGAGCCTACGGTTTAATTGAGTTTTACGTTAAGGGTTTACTTAAAGGAATAAATCAGGTTTCTTTTCAAATTACTTCTATTTTTGATTCCCCCTGAAGAGAGTTTTATGTACACAGAAGCCCAGGCATGGGGATTTGTTTGAATTTGAATTAAGATGTGGGATGGCTCCAAAGTCTATCATATTTACATTCCTGGCAAAACTTAAATATTGCTGGAAGGCATATATTCCTTTGTGAACTGTGGAGGGATTTGAGGGATTTGGGTGTTTTAGGGCTCTTTTCGAGGTTATGAAAGCTTTCGAAAGGAAATATGTTGTGGCTTTACAAATTTGAAGGTGAGAATTCTTTCAGTATGCCAAGTTCACCACAATGTTCTGTTGGTATTCATTCTCAGTATCTGAAATGGAAGGAGGGAAATAGGAAACAGTGTCTACCTGAAATTGTTTATTCCAGGCCACCGCAATTAGCAGCGACCATCTTAAAAAGGAGAATACGGATTGGGGAGCCTGGGTGGCTTAGTCGGTTAAGCGTCCAACTTTCGCTCAGGTCATGATCTCGCGGTTCGTGGGTTCGAGCCCTGCGTCGGGCTCTGTGCTGACTGCCAGCTCAGAGCCTGGAGCCTGTTTCAGTCTGTGATTCCCTCTCTCTCTGACCCTCTCCTGCTCACGCTGTCTCTCTCTCTGTCTCCTAGAAATAAATAAAACATTAAAAAAAAAAAAAGGAGAATACGGGTTTTTCCTAGCAACACATGTAGACTTAACCACAAGACACCCATTAACATCAATGGTTGTCACACAGCAAACTTCTCATGGGCTTCATTGAACATATATGTCCTTGAGGGTAAAAAAAGAAAAAGTGTTTTTTGAACCATCACATTTTAAGCAAATGTCTTTTGAAGTATATATATATTTATATGATTGATTATCTTTAAGTGAATTTTTATATTTTTACAGCCTGACTCCTTTCTTCTTCAATCTCTATAGAATACGTATACCTAATTTAAGTCTTTCCCAAGCCCTTAAGTTTGGTTTTTGTGTTCCTACAACACCCTGAGTCAACACTTTTACATTCCTATATACTTGTATATTCTCTTCTCCAGATGCTGAGGTTCTTAAGATGGGGCACTGTGCCTTATTCCTGAACCTAGCACACTAGTCCCCTAGGGGAGTCAGAAAAACAACTATTATTCATTGAATAGTGAGATCAACTCTGTTCGGACATTGAAGCAAATACCCTAATCACCACACCCCTAAATATATGTTAAAGTCATAACTTGACAGCATATCGTTGCATAGTAATAAAACTTTGGAATTCAGTTTTTCCAGAATATTTCAATAATATTTCTGGAGCACAGAATACACTGGTTTTCATCCCAGAGTAGCAGCTGTAGGACCAGCTTTAAAAAATTAAGTTTATTTATGTATTATTGAGAGAGAGAGAGAGAATGACAGAGTGAGCAGGAGGAGGGGCAGAGAGAGAGAAGATTCCAAGCAGACTCCACACTATCAGTGCAGAGCCCGACACTGGGCTCAAACTCATGAACAGTGAGATCATGACCAGAGCCAAAGTCAAGATTCAGATCCTTAACCCACTCAGCCACCCAAGCACCTCAGGGCCAGCTTAGAATTAAATGTAGGAGAGACGTTTGCCATTATAACTTCACTAGTGTTCATGCCTCTTTGGTAAGATGTTGGTAAATAGGCAAAGACAGGTTAAGGGACTACCTGTGTCCATTTGAACCAGGTTATTCTGAACATAAACCCCCAAATCATAAAAACTGCCCAATGGGACAACAGTGTTATGCTCCCTTTACCCAGACCTTTCCAGGTGCACAGAAAATCATGAGGCCATTCCACTCATGGCATTGGCTTCCTTCAATCCCAGGCCCTCAGACTGGTTGTTTAAAGGGATTGTCCTGAGATCCGCCACCCTCCTGTTTGTGACCCTAGAACTGTATCTATTGGGACTTCTGCGCCCCCTCCCATACTCATGTGTATTAGTATCTTGTGGTGAGTGCGACAAATGACCATAAACTTGTGGCTTCATATAACACAAATTTATTCAATTACTGGTCTGGAAGTCACGATTCCAAAATCAGTCTTGCTGAGCTAAAGTCAAGGTCTTGGTAGTGCTGGCTGCTTCTGGAGTCTCTAGAAGGGAGTCTCTTTCCTTGGTTCTTCTGGCTTCCAGAGGACACTGGCATTCCTGGCCTCATGACCTGCTGTTCCAACCCTCCAGTCCCATTGACTCCGCCATCACATCTCCTGCCCTTTCCTTTGACATTCTTACCTTTCTCTTCTAAGGACCCTTGTGGTTGCTTTTATGACCCCTGCCCCCCACACCAGAGAAACACAAGATAATCTCACCACCTCAAGATCATTAATGTAATCACACCTGCAAACCTTCTTTTGCTTTATAAGGCAATACTCACAGTCTCCAGGCACCAGGAAGGGAAATCTTTGAAGGGGCATTATTATTCAGTCCATGGCACCCTTGCTTTAAAAACAAAACAAGGCACACAATACAACACTGCCTGCCCCAAATCAGCAAACAGCATCAAGTGCCCTTGGGCTTTCCTGTAATAGCAGCCACTACCTTGGGAACACAAACCTGACCCCCTGTATCCCCTCAACCATTTATCCACACTGTACAACCGAATCACCATTAAGAGAGTTCAATTGATTACTTTACCGTGATGTCAGAACTATAATTTATACCCTGCAGCCGCATGGCCAATGACCAGCACGTGGCAAAGGCGCCGACTCCTGTCCCAGAGACAATCCGTGAGCTCCCCGGGTCTTTTTCCTCTTAAATGAGCTCTTGCTGGTTCCACCCAGATGTGAAGCAAATGCTCCCTTCCTGCAGTCCCAATGCTATTTTTAAGAAGAAAGGCTCTCTCTTTCTGTGACTTCCAAATACTTACATGGTGTCTCCAATTCCAAAAAGTCCCATGAATTCATGAATGATAATTATATTCTTCTAAGTGTAGAGAATAATTCAATTGACAGGAGTTTTTCTATGACTGTTTTTGTGCCTTGTCTCTCCTTGCAGCCTCACTGTCTTGGCTAAGTTTCTTTCCAGAAAAGGTTCTTTCCTATTTTCGGTTCTCTAGCAATTACAACCATCTACCCCACTGGAAATCTTGAAGGCAAAAGGTTTACTCCTTTATGGTATTTTCCTTTTGCAGATTATAGCTGGCCGAGGAAGCATTCTTGTTTTATTAAATATACATACAGGAAAAGCATTTGTCTACAACAGATTTATCCACTCAACCATCAACTCATTCAATAATAACAGGTATCACATACTGAAGGTTTTCCCTGTGACAGGCATTGAGCTAAGCACTGTATTCACATGATCTGATTTAACAAACATCTCCGAAGACATAATTTTGTGAACAGTATGATGATAGGTCTTGTGGTGAATATAGGAAACAGAGACTTAAGATCTAGTATGAGAATTGCTGCCACACAAATTTAAACAACACATCAACAGAGGTTTACAGATACACAAGAGGAGGGACCAATTTACATCTTAGGAAACAGAGGTGATTTTTGTGAATAGGGTGGCATTTGAGAAGGAAAGAAAGGACATTGGAGAATCAGGGAAAGTCCAAACACCATGCACATAAAAATGAAGGGGAGGATTGGTCATCACACTTACCTGATATGTTTGTTTAAATGCGCTGTTGGAAACTTGAAAGCCAGGAAATATGGTAAGATATTTGTACTTCGGTGTAGATAGGATCAGGGATTACTTCTTATGCACATCTCAACAGACCTAATTTGTATGAAAATATATTTCCACATCACAGGAAATATACAAGAGGAGTGAGGTTGATGCTTTTCTAATGTAGATCATTCTCCAAGCATCTCCTGAAATCCAAGCTATCCATCAAGGATCTTTTTAAAAAATCAAAATGTTCCAGCTGAAGTTTTCCTATTTAAACTATTGACAGCAATTTGTAAACACCTTTTTTATTACACATTTTGATTGGTTATACCTCTCTCTATATAGATAGATAGATAGATACATACATACATACATACATACATATGTATATAGATACATATATACATATATATATACATATGTGTGTGTGTATATATGTATTCTTATCTTCCGTATAAGCCTCTTGAGTCTCAACTTCCTTGAAAGAACCATTTGTATTATCATTATCTCTTCCACTTCTAGAGACTAGCACATGCCTTTGTTTCACATAGAAAAAAAGAGAGAATAAGGTGGAAACATTTATTGTCAGAAATCAAAGAAATGGAAGGCTATGAAAGGAAATGATTTGAGGGCAGGTTGGGCTTGGTAGGGAAGGACGAGACCATATTCTGGAAAACACACTTTGATGTCATTGTTTTTCTGCTCTGAGAAAGTGCAGGCTCCACATTCTCATCCATACTTTTCCCTGGGGGTGAAGTTTAGGACCCTTGATCTCCCTCAGATGCTCAGGGGGACACACTGTTTATGAAGAGAAAGGCAAAGTGTGCTCTGTAGTAAGAACTGTCCACAGGTCTGCATCGTTCTCCCTGGGCTCTGACTCTGACTCCAGAAGCTGAGCATTGTGAAACAGCAGCACATCTACTCCATGATGTCATCACATCACTGTAAATCAAACTCCAGTTAGCCCTGGCAGTGAATCCAGGCAATGCTTGCTTTCCCAAATTTGGGTTGTCAGAGCTGCATGAGAACTTTGAGAGAGAGAGAGAGACAGGAAGAGAGTTTGAGCAGGGAAGGGGCAGAGAGAGAGAGAGAGAGAGAATCAGAAGCAGGCTCCAGGCTCTGAGCTGTCAGCACAGGTCCCAACGCAGGGCTGAAATTCACAAACTGTAAGAGCATGACCTGAGTCAAAGTCAGAAACTTAACCAACTGAGCCCCCCGGCGCCCCTCTCCTGCACCTTTTTAAAAAGACTTAATTTTTAAACAATCTCCACACCCAATACAAGGCTCACTCAAACCCACAACCCTGAGATCAAGAGTTACCTACTCTACTGACGGAGGCAGCCAGGCACCCCTGTCCTGCACTTTTAAAGAGGAAACTGTTCTTGGCAATGAGACATTCTTCTTACAGCTTGATTGCCAACTCTACGGCCAGCCACGTGGGATGTAAAAGTGCTTTGAATATGCTATCCACATGTTGTCTTCTGCATCCCAGGGTCTTCTAGCCATGGCTCCTCTCCCTCTGTCTTGGTTCCCTTTCACTTGTGCCTCAGCCCCACGTATTCCACACCCAGCACCCACAGTGCTCATGGAGAAACATAAAGCTTGTCACCCTCTTGTCTTCTCACCTCTTCTCTTATCCATGGTCTGCCAGGTGCACGTGATCTGGCCCTGACCTATTCTCCAGCTTCACTCCCATTCACACACCCTTTTTAACCTAAACCCAGTTTAATCATTTACTCCTTATATAACTGAAGGGAATCCATTAACCTACCTGTGCCTCGTCTTCCCTTCCATTGAACAAATTACTTAAAAATAATTAAATAATTAATTTTAAAAATTGATAAAATAATTTTAAAATATTAAAATAATACTATTTCATGACATTTCTAAGGAGAAGAAATGACTCAGAGCATATAACCGCATGGAACATGACTTGGCCCATTGTAAACGCCCCATAAATGTTAGCTATTTTTAGGGATTCAACATATCTAAGGAATACATACTTAAACTCTTACTGAATATTAGAAGTTTTACATATTGGACAATTATTTTTTTTAAATACATGATATTTTAGTTGTTAAAAGGTTAACAAGACTTTTTATCACAGATTACACATATTTTTCATTCTTTGAGTCAAGAAAATCCCGGCTTTATTGCAGTTTATACAAAGCGTACTGTAAAAGGTTGCTCTTTGAAGCTTATGAAATCATACAGTTCTCCAGCTATAAAAAGATAAATATTTGACTTGCAGTCTACCTAATGACTTCTATCTGCTTATTTATTTGACTAAAGGCATCCATGGGGAGCCAGGTATGTTGATATTGGGCTTTGCATAGTAGTTGTATGGAAATGCCAATTAGAATGTAACAAAATCACCTATTGCTTCCAATTCAGCTGGACCAGCTGGAATTGAATCTATAAGCTATAATTTGTGAAAATATATATCTAAAACTCTGTTGTTTCTCTCTCTACAGGAAAAAGAAACATGTAGAGGAAAAATGTTCTTCCTTATAAGAAGCCGAGTTATACTGACTTCCTTAAAGAAACTAGGCTTTAAGGAAAAAGAGAATTTTTATAATCAAAAAAGAGAATTATACACATACTACTGTTGCTAAAAATGAAACACAAACATGATGTACTTAACATTTTAAGTGATCACATGCTCTGATTCTCTATGCAACTACAGTTATTTGGTGATTTGGTGAGGTGTGTGTTTTTGAGCTGAAATATCCTGTTGTTTTCATTTTTTATTTATAGTTGTATTTATTTTTTAAAGATTATTTGTTTATTTTGGGAGAATGAGCAGGAGGTGGGGGGAAGAGAGAGAGAGAGAGAGAGAGAGAGAATTCTAGGCAGGTTCTGCACCATTAGCACAAGGAAGCCCAATATGGGGCTTGAACTCAGAAAACGGTGAGATCATGATGTGAACAGAGACAAAAAAGCATAGGACTCTTAACACAGTGAGCCACCCAGGTGTCTCCTGGTGTTTTTTAATAAGAAATCCTAGCCACTAGACTATAATGGACCGTCACTATAATTAAAAAAAAAAAAAAACACACAGAAAAAGAACAAGAAAATCAATAAACAATTATTTACCTTGATTTAATTTCCAAATTGAGGTTCCCTTATAATCTCTCAATCATTATCATTTAATTCTAGATGTTCTTATACCCCTTCTTTTCAGGCAGATGATTCTGAATCATGTTTGAATAATTTCATCTGTTATATTTTGCAGTATAATAACTGGGTTTTTTAGAATGTACTGAGGTTAGGAAATGGAGATGAAAGAGTTACTTTCCTTTAGTATTACTCTACTATTTCTTGTAGTTACTTTCCTTTCCTTATTTCTGGCTGTTTTTACATCCATCCTTCTTGTAGATAGGATAGAACTATTGTTGTTTATTTAACTATGAATATGGAAAGTGAACTTAGTCCTGGAAAATCTCTGTATGTGTTTGTCTAGTACACTTTCTTTTTCAATAACTCCCCAGTATGGGGAAGCAGAAATAACTTGACAAATGCATTACAGTATTTACAATTGTAATCTTAATTTAAGGCAATGAGAAGTAAAAATATATTGTGTTTCTTTTTTTAGCACCGTGCTCCCAAGTGTTGTTGGAAACTATTCGATGTAGGGAGACAATTTCTTGAACAAAGTCACTGATGATTCTCCTAATGAGGAGCCTTTGACAATACATGACTAAAACTAAATTCTCTCAGGTACTGATTCGCAGAAAGCCACTCCAATAATGCAAATTTGTGGCAGAGACAGACTGTACTCTGGGACATGCTCTATTCAAATTAGTCTCTGAATCCAGGTGTATAAATGCCCTCGCTTCAATGTGACTCACCTTTCTCTAAATTTACTAATCCAATCCTTTTGGTGCTGGTCATATTTGTACATTGTTTTATGCTCGATAGTCTTAAAATCTGTTTCTTGACTGACCCACCCAATGGCTTAGTGGAGAGCTTTCTTGAATATCATCATGATCCCTATACTTTGCTACTCAGCTGGATTTTCACTTCAGGAAGCTACTAGCCAAATCAGTGTCCTCGCACAAGCAAAAGGCATCTTGGCGGGGTGGATGTAGAACATAGTCATAAGGCTGATGAACAGAGAGATGGTTGGATTTTAGCCCTGCTAGCTTCATAAGTTGGGAACCCTGGAGCATTGCACAAACTTTACTCCAGAGACAATAGCCCAGTGTAATCGGTAGATCACATATGGGTGGACATAATCAGAATCCAGCTATTGGTAACTTGAATTCTTTATGAAACTGCTGTATTCAACTGAAATAATTACTATAGGATCACCCGTTCAATGAAAGAAATGCCAAAACATCCTGCTTAAAATGCAAAACCGCCCATATTGCAGAGTTTTCTCCAGAAAAGGAAATCTTCTGTGCCTTTTTTCTTACACTATCCTTAAGTATTTTTTAGTTATTATGAATTTAAGTGAAATTGAGAAAACCATAAATGAAGACCATAAATCGCATAGTTGTCCTATACATGCACTTATTATTAAGTATATGTGTATACTTAATGCACATATCATTACCAATTCACACTTAAAACAAAAAACTAACAATAAATTAGAGTACTGGGCCTCATGGTTAGATGGATGGGCTTCAGATTTAGAATGCCTGGGGTATAATTCTGGCTCGCCATTGTTAGAGCTAAAGAACCTTTCTCAGCCTTAATGTCTCATCTGTAAAAAGTGGATGATGGGATTGCGTAGCGATCAGGGTTTTAAGGCAAAATAAATGAGAAGTTTCATGCAACACACATAGGATTATGGTTGACACATAGTACTTACTCAATCACTTGAGATTATATTATTATTAATTTACGATGCAAGCAACATTAGATAATGCTATTTAAATAGTGACAATTCATTTGCATCCTCAAATAGAATGGGTAGCTTGCATAATTTTACAAAGTACTTTGCACTTTTTCATATTACACTTAGAAGGAGGATATGAGAACCCATGATAGTTCCCAGTGGACATGACATAACCTTCTGGAGCCTTCTGCCCTCCTCCTTGGGAGCACTCCCTCTGGAGTGCCAGCTGCTGCAACAGCAGCCAATGTATTTAGTTGGCCTTCTCATCTTTTCTAGTTGGAACCTTCTCATTATAAATCAATCTTCTCTCCACGTGAATTTATCCCTAAGAGAGCGAGAAAAGAAATCGAAGCCCTTCCGAATCAGTACAGAGATTTGTTTACTTCCCTTTTATTTCCTGGTAGAAGATATTTAATGGACAAAAGCCCTCACAGTGTAGCAGGAATATTGGATTGAAATGCATCACCTTTTTTTTTTTTAATGTTTTATTTATTTCTGAGAGAGAGAGAGACAGCGTGAGCAGGGGAAGGTCAGAGAGACAGAGAGACACAGAATCCGAAGCAGACTCCAGGCTCTGAGCTGTCAGCACAAAGACCAACATGGGACTCGAACCCACAAACTGTGAGATCATGACCTGACCCAAAGTCAGATGCTTAACCGACTGAACCACCTAGGCGCCCCAAAATGCATTACTTTCTTTAAGCAGTTAATCCAGACTAAGCTAACTCCTACCATTACTAAGGAAAAATAAATCAATAAATAAAAAGGGTGGGAGATGTGGGGAGGGGAAGGCAACAGGAAGGAGAACAGGATCTCATTTTGGCCCCAAAGTCTGTGTTAAAAAAAAAAAAAAAAACAGCAGAAGAGTCTGGTGTTGCAGGTCAGGGGATTGGTACCCACCCGGCTTATGTAGGCCAGCGTTCAAGATGATATCAATAAAGACCACTTTCTTCCCTTTCCTATTTGTCTAAGCCCAGGTCTAAGCCCAGAGACAGAGTGAGGGAAAGGGAGCGCAACTGGGGGAGGAGCAGAGAGAGCAGGGAGACAGAGGATCCAAACCAGCCCTGCCCTGAGAGCAGAGAGCCAGACTCCGGGCGCAAACTCACGAACCTTGAGATCATGACTTGAGCTGAAGTCGGTCGCTGAACCGACCGAGCCACCCAGGAGCCCCTGACTTCTGGTATTAATCTCTTGCTTTCCTGATAAAGGTTTTACAGATCTATTTCTCAGAATGTACTTTTTATGGCTCTTCAGTCCTGCTTCTGTTACCCAAATTAAAAACAGAAAAGGGGATTGAGTGGAATTAGATCTGAGTCAGCCTCTTATCACCTGAAAGATTCTAGCTGGAGGACGGTTTGTTAGATAAATGACACTATGAAATCATCTTATTATAATAGAAAAATAATATGAAAAATACTATAGGACGTCAAGCCATTTGGCCTTATGCTTGCAGATTCTGGTATCAAGTCCTACTGCCTCACGCGATTCGTTGTTGCTTCCTTAAGGATATTAGGTTTGAATAAAAAGATGAAGACAGTAAAATTTAACAAGGTCATACCTAGCAAGGTGATCTTACGTGTCGCACGATACCGTTTTCAAAGAGCCATTTAAGACGATGTAATAATTATTACACGTTTTTGTTTTTAGAATTAATAGAGCTGTTCTTACTTTGTACATCTTTAAGTTTCAGAACATTTTCCTAACTGTGACCTGATCTGATATGATCTCATACAACTGCGATACTCAATACAAGTATTATTTCTAAGGTACACTAGAGTTTTCCACTGCAGACTCTTCACATTTTTATCAGTTTTAATTTATATTTGTACCTCTTGATTCCTCAAACCAGTCCTTGCTTTTTATATTTGCTTCACTTGGATCAAGGCTACCAAATAAGCTTTGCTACATTTTTCTTTTTCTTTCTTTCTTTTCTTTCTTTCTTTTCTCTTTCTTTCTTTCTTTTCTCTTTCTTTCTTTCCTTCTTTCTTTCTTTCCTTCTTTCTTTCTTTCTTCTTTCTTTCTCTCTTTCTCTTTCTCTCTTTTTCTTTCTTTCTTTCTTTCTTTCTTTCTTTCTTTCCTTCTTTCCTTCCTTCCTTCCTTCCTTCCTTCCTTCCTTTCTTTCTTCTTTCTTTCCTTCTTTTCTTCCTTCCTTCCTTCCTTCCTTCCTTCCTTCCTTCCTTCCTTCCTTCCTTCCTTCCTTTCTCTCTCTCTTTCTTTCTTTCTTTCTTTCAGAGAGACAAAGCAAATGGGAGAGAGGCAGAGAAAGAGAGAGACACAGAATCTGAAGCAGGCTCCAGACTCTGAGCTGTCAGCACAGACGCAGGGCTCAAACTCATGAGCCATGAGGTCGTAACCTGAACTGAAGTTGGATACTCAAGAGACTAAGCCACCCAAGCACTCATTTTTTTTTTTTTACTTTTAACTATATTCATTTTTGAGAGACAAAACATGAGGAGGGAGGGGTAGAGAGAGAGTGAGACACAGAGTCCAAAGCAGGTTCCAGGCTCTGAGCTGTCAGCACAAAGCCCAATTGGGGGCGGGGGGGGGGTTGAACTCATGAACTGTGAGATCATGACCTGGCCCAAAGTTGAACATGCAATCGACTGAGCCACCCAGGTGCCCCTTGGTTACATTTTTCTATGTGCTGCTATAAATTGATACATGTGACTGTCACAGATCTTGGGACAGGGACCCAGAGCCAGGTAAGAACCAAACACTTACCAGACTTAACCTCACTGGGCAGCCGACTGCGTTCCGGTGCACAGGAGCTGGCTGAACCTGGCTCTGTCATCTCATAGACATCACTAATTTCAAACTGTTCTGATTCCATTCAACATACATGGTCATACAACTCATATTTTCCCAAGCTGAGATGAGAGAGCCCTAGTCTCCAGCTCTCTGCTTAACCTTCCATCTCCCTCTCTTCCCTGTCCCCTGACACTGAACCAGTTAAGTGATGGCATATAACAAGGGAGCTTGCGAACAGTTTCTGGCAGAGTTTTAAAGAGTCACTTCAAGGGGCGCTTGGGTGGCTTAGTCGGTTGAGCATCCGACTTTCGCTTAGGTCATGATCTCACGGTTCGTGGGTTCGAGCCCCACGTCGGGCTCTGTGCTGACTACCAGCTCAGAGCCTGGAGCCTGTTTCCGAGTCTGTGACTCCCTCTCTCTCTGACCCTCCCCTGTTCACGCTGTCTCTCTCTATCCTAGAAAAAAAAAAAAGAGTCACTTCAATAAAAATAATAATAATAATTAACTAAATGAAATAGTCACTTCTTCCTCTCTCCTTCTCCCAAACTCCTGTGGCCCCATCCTTGAAATCAGCTAGAGGCGAAACAGATGGGCCAGCATTGTATTTTCTTTCTTGATTTCCGGCTAGGAAATCAACATGAATCAACAATGAGGAGCCTTATCCACAGCCAGGGCATGACCAGTCTGCTCTCCCTCTTAGTCTCAATGACCAAGTTAGTTATGTTTCAGTCGTGTTCATTAGAAAGTGTCATGGCTTGTGGTTATCAGAAATTTATTTTTACAGAGTGTTTGCTCTCCAATAAAATCAGTTTCTTAAGCACTCACATATGTATTGTTGAAAACTCTTGGCGCACACATACCCACGTGCGGATGCAGACACTGTCACTGTGTTCATTGAGGAAGTCTTCTCTTTATAAACTAAAGAAGGACCCTATGCATATCCATGCCCTGATTAGTCTTTGGGGTTCAGAATTGACAAAAGTCTAATAACAAATGAGTTCCATTTCATAAACAAATGCCCCTCTGGTGCTTTCTCGTTCTTTTCTGAATCACTGACGAGTATTTTATTTCTCTTCAGGTAGGACCTAAATATTTGATGAAGTCCATAGGCTCATAGTATACGAACTCTGTGTTCTGTTTGGGATCCAGGAATAAAATGTGTGTTTGTTTGTGTTGGCAAGTGTTGGAATAGACTGTACACCAGAACTCTCTGCATATTTGAACTGCTTATCCAAGGTTGTGGAAGTCCATATCAGAGCTCTTGAACAGGGAATTTCTTGGCCTACCTCTTTTCATTCCTTAATTCTTTTGTATTAAAAAAATAATAACTCACTCAGTGGATACAGTGTCCTGACCATACCTTTCGAGAAGATGTTGACACAAAGCAAAATGAATAATGTTTCTTCCATCTTTTAGATTTCCCCTGAATATATGACAAAGCTTGTTTTCATGCACCGGTTTTGTTTTGGTTTTGCACTCTTTGATGTACTAGTTTTTAAAAAAAGAAGAAAAGAAACCGACTGGCAGGAAATATATCAATAATCGTTTGCGAATGGGATTTCAAGGTTAAAAAACACAAGGTCTCTCTAATTTTTATGAGTCACTGATTAGCTTTCTGTGAGGTGTACACCTTTTGGGGTATGCAATCTAACTAAGTTTCCCTGAGGCAAGGGAGGCGTTTCCTATTTCTTCTTTTTCATTAAGTCCTAGTATTTTCGCCTCCAGGTGTTAAAATTATTATCATAATCCACATAAAATTGTCAATTTAAATCTGCATCCATTATAATCTCAAGTAGATAGTCATAATACAAGATGGCGAATATTGACTCTCTACCACCATATAAAGGTAGAAAATGACATGTTTGCCATAAAGGGTGCGTTGATTGAGAGAAATTAGGACTCTGTCAGGACAGAAAATTAATTAAAGGAGATGATGTTGGATAGGCTTTCAATAGCAGCCCCAAGCACACTTGGCTTCTTCTCTTTTGAAAGCCCTGTAATCCCAATGGGCAAAGCGAGGAGCTTCTTTTCTTCCATTGTTTCCAGAGCCCAGCCAGTGCCAAGTAGCAGAGAGAGGAAAGGCCCCAAAGGGGCAAAGATAAAGATAATGTGAGAGTTCAGGCGAGCGCACAATGAATCTCTGAGTTTAGAGAGGAACTGATACAAAAATGTAAAACGTGAAAGTTACGGGAGTAAAAGTAACACGGCGACACTGCTGGACATTTGCACTGGGGCTGAGGAGAAGGAACAGAATAAGCTAAATCTTCACATCCTGTGGATGAGGCAGGGAAGGAGTGTCACACCTGAGAAAGGAGAAGGAAAATGAAAGCAGGTCTGGTGGAGACAGGGACACAGAAGGGTAGATTCAGTCAGTGCAGGCTGAGCATGGGGTGCCTATCCACGGGGAAGTTGTGAAGGATGCCACCAGACCTCAGCAGTAGCACAGAAGGAAGAGGGGTGTGTACCTCACACACAAAGGTGACACCATCCCAGGTGCATATGGAAAAACTAAGGGCACGTGAATGGTTAGAGGAAAGGTAAACTGAGGACCTGTGGATAGGACAAGAGAGAGAACAGTGAAGGTCTAAGATGAAAGCAAGTGTAGAGTTTGTGCTATCCAAGCTAGGGAACAATGAAAGATCTTTAAGCACAAGAGTGACATTGTGAAACTTGAGGTGAATTAGCAGATGATCATGTACAACATCACATGACACACTAAGGAAATAATTGTCTGTCCCCTGATATATTCTAGACACTATACACAGCTCAGGAGTTAATAGTGAATATAAAACATGACCCCTATGTCACAGAGAGAACAGTGAGCAAAGGAAGAATCTAGAGATAAATGTTCCAGGGACAACTAACTATACTGTGAAAGTCCAGGTTTAAAGAAGAAAAAAAAAAAAGACTTGAAAAAAAAAAGGGAAGAGGTGGGACGCCTGGTTGGGTCAGTCAGTTAAGTGTCCGACTTTGGCTCAGGTCATGATCCCATAATTGGTGGGTTTGAGGCCAGTGTCAGGCTCTGTGTTGACAGCTCAGAGCCTGCCGCCTGCTTCGGATTCTGTGTCTCCCCCTCTCTCTGCTCCTCCCCTGCTCATGCTCTGTTTCTCTCTGTCTCGAAAATAAATAAACATTTAAAAAATATTAAGGGAAGAAGTGATTGCTTTGTCTTTCCAGTTTGGGTGTGTTTTGTTGTTGTTGTTGTTGTTGTTATTGTAGAAAAGTAATCAGTATCTGACGAACCATTGGAAATAAGAAGTTGGAACCTCGAAATACAAATGCTGAGCATGAGGTTTTCGAGACTGGCTCGTGTTAAGATCATGGTGACCAGAGCAAGACCAAGCCCAATGGAGTGGGAAACTTGTGCAATGGGAAGCCAGTGATTGATTTATTTTATTTTCTTAACTGCTAGAACTCTAGAATATACGAACCAAAGATTCTACTAATATTTCCTCGAGCTAATTTTGTATGAGCCTTAAATTTTTCTGTTACAATTCACCTAGAGCATGAAACTGAGATCTTCTCTATGTTGCCCTTCCTAAATTACTCCAATAAGATATAATACCAGGACAGGGGAGGTGAGTCTATTTGGGTAGGTGTGTGCAGAGAAGTGCATATTCCCTACATTGTGAAAAACAGAAACTACTTTTAGGCTAAATATTGATGTAAACACAGCTCGACGTGATTTGCAATTCCAAATAAGTTTATACAGGACAACTATATTGTATCACAAAAATTTTGAAGGGACAAAAAAGATGAAATCACAGCCAATTTAAAGCAAACCCTGTGTCTAATTATGCAATGATATCAAACTCTCAAGTGTGTACAAGTACTTATGGACACTTCTCTGGGCCTTTGCTTTCCCATCTTTGAAATGAGGAGATTAGCCCCCACAATTCCTTAAGTACGTTTCCATTTTTATTGATGTGTCTGATTATGTATAACAAGGATTTGCGGGGGGAGATCATCAATTTTCTCTCTGCCGTGAAACAGAAAAATGTTCTACAAAGTCTTACTCCATCTCGCTGACCTCTTTGGATAAAAAGTCCTATGTGCTGTGCAGAAATTGTCACCTTCTGCAAACTGCCCTCCCGGTTCCATCAGAGCAAGGTTCTAAGTTAAACCATACAGGCTACTCATCCAGGAAGTAAAAACGTCAGATATGAAGGTCCTGCATTGCTATGAGAGATGGGAAGAGAGAGAAGGACCACTCTGTTCTCCATCAATCTAGAGTTTAGGTAGCTAGAAGGCGGGGGTGGGGGGATTTGAATGGGAGGGGAGGAGAGGGATGGCTTTCATGATCAATATAATGATGAACTGGCTTCTGCTTTCATTTAAAATATTTACACTCAACATAGGAGTAAATAAATCATTCATCATCCAGATATCAACAATGCTTCCCTAACCCTTGGGGATTAAGGTTGATTTAAATCAAACTACCCAATACCCAATTTTTGATAAAGATTTCTGGAACATCCTAGAAGTTGACATACACAAGGCGATATCTTGTTCTAAGTCTCTGACTGCTTCTTTTCCTGTCTCCTGCCCACCAACCCCAGCCCAGAACTGGATTGTTGCCACTTTTCCCTCCATTGTTCCAAAGGTGAAGAAAAAAATAAGTCCTTTCAAATTTAGTTTGAAATGTAATGCCTCATCCATTATAAATTCGATTGCACACCACATTCTAAGCAAGACACGCGTGGGCATGGTAAAATTCACTGCTGTTAAAATTTGCTTTGCTATTCCTCTATGGTGACATATTTCTGGGCACTTGACCATACATTCCAGTCTCTTATCACATTGTCTACCCCTTATCCTTCTTGTCTCCTTGCAACCCCGTCATTTCCACCCAATTCATAGATCTCTGTTGTCTCCCTTAAGACGTCAATCTTAGAATCACCCTTTCCAAATTCTAAGTGGGGCGATGCATCTGGCCAAACAAAAACAGACTCTTTTCTGAGTTGAACTCAAGGGTCTGCTGTTACAGTCATATTCAAATATGTGTGAAATAGTGACTGTGTATATGCATGAATCCCAAGTCATATTCAATCAAGTTCTCATATGTCCTGAAGTCTTTGGAAAACGTGCCATTCTATAAAAAGATACCCGCAATTACGACTTTCTGGTACAATAAGCAATTGTTACTGACGTTGGCTGCCTGGCCACCCTTTTCGGGTAAGAGAGGGCACCGCTGTGAGCAAAGCTGGTTGGCAGGGAAAGCCAGCCTCCACTGTGACCCACTTCCCCACATTTTACACGTCGGGCCCATAGATCACCTAGTAGGAAGGGAGCCACGGGGAGAGCTCTGTTGGCCGCTGACCCATTGGCAGCAGGCCTGCCAGGGGAATGAGGTAGTCGGTGCCTTTGCCAGACTGTCCTTTGCCTTCCCCTCTGTATTCTGTGAATATACGGAGGTTCAAAGAATAAGAAACGGTCTTTCTTGTCCTGTGTGATTCTCGTAGGCCCCTATATCTGCGACAGCTTATTCAGAATAGCCTCGTCAGCTGTGTGTGGTGCGGAGGGAGGGGTAGGCAATGTGCCTGCTTTGCATTGTACTGATTGCAGGAAGCTTGAACCAAGCAAAGCACAAAGGAGCCAAGTTAGAAAGAGGGGAGGGCGTCAAGTTCATCATCGGTGGCTTTAAATAACAAGCAGGAGTGGAAAGTACGCTTTAAAAGATTATCTTGTTCTTTTTCCAATTAAGTCTTTCCAGTAGATCTCTCTCAACCACGGTATTCACTGCCTTGTCTCCCTGATTTCCTTGCTTTGGGTCTGGGTAATTCAAGGAAATGGACATTGTGCTTATAAACACCAGAATGGGACATGAGAGCTCTCATTACCATGATCATTAGGGAGATGGCCCAGCCTATCTTGAACCCACCCTTTTAGTCAAGCCGTTATTTGTGTGACCTGTCTTGTGACTTCTAGACTCAAGAAAACACAGAGGAAAAACATTTGGTACATTCAATAAAGCCTCACTTCAGGTGTCACACAGGCCGACAAGGTGGGACATCAAGCATGGGATTCAAGTCACCCAATGGTTTCAGAAATCCTACCAAGTTTACCTGACCCAGATCATAAAGACATCCACCGAAATTTCATATTGAGCTCTGATACAAGTAATCCAGTGAGACTCTGGATTTAAAATTTTATTTATTTATTTATTTACTTAGAGAGACAGATCATGGGAGGGGCAGAGAGAGAGGGAGAAAGAGAATCCCAAGCAGGTTCTATGCAGTCAGAACAGAGCCCAATTTGGGGCTTGATTTCATGAACCGTTAGATCATGACCTGAGCTACAACCAAGAGTTGGACACAGCCAACAGCCAGCCAGGCGCCCCTGGATTTAAAAATAAGCTGAATATAATGGAATTTCACCCTGGGCCTATTTACCTAATGGCTTTCTTCTTTCTTTGAAACTGCTCATGTCCCTTTGAGTTTGTACCAGCTCCATCTTTTCCTGTTCTCGAGATCTGTATGGACACGTGTGTCAAGATACCTTAATCCAAGACACCAGCTAGGGGGAAAATTCTACTTGGTTTTCCTCCCCTATGAATCCAACATAGTTTCTTTTCTGTTGGGCTTGCCCCAGAGACCACATTTTTGTTAACACTCCTGGTGATTTCCATAAAGACTCGCACATGTAAGGTGGTTGTTGAAATATCATTTGTGGGGATGTAAAATGTAGAAAGAAGCCTCCAGAACAGAGG
Organism: Proteles cristata cristata; assembly: GCA_017311185.1. Lineage (NCBI taxonomy): Eukaryota > Metazoa > Chordata > Mammalia > Carnivora > Hyaenidae > Proteles > Proteles cristata. The sequence goes on from JAESUZ010000075.1 coordinate 165,060, forward strand.
AGCCCTCAGGTCTGCCTGCCTCTGTGATGCCTGCTGCCAATTCAGGGGGGCTCAGCTCTGTAGCCAAACTATTTGACCACTTATCTCTGGTCCATGCCACAAATCCCTTTATTCCACAAAGGAAGCTTAGAGAGGCTGGTGCTTTGAAACGCTGTGCCTTCCCCGGTCAGATGCAAACTTGTAATAAAGGCAGTAAACACCGTCTTGAGTGAGGAGAAGGGCAGGGTTTGCAGTGGTGGCTTTAGAGTCCCTCAAGGTGTGAAGGGATTGAAGCTACATGACAGCGGTGCACCGGGAACCTATCCAGACATGTAAGGACTAAGTAGTCCCGCCTTCTTGGCCCACACCACTGGTTATTATCCGCTGTGACTAAGCAGGAGCCACCTAGGAGAACAATGGCATTGTTTTGTTTCATCACATGATGAAAGAGAAGTATAGGCACCCTTTTCCTCTGTGACTCAGGGATGTGTTCTCGGAATCCAAATAAGGAGAGACATTTCCTGCGCATGGTGGGGTTTCCTCCACCACCAGTGGGAGCTCCTCACCTAATTCTTCCCCAGAATTAATCCACCAGATGATAAATTTCAGCCACTGAAGGGAGGGAGCAGACTTCTGCGGAACCCAGTGCTTGTGTGCTGTGTGCGCGTGTGTGTATTTGCCCTCATGGGTTTTAAGAAAAAATTAAAAACTGGAGCAAAAATTCAGAGGGGGTTTCTAGTACCTGAAATGGCCGAAGGCAGGGGCTGTAATAAGGACAGTCTGGAGACAATTCTGCTACAAAGCTCACTCGGTTACCCCAAACACTCCCCACCATGACCTAAATTGCATCTCTGGGGGTGTCAGCTGTTTGAAGGTCTCAGAGAAGTTTTGCTGCCACTTGAGGCCATGGAATACAGCCCCTCCTTCGGCCACCTGCCATGTTCTCCCTGTTAGAGAGATAGGTCCCTCTGCCCTCCAACTTCTGTCCTATTCCAGGGCAATGAGCTTGGGAGACGCCCTTCTCCACTCAACTGCACCCAAATATCACAGATCAGAGGTTTTCTTTTTTCTTTTTTGTTTTTTGATGTATGAGAACAGGAAGGAAAGTAAAGGATTTTGAAAAACAGAAATAGAGAAAAAAAGAAGATGCGTGTAGAGATTCATAATATGTGGAAATACTGAGATTTCTAAACTCTCACAGTTAACATTGTAAATGGGTCCAATGAGTGGCTGTGTGAAGGTTTCAGGGACTCCTCCAGCTTTCCAGAAGTTACCCTGGGTGTGTGTGCAAGGGGGAAAACATGGTGGAGAGATTGCTTTGGTTTCTGTTGGGGTGTAGGTGGGGCAGTGTGGTTCCTCAAACCTGTCTTATAAGCCTCACCCTTGAGTACAAAGGATATTCAATAAAATACCATGATTAATAAGCAGCTGCCAAAGAGAAGTCTCAATGGTGGGGGTGGGCATGGCTGGAGGCCAAAAAAGTCAATACAATTAGCCCAATCTACCCTCTACATAAAATGGATCCCTGTCTATGTAATAATTACTGGGCACCTCCTCTTGAACTTCGTGTTTTTTTTTCCAATACTCACTTTCAACAAGGGAAAAGGGGAGGGGGGGTCTGTAAAGGAAAGATAAAGGTAGAGGGGTTATAAAATGTACCCAGCTGCTATCCTGTTCCAGAAACGAACACAGTGCTCCCTCCCCACATTCCCTTTTCAGAAGAAACTCTGAAAAAGTAATGAGAAAAAATTAGAAACTCCACGAGAAAAAACTAGAGGTGTTGCCCAGCATTTGGATCCATAGAGCCTGCCAAATACAGATGTTCCTGAGTGGAAAACATAGGACATACTAAATGAGATGAGAGAGTACTTTTTCTGAAGTGGAGTTCTGTTACATAACCAGGATTTAGATTTCCTCTTAGAATAAAAAAGGAACGGCCCTGAGAATTTGGAAGGTAAGCCTAAGGAAAGTAGACTCGAGCAAGAAAGACCAGAATCTAAATACATTATTTAAATTGTTATTTATGCACAAATAAATAGCAATAACAGCCTATATTAGGAGAGTTGTACTTAGTTTTCCTACATGCCATCTAGAGTGTTCTTCACCCCCCCCCATAAGCTCCCAAACCTTAAAATTATGCATACTTTTACAGGATGAGAAGAGAGAGAAAATCACATTTCTTCGGAACAGAAGGTCAAAGGCTAGTAGCCCAGAGGAACAATGAAAAGGTCAGCCAGAAAGTGAACTACGTGCCCACAGGAGGCCCTAACCTGTGGTTCTGAAAACGACCTCCAAGATTCTCATCCTGTGGTTACTGAATCAAACACTAACCTAGGTGCTGCTGGGAAGGGATTGTACAGATGTAATTAGATATGGAGAAAATTCCAGAGGGCACAGCCCTGCTGGCAAGCCCTTGACACGCACAGATTTTCAGGCTGGTGGACGAGCTCAGAGAGAAGCGAAGAGAGAAGGAGACTTGGTGGAAGTTTGGTGGGAGGGTGGGATTCGCCTGCTGCTGAGTTGCTAGAGGGCTTCGCAGAATGGCGGGAGGGGTTCATTCTGGAGACCTGGGAGTAGCACCTGCTGACAGCCAGTGGGACTCAGTCCAGCACTCTTCATGTACTGAGTTCTGCCATTGACAAGGAGGACCACAGGAGACCGGGAGCTCCAGACGGAGCACAGCCGGCTGACCATGAGCTTCAGCCTCCGGAGAGACCCAAGCAGAGAACCCAGCTTCAGCCTCCCAGACTTCAGCTTACAGACTTGCAGGACCACACACGGGTGTGTCGTAGGCACTGAAATTCTGGTACTTTGTCCCAACCGCAACACACGCACACACCCTCCTTACAGAAATCATAGAGAAAGGAAAAGAGGAGCAAGTGACTGGACAATGCAGTGTCACCTCTTCGTCCACAAACAAGCGTGGTCTTCTCTTCCAATTCCTAGCACAGGGGCGGCTGGGGGGCTGAGCCACAGGTCACCTAAAATCCCCACGTCCTCACCTGGAGTCTCTCACAAAGGTCAATGTTAGGGTGAGCCCCATCTCCACATTGGAATGGCACGGGCTCTTCCAAGGATAAGATTTCAGAGACATTGGCCCCTTTGTGAGCTTCCCTTTTTAATATACACTTCCATTTAGGACGAAAAAAAACTAAATCCTTGTGAAATATCACACCTGCATTTTGTTTTTTAAGTTATACATTCCGAGTTGTAACTAAATGAGCCACAGAACACAAACTGTTGGCAAATTGGACATCCTTTTCAGTGTGGGTGGGTGTGCTCCCCAAATGACCTTCCTTTCAATTTGCTATTGCTTCAACCTCAGGTTGATTGGTAGAAAGCATTAGAAGTGTGTTAAATACCAGGGGATATGGATATCATTTTCCTCTTGTTTTTGCTTGGCATTGGAAATCAGGGAAGAAATTTTTAGAGTAATCACTATACAGCGCCTTCCAAGGAATACTAATAATCTCTGTCCCACCCCTATGGAGTAAATAAATAACCTCATTATCACCATAATGAAAACAAGTTGGGGAATTTCCCAAGGACATATGGAGACCAACTGCATCTTCTATCTCCCTGCCACACACAGCATTCAATGGGTCTACATCTCCTGAATGTAGCCAGGATATACCTAACATCTTTGGCATCTACACTGAAAGAAACCATAGAACCACCAAAAATCATTTTCTTCCCCCTCTCTTCTTTTCACTCCTGGACACTTTCTGTCCATGTTGTTGTTGTTGTTGTTGTTTTCCCCAATCCTCTACACAGAAACCAGTTATTAGGAAGTAAATTAAAAAGAAATGCTGCTGTTATATTTCCTTGTCAATAGTCTGTCTGTGTTGGCAGGAATTCTAAAGTTGAAACACTTATGAAAACAGCGGGAACCTAACTTAAAAATTACACAAAAAAAGTGGATAGAGTAAGATGTCGCTGTATGAGCTCTCTGCCTGCCGAGCACTTTAAATTTTTCTCTCTCATTTTTTTTATTATCTAAAAATATCCAGAACAGATCAAGTAAGACTGCAAATAAAGAAAACAGTCATGAGGAACATGCAACTTGATTCTGGAAATATTTATATGTAAAAAAAAGAAATATGAAAGAACATTTTAATCAACATTTCCTTGGTCATTATGAATGTAATAGACACAGCGTTTTGATAATGTGGCTTTCTAATTCAGTTGTGTACATAATGGTTGTGGACTAAGGAAACATTTTAAGTCCTCAGTTCCTACATCTTTATCTTTTGTTATTTCTTTAAAAAACCCAGGAATATCTACACAAATTACCCTGGATAGATGCAAATCTATGGAAATGGAGAAACCCAGATAGGTGCAAGGATCTGTCTTCATTATTCTACCTCTGGTTTGAACTCATTGTCCTGTAAGCTCTAAGTTCTGTAATATTTAATTCTAATATGAAAGAAGAAAGAAAGAAAGAAAGAAAGAAAGAAAGAAAGAAACAAAGAAACAAAGAAAGAAAGAAAGAAGGAAGGAAGGAAGGAAGGAAGGAAGGAAGGAAGGAAGGAAGGAAGGAAAGGAAGGAAAGGAAGGAAGGAAGGAAGGAAGGAAGGAAGGAAGGAAGGAAGGAAGGAAAGAAAGAAAGAAAGAAAGAAAGAAAGAAAGAAAGAAAGAAAGAAAGAAAGAAAGAAAGAAAGAAAGAAAGAGGGAGAGAGAGAGAGAGGAAGGGAGGAAGGAAGAATTCATCCTAAAAACCAAAACCAAAGCACCTAGAGATACTATTTTTACAGACATTGGCTATTTGATGTATATGGGAGTTTTAAGTGATTAAGGATATGATTGGGCATTTTTTCGAGGTTTGGTAAAATCAGCCTTGTTTTGTGGAGTTGCTTTGAGTTAGTACTATTCTGTAACAATTAGGACATCAGTATTGAAAATATATCCTACCTAATTAAAGCCCCCACCCTTTAATATCAGATTAAATAGATCCTTACAATCCAGGGGAGATTATACCAAAATTGCACCTATTTGCTGCATATTTGAAAAAAAATAAACTAGTTCATTTCATTATTAAATCTTCAGGTAGGCAGTAGGTATAATTTCCCCAAATGCCTGATGGGCTCCCACACAGTAGCGTCTATAATGAGAAAGGGTGACTCATTCAGCCTATGGATGAACTATTCTTTGTCACTTTGTCATCATTTTGAATGCAGCCGGCTTCGACTTGGGTAAGGCTCAGGACACCTAAGTGGCTCAAACCTTGTCTCATTTAGAAGTCTTCATGTCATTTCTCGAGCACATGAAATGAGTAGAATTTAAATTTCATTTTAGCCCAGTGTAAAACCACCATCAGTCTCTTTATTTGGAATACCAGAAAAATCATCTAGGGTAAGGTAAGAGTGGAAAGAAGAGAACCACCATTTATCTCTGACCCAATGCCAGGCACAGCCCTGAGAAGTTTGCATATTTCATTCATCATCTCTCCTCCCACAATGCCAACCCGCCGATACTCTTTAGGAAGTCTCAGTCAAGAATCAACAAAGAACTTGTGAATAAATTAAAGTTTAAAACCCAGACAAATACATTTCTATTAGCAATATGCAAAATGTTACCTGCTACAGTACAAAACAGGAATCTTTTCTCCTCTCGCCAGTCCACTGGAAGGACACATACGATTGACATTTTGGTTTTGGCCCTTAAGAACCAAGGGACCATGTACACTGTCTGTTTTCTTTGATAGCAGCTCTCCTCCTTCCATTTTATTTCCCTCTTTCACGAGAAATCTCTTCTTTGTTTTCAAAATCAGGCATATATTATTCTTTGCCTTTTTCTTCCATGACTTAATTCTAACATATATCTACCAAATGTATCTCCAATTTCACTGGAAAGATGACTCACCCCTCAAACTTACCCCTCAACACGATTTAATCCCTAACAATGTTTATCTCTAACAATGAGATCTCATTTTTGGAGTTCTTTCACCAAGAGAAAGGCCTACTGTACCTTAAGCTCTTGCTTAAAAATGATATTTCCATGTGCCCTCAGATTAACAAATGAAAAGGTGTTTTCTAAAATGAGACACATTTACTTCTAAGTGAATGAGAAAAATTTGTGGATTTTTTTTTTTGGAAATATAGTAGAACAAGATGATAGTACTAAGGCAGTTTGGTTTATAGTTAACTTTTATGCACAGACCTCTGCCTTACATTGGAAACCTTGCCAGTAACTACTGAGTCATACTTGCCAAGAGTTACTAAATAAAGGCAAAGGTATCTTGACTGAGGGCCCAAACTTGATGTCAAGTCTTCTTTCTGGCAACTTGCAGAAGCCCAGATGTTGCAAGTTTAGGGCTTAATCCAAGATTTCTCTTCCACAAATACTGGCTTGACTTAGGGACTTTTCTATTCCCTCTGTCAGTGTGCCCATGCCTGCGGTTTTACTTAGTATGTGAGTAAGTATCTCCAGCCCATGTTTCTGAGATGATAACCATTCAGGTGAATAGGGAAAAGGTACACCATAAACAGTTGAGTGTGAAACATATACTATGTAATAGGGCACTAGAATCTTCTTTAGTTTTTCAATGAAATATGAAATACTTCCAATATGGCTGTAGTTAATCATTGAAATACAAAAAAAAAAAAAGAAAAGAAAAGAAAAGAAAAAAGAAAAAACATGAGAAGATGGTTATCCCAATGATTTGGCCTCCCAAAGGAAAGTCAGACAAAAAGGCCCTTCATTAATATAGAAAAATATTATCCCAGTAGTTATATATGCACATAGAATGCGTAACTTTTGGGTGACTTTTATTTCAACTGAATGTTCTCCTGAATGTCAGGTTCCTTGCTCTAAGCTGGCACTGCATTGAGCACTGGACATAAATTATTTGATTTAATCCGCTCAATCCCTGGGTAATGGGCACACTTATTACCTCCATTTCTCTGAATGATTGAAGTGACTTGTTGAAGGTCCAATGTTCCTCCTTCTGGCTAGGCTTCCTGAAGACCCTGTGTTGGAGCCCTTAGCACCGATATATCTTGGTTATGGGATCACTGGGTTGTTGTATTTCATAATGAAAAATATTCCATACACTCTAAGAACACAGGGTTGATTTTTTTAAGAGATCCAGGAGCAAAGCTTTTCCTAAGTCAAGGTTTTCTCCTGTAACTATTTTTCTCACACATTAAACAAATGTTTATGGTAGAGTATCTACTTTCCATCTGATTGTAAAAATAAAAGAGTTAATAGCATTAATTATGGCCTCTACCCACCCTGGGCTAACTACAGCCAACTCTGGGAGAGAACAATAAACAGAATGTACCAAACAAATAAAAAGTAAAGGAGACACGAACCGCAGCCTGAATGTTGCTGCTCAAATTGTATACACTTATTAAGGAGCTTGATGATCAGGTAGGGTTCTGTGCACAAGGAGGGAACTGAAATAGAAGAAAGGATGATGGTGAGGTTGTGGTGAGGAGGGGAGAAGGAGAGGAGAGAGAGAAGAGGAGGGTGGGGAGAAGGGAGGAAGGGAGAAGAGAAGGCCTTTGAGAAAACCTTGGGGAAAAGCTCAGAGATGAGAAAATAAAATCAGAGCTGGAGGCTGAATTCCACCTGTGGAATATGAGGTGACTACTCTTACCTGTGGTGAACAATGTTATGCTGAAGGTAGGAACCAAGAATTACGCACAAGTGTCCCTGGAGGAGTGGATGGTACTTAAGTAAGAGTGGAGATCCAGACACATATCAGCATATGGGTGTTGTCTCCCCACTCAGAACCCTACCACTGCCTATTTTTGTTTTGATGTTTCAATTTCTTTTTTTTAAAGTTGATTTATTTATTTTGAGGGCGATAGAGAGAGAGAGCAGATGAGAGGCAGAAAGAGAGAGGAGAGAGAATTCCAAGCAGGCTCCACATTGTCAGTGCAGAGCCTGATGCAGGGCTTCATCTCACAACCCTAAGATCATGATCTGCGCTGAACTCTACAGTTGGACCCTTAACTGACTGAGCCACCCAGGCACCCCTATCACTGATTAAGAGATAAAGCAGATAGTCTTACCCACTGACCTTTAAGTCAGAAGTCTTTTGTTGCAGGATATTATTGCAAAATGGAACTGGATGGGTATATGAGAACATATTACCTAAACACTCATGCTCTTTACCAATAACTGTCTCATCTCCCTTTACTGGACCAATGAACTCATTTTCTCCATCAAATACCTCTTGCATATTTATGCCTATGTAACTTTCTGTTCACATCCATAGCTATTTACAAAGATAGTTACACGTCAGCATAAGAAATAGCTAGCTGTCTGAGCAAGGGGAGTTCAGATTTGATATATAAGTAGATGAGAATCTCTGTTCACCATCCCATTATCTGGATCTTACTCCTACTTTTGAAGTCTAGTTCTCCTTTGACTTCTGAAGTCAGACATAGCTCTCCATCCCTCTAACCCTTTACAGTGTTATGTGTTTGTATTTAGTGCTGTGTCAAGACTTTAGAATTCTGTGCATCTCGCATATATAAACCCTTAGATCTGAGCTTGATATTTGAAAATATTTGATTCAGTTTTTAAATTATTTTTACCGGCATCCAATTGTTCATCTGTTTTTTTTTTTTCCTGTCTTACTCTGCAGGGATGAAATTTCCATGAATCTAAGCATGCATCTCATATTTTCTGCTATATCTGCACACATGAGTGTGACACATGCTGGACACAAAAACAGAAGATAATTGTCACGTTAGTGCTTGCCACCCTCGTGTGTTCTGCTCACATCCCCGGGGCCAATAGCTCAAAGCACTCTCATCCCAGTTCATTAAGGTTCTTGTCCAGAAAACGTGGCTAAAAAATGAAGAAGCTTGCATCTGAGCAACATCATGGGTATCCCAGAATCTTTTAGTAACGCCATGAGGAGAAAGACAAGAAAGATACAAATAATATAGAAAAATCAAGATAGTAATAAAACAGGATCAGATATTTAAGACCAACCCACTGGAAGGCCAGGCATCCACCAATTAAATACTGGCAGTAGGAAGAAGGCAGGGAATAAGGAATAAAGGTGCTAGGGAAAGACAATGGCCAACTAACCAAATGCGGCACCGAATGAGGAGGGGTGATTGGAGGTAGAAGAATCAAAAGGAGGAAAGGAAAGGTCGGAAACAGTGGGGAGAGACTCAAAGTGTCAGCAGCCCGGACTGGTCCTGTCTCAGAGCGGCCTTGACAATGCCTCTTCTCAAGGTGAATTCAAACCCTCTCAGCTACTCAATGGAGAAAGCGGCAGTTGATCGTCCTTGCTTAGTGTTTTGTGGGGATTTGTGAGCAAGTATTTCGAAAACTGGAAGCTGCTTTACAACTGTAGCATTATTATTGTGGCCATTAAGAAACCTTGTTATGAATATCAGGTTCATTATTTCTTTAAATTTAATTCTGATTGAGCATATGTCTTCACCTATATTTGCTTTTCTTTTGTCAAGAAGGACCCAAGGGGGGCACCTGGGTGCCTTAGTCAGTTAAACACCTGACTCTTGATCTCTGCTCAGCTCAAGATCTCACAGTTTGTGGGATCGAGCCCCATGTCAGGCTCTGTGCTGACCATGTGAAGCCTGCTTGGGATTCTCTCTCTCCATCTCTTTCTCTATCCCTCTTCCTCTCTCTCTCTCTCAAAGTACATAAATAAACATTAAAAAATAAAAATCAAGTTATATATGAAATATCTGCACAAAGAGAGACAGTAGGATTAGGGTAGGACTACATTTTACGGAGAGAAGCAGAACCCAGAGAAAGAAGAAACGATAGTTGCTGTAGCATCTCTGTACCATCCATAGAATTTTCAGTCATGTCTCTCTTTACAGTAGGTACTTCTAAAAGAGTTAATCCTTACAAATCCTGCTGTGATATAGATGGTATTATATGGCATTTTACAAATGAGGTCACCAGGATTCAAAAATCCACCTTTATTAAAAATATTGATATGCTTACTATTTTCTAGCTTTGAGTCAATAGTGTTAAGTAATTATACTCAGAGCTTCATGGGGTAATATATAGAATGCATGAATAGCATGATACATACTATATATATGCATATATATGTATGCACACACACATAATAATGAATATCTAAGTAAATACAATAAACACATGAATGATAATATTTCAGAGTCCAGATGTTATACAGGGCATAAAGCTGAGGGATGCGATAATGTCAGACCAGGGAGAATTACTTTATATTGGTTGATCGGGGGACTTTCTCTGACTTTGAAGCTACAACCAAATGAGAAGAGCTAGCAACGTGAACGCTTGCATTCAGATAATTGCAGGCAGTGGGGACATAAAGTGAGGTGTCATCAAAGGAGGAGAAACTGCCAAGTTTAAGGGATCAGCAGAGTGGCATTACTAGCACTTACTAAGATGCAAGGAGGAAACAGTGGCTCTAATACCAGAGACGTGGGCAGGAATCTGATCACTTGGGCCGTGTAGGGAGGATGGACTTTTATTCTAAATCCAGTGGGAAAATGTTGGAAATTCTTCCAAAAGGCAGTATTGTGGTCTGGTGTTCTCAAAGATCATTTTGGGAGCACTCTGAGGGCCCAGTCAGTTAAGCATCAGACTCTTTTGATTTTGGCATGATCTCCCACTGCATGGGATGGAGCCCTGAGTTGCGCTCCTTGCTGGGTGCGGGGCCTGCTTGCGACTCTCTCTCTACCCCTCTGCCCCTTTCCCCCCATTCCTGTCTTCTCTATCTCAAAAAAATAAAATTAAATTAAAAAAATGAAAGCTCATTCTGTTTGTTGGATGGAGAAATTATTTTGGGATGAGGGAAAGCATGGAAGAATTGAAGAGATGAGTTAGGAAGCTTTTTCTTTTTTTTTTAATTTTTTTTTAATGTTTTATTTATTTCTGAGAGAGAGAGAGAGACAGTGTGAGCAGGGAGGGTCAGAAAGAGAGGGAGACACAGAATGTGAAGCAGGCTCCAGGCTCTGAGCTGGCAGTCAGCACAGAGCCCGACGCGGGGCTCGAACCCACGAACCGTGAGATCATGACCTGAGCCGAAGTCGGACGCTTAACCGACTGAGCCACCCAGACGCCCCAGAGTTAGGAAGCTTTTTGATAGTCCCAGCAGAAGATGACTGCAAGGTGAGCCAAGGGCAAGTGCACAGATTTCAGAGTATGGCTTTGGAGGAAGAACTAGCCGATGGGCCATGAGGGGGTGAGGCAGGAAAAAGCAGAATCGAGACGACTTTCTTTTTGGTCTGAGCAGCACATGGATGGTGAAGGCATTTGGTGGAATGGGCTGGAAGACGGATACTCAGCAACATGGTGAATGATTTGGTGGACACCATTCAGATAGTAAATAGTAAATCAGTCAGAGCTTGAGGCCAGCTTTGGAAAGTTTCAAGAATGCGGCCACTTGATCACTCTGTCTGGTGTAAAATGGATGCAACACATACAAAATGCCCAAGATTTGGAAAGAAATCAAATTATGAATATATTTAATTGTTCACATAAAAGATACTTTTACAGGTTTCTGATGAGTAAAAGTGATGACACGTGCGCGTGCACACACACACACGACACTCTGGTGAACCTATTACTAACCTAGTTTTTCTGACATTGTGCTGCCTGTGGGGTATCTGTGTGTTCCTGTGTTCACATATTTGTTCATGAGAGCAAGTCCTCAATGAAAATAAATTTTGAACACATTCAACCTGGAGAACGTTAGACAATCCAGTTCTTGTGCGAATCCCACATTTGAAAGATAGGTTTATTTATTTTTTGTTATTGTTTGTTTTAGGTGTAAGATATTTTCTCTGGTATAGTACTTTTGCTGCAAAGTTTGAGTCTTTTAAAATAAAAAGTCTTATAAACTTACCAGATATGTCATAGCAAAGGAAAGTATCAAGGGGCTAACTCAACCCATTTTGAATAAAGGAAGTTAAGTTTTATAAAGAAAATTGTAGTAAAAGTAAAACTATAAATATTGACCTAAACGCTAAAACATCTAAGCCAATTGGTGACCTGCCTTGGGCTGCTAGAAACGTTCCCACACTTCATGCTTAGTGACAAATTAGGGTATGTGTGGTCAGAAAAAAATTTCCTTATGGTCTAGTATTACACACTTTGGGTGAATTATGAGTCTCATTTTTCTTAAGCATTTTTTTTACCAGCCACCTAGAGCTAATGGTTAAGTGTTAGTTCATGCATCCAGGTTGCATGAGCACTTAAATTAATTGAATTACACTGAGATTTACCTGATCAGAACTTTCTAGAATCCTGGTTAAAGACTCTTAATCTTTCAGTGTAGGTCAACCCTAACATTTTAGGATTCTAGTTTTAGATAATTATTGAAGTGAATTTGATTTATAAAGATTACGGAGGCATACCTTGGGATCATTTATTCAGCAATTAAAATAAATGAATCCAGGGGTACCCGGGTGGCTCAGTTGGTTAAGCATCTGACTCTTGATTTCGGCTCAGATCATGATCTCACAGTTTGTGAATTGGAGCCCTGAGTCGGGCTTCACTCCGTCAGCACGGAGCCTGCCTAGAATTTGCTCTCTCCCTGTCTCTGCCCCTCCCCTTCTCACACTGTCTCTCTTTCTCTCTCTCAAAATAAATAAATTAATTTTTTAAAAATACGATAAATTAAGAATAAAATGGTTAATTTAAAAATAATGTGTTTTACAAAGAATAATAAGTAGCATAACATATACATAGAAAATAAAACATTTAAATATGTATAGATGTGCACAATATATATGTGTGTGAATACATATATGTTATACATATACATACACATATACTATATGTACAAATATATATTTCATACATGAGGTAAAACCTGAAGATTACAGTGCACATATACAGAGCAACTTTAGGATGATGGCTATCTCTAGGCAGAGGAGGAAAAAAAGCAAAAAGAAGATGGGTAGTGGCATCTTAACTGTATATTTTGATGTTTCACTTAAAAACACATATATATGATTATATGTACACACACACACATATATATATGTACATATATATATACACATATATATGCATACATATATATATATGTAAAAAGCCAGTGAACCACACTGCAAAATTCTGAAAATAATACAGAAATATATGTGTCATAACAGAATGAAATCAACTATTCATGGTGCATGTAGGCTTTCATTCAGAGTATATGTCTTGGATGAGAATAAAACTTAGAGGTAAAAATACGTTAGTTATTTTTCCTTAAAAGTTATGTATTCTTGTAATCAATATCAATCCTCGCTTAACGAGGATTGCATGCCACCCTGAATATATATCTGATATTCCGGGTAATGGGATCCTTCTGAAAAAAAAATGCCCATGAACAATTTTAACAGAGAAAAATTTTTGAGGTTTGAGTGGATCTGCTTTTCTTTAAGGGCTGACTAACTATATTTGCCCTTATCCTGGTGAAGAGCTGAAAGGTGCTTTTCTTTTGCAAAATTAATGTATGGAAATTGGAAAATTAACCCTAAGTTGTTAGTGCAAGGTTTCACTCTGAATATAAAAGCCGTGGGGGGCTTCAAGGAGAGGCCAGGAGACCTCGTTCACTGCTGTAGTGCAGCCCAAGGGAGAAGGCAGGGGGGTGGAGGGGCAGCCATTAAATCATAGCCATCTAACTAATAAATGTGGCCCATTACACATTTTTTTATTTTCCATTTATTCTCAGGAAGGCCAGTCATAAGTAGTCAGAAATGAGCATCAGAGACTGGTACAGGGCATTTTCAATGAAAATTTACAGCTGTGGCTTTTGCTCTCCCTGGCAGTTTGCCTAAGACCAGGTTTGGAGACGGGTACAAGACACGTCATCCCCTACAATTTCTTGACTGCAGCCTAAACCCGGAATGCTTTCTTTGTAACAGCCAGTAGTGGTTATCAAGAAGGATGGCCGTGTCTGCTGCCTGGGTTGGAAAGCTATAGATTAATGTGTTGTTTTAAAGTATGTAATGTGCCCATAGGCTGTTGCAATAGGGAAATAAATCATTTGGGGAGGGGGAGATTCAGGAATGCTGGTGTGGGGGAAACAAAGTATGCAGGTTGCCAAGGGAACAAAGTTCTGATTAGTTAAGAGCAATATACTAACCTGTCCCGCATAAATCTTCAGAGCCTTAGAAGGGTGCTTTCAAGTGGGAAACAAAGGTGGTTCACTATTTCTCCTTGACACTCAAGTTTAAGATCTCAATTAAGTGTTTATGAAACTTGGTAACTTCCTCCGAGGGTGATAGTACGATTCTTGTCCCCAAAGGCCAACTAAATAAGCACATGTTTTGAAGTTTGGGTCCAACTTCAGGGTCCAACAAAAGAAGCCATCACTGAACTTGGGATACTTCTGACTATAGATTTCTAAAACAAAGTGAAAACATACTCTAATCCAATGAGGTTCGAAAAACATAATGTAATGCACTTTAAACCATCAGACTATTTTTAAAGTATAAAATTCTATCAAATATCAGGTTATGACTGAAGATTACATGGTAGAAAGCATTGTGAGGAAGCAGAGTAAAATTATAATGTGAGTTGCAATAAACTTTGTTTCATTTGCTTGCAGTAAATACATATAATTTATAGCAATATATTATCGATATAATAGATGTTTTCTAAGAACATACAGAAACCAGCTTAAGGAAGAAAAGAGATCATTGAAATCTTTTAGAGCAAAAAAAAAAAAAAAATACACTAAGCATTTAGATGTCAAATTGGAAACAAAGCTACTTTTTAAAATATAGCCAAATCAGGGGAGCCTGAGTGGCTCAGTGGACTAAGCATCTGACTTTGGCTCAGGTCATGATCTCCCTGTTCATGAGTTCAAGCCCCACGTTGGGCTCTGTGCTGACAGCTCAGAGCCCAGAGCCTGCTGTGGATTCTGTGTTTCCATCTCTCTGCCTCTCTCTCTCTGTCTCTCTCTCTCTCTCTCTCAAAAATGAATAAACCTTAAAAGATAAACAAATAAAAACAAAAATATAGCCAAGTCATAGAATGATAAATTGAGCAGGGTATTCTCGAGGAATACTCACGGAAGTGTAGACAATGTTCTTTCACTAAAATTAAGCACTTTTGTGTACTCTTTCCGCTGAATGTGGTTTTAGAGTTTTAGTGTCACTTGTTGGCATCGGGCTCTGTCTTATCTACTGTTAGGTTTGAACATGCCTTTGTATAACCTGTTTTTTTAGCAATGACTTTGTTGAAGTTCCCAGAAGGAGCCTTGGGGTAAATATCCTTGCTTGTTGCTACTATCCATCGAATGATAAGGATAAGTTTGGACGGGATGAGGACGTTTCTCGCTTTAAGATCAAACCAGACACAGAAATATGACAGCTTGAAAACCAGCCAATACCTGTAGGAACAAACGAAAGAGAAAGACAGAAAGACAGGGTGGGAGGGGGGAGGGAGCCCGAATGGATGGGCTCAGGACCAATTATGAAGCTGTGTCTGATACCGATGTGAGAAGTGAATGATACTCTTCAGAATCTAAATCCATGGGACTGAAGGACACTCAGAATTCAGGTGCCATTGTCCTGGGCACCCCTCCATCCTGGGAAATAAATTAAGATGATTACTTGTGCCCCAGAGCACACACGTGAGGGCGAATGCTCTCTGAGAACCAAAGGATACTAGGATGTTTGTTCCTCATTCTTTCGACGGTTGCTGAGGTGGGCTCCCTCATGGATAAGTGCTGTGTTTGACATTTCAGACATAAAATACCCTTTTGTTACACTGTAGTCTCCGCAGAGTCAGCGTTTATGGTTCTAATCTGTTCTTAAGTTCCTTTCCGTGGCCTTCATGGCTGCAACTGTGTTCCGTGATGTATGCTCAAAATAAAGGATAACTGACTGCAAGCATTTGATGCTGTTTATTAAAGTCAATTAAGATCTCTGGCTTTTTTCTCTTAAGACAGGATTTTTTCCATAGTGACTGATCTGTGTCTGTCTACTTGATTTTTTCTAACATGTACGTCTCTCTGGATGTCTCAGAGAGCTTGGGAGGTAAGACTTGACTTTACATACCACCAGATTAATAAAAGTGCTGGTGTGAGTTAAATGGCATAAGTTAATTTCAGTTCGAAAGTGAAATATCCCATGAAGTTCTTTTCAGTGAAAAAAAAGAAATAGAAAGAAAGAAAGAAAAGAAAGGAAGGAAGGAAGGAAGGAAGGAAGGAAGGAAGGAAGGAAGAAGGGAAGGAAGGAAGGAAGGAAGGAGAAAGAAGAAGAAAGAAAGAAAGAAAGAAAGAAAGAAAGAAAGAAAGAAAGAAAGAAAGAAAGAAAGAAAAAGAAAGAAAGAAAGAAAGAGAGAAAGAAAGAAAGAGAGAAAGAAAGAAAGAGAAAGAAAGAAAGTTGTCTCCAGGAAGAAAAGTGTAGATTGTGTTTTCCAGTAGCTCTTATGTCTCTGTATAAAAATTGTTTCAGGGGCGCCTGGGTGGCTCAGTTGGTTGAGCATCAGACTTCAGCTCAGGTCATGATCTTACGGTTCCTGGGTTTGAGCCCCGAGTCGCGCTCTGTACTGACAGTTAGCTCAGAGCCTGGAGGCTGTTTCGGATTCTGTGTCTCCCTCTCTCTCTGACTCTCCCCTGCTTGCACTCTCTCTCTCTCTCTCTCTCTCTCTCTCTCTCTCTCGGGAATAAATAAAACATTAAATTTTTTAAAATAAAAAAATAAAAATAAATTGTTTCAGATCAATGTATGTTCATGAACAGAAAGATCATGCATTCACTTTCTAGATTTAAGAGCCATCAACATTCAAAGCACAATATTGGGCTTCTAGACAATGTTTACTGAGGAAACAAAAATGTTAACTTATCTTAACTTTTGGCAACTTGTATAATGGAATCATAAAACAAATAATAAAAATGTGATATTTTTCTAGGATGTTGTAAATATCCAACACAGCGAGGATGACCTCCCTGCATATTAGGCACCAGCGTGTTGCAGTATCAAGCTTGGGTTAAATGCAAATATCATGGAACCCCGCTCAGCTCTGATTTAGAGGCCAACATCGTGGGGTGTTCCTAGGATGCACTACACCAAACTGAGGGATTTTACCATGAAAAGGTTTATGTGTGATCCAGGAAGCAGGCAATCACCAAATCAGTTAGCCACTGTCGCACTATTGGTCTGGGCTCGGTCCTGGTCTCTTCTACATCATGTGACAGTTCCATACCCACTCACATCCTCTACCAAATCTCACTTCCTAAGTCAACTACCAACTTCTGCGGAGTTATCTCTGCACTGTGGGAGATTTGCTAACTTCTTTTGTATTTGGTTACCTGCTGCCTTTTTTTGTCCTTATGGTTTTCTGCATTTTTGATTCCTTTATAGGCATTTTTACATTTCAGTGATATTTGTGGATGGAACCGAATTGGAATGTGCATTCAGTTTATGATGCTTCCTTCAAAATTCCTGATATTTGTAATAAAAATAACAAATCTTTATCATGATTGCATAATGTACACCCACCATCCTGTTCTTCTCTGTTTTCTTATGCTGTGTAAAGTGTTTTGGGATATGATTTTTGGGGGGTCATTGATTCTTTTACTTATTGTTTCAAGATGGATCTAACAGTTATATAAATTTTCATTATTTTTAAAAGTATTATCTCAAATTTGGCTGTGATTATTTTGGTGTACCGTGTAAATTGAGGGACTAATTTGGCTTTTTTTTACTACATTTTTCAAGTCACTTTACTTGAAAGAAAATTGCTGACATAATGTTCTAGGTTCCATTGTTAGTGAAATTTCTATCATATTTACAAGTATATAATGAATCCAATTTTGACCTATTATTCTGATGATCTATTTTTCTAGACCATAGCAAACTTCATATTATAAAGAAATCCTAAATAAGGGTGTCTGTGTGGCTCGGTCGGTTAAGTGTCAGCCTCTTGGTTTCAGCTCAGGGTCATGATCTCACAGTTCACGAGGCTCTTGGGATTTTCTCTTTTTCTCTCCTTCTCTCTCTGCCCCTCCCCCACTCATTCTCTCTCTCCCTCTTTCTCTCTCTCTCTTTCAAAATAAATAAATCAACTTAAAAAAAGAATTCCTAAATTATACTATTTTCTAGAAGGCTCATCTTTTTTTTATAATATATACTAATACCCAGAGTCTAATCTTTCCTTTCTATTTACTTTTAAAGTTTTATTGATCACTTTGCTTCTTTGAAAACATGCCTAATTATCAATTTTAGGTGAAAAATTTCACTAAGCTCTTTTAGTTAGGCTTGAAAACTAGAGTGAAAGCATCTTTGAAGACTGAATTTCATTTATAATCTCCATGTAGAAAGTGGATTAAAAATAGCTGTCATAGAAAGAGGCAATCACAGAGGATGCAGCCAAATAAATCGGGGGGAAAAAACCCATAGTTTATGCACTCATCACACAGTAAACTCATACATATACTATATCAAAATTGTCTTATTTGTGTGCATACAGTTTTTTATCCTTCTCATCCCGGAATACAGACGTGGTCTCTCTATTCCATCTGTTTTTATTTTCTTATAGATCTCTCCTTGAAGTTTCGAGAAACAACTCTTCTCCTTTCCTGACAGAGGTAATTCCTCATGCTCACAAGAATTATCTGCGTGAGTTTCACCATGGAGCAAAAAGGATTTACTGTACAGTTAGTGAAGCTCAAGCTCCATCCTTATTTAATTTCCAAAACTCTAATAGGAGCGCTAGAAGGTACTCACTAACTGTATGTCTTTTTCAAAATTGTAATAGTAAGAATTTAAAAAAGTTCTTTTCCTAAAATAGGGTGCCATTATATGGAAGAAATAAAGGATTCCTCCATTCAAGAGGTAGATCTTCCTTTACTAACTGTAATTGGCTCTTTCTTCTCCATACATGAGTTCATGCCACAGAGAACAAATGAGATAAAATATGCAAAAAATGGCAGCACATTAAGAGAATTTCAGCAATTGTTTTAGATTTTAATAACTCATTTGAATTAAAGAACAATAAGAATAAAAAGAATATAAAAAGAAGAATAAAAAGAACATAAATTTTGGTGTTGAATGTAAGATGGAGACAGTTTAGGAAGGCACTAAATGCCAAAGGAGGGAATTTTGCCAGATTTTGAAGGAAGCAGGGTGGAACTCTGTTCTGTGTATTTTCTCAGAGCCCCACAAATGTCCTCTGTAAATTTCTAGAGCAGGCCATGCATTATGCATCACTGTCTGTGGGCTCTGTGAATGCACTCGCAAGTAATCTCATGAGGTGGCATCCTCACCTCCCTTTTATAAATGAAGGAACAAAGGTGTTGACATGTTAACTAACTTGTTCAAATTTTTGCAGCTTTGTAAAAATGCAACTGTAGAGCAGTCTAGGTATCTCTCCTCAGAGCCCACATTCCTAAGCACTATACCATTTTGCGTCTTCTTTGCCAATAAATCAAAGTGAGATCAGAGGGATTGTGGGTAATACATAGAGATCTATTGCATTCATTCAAGGATAAGGACATGGTGGTCAGAATGAAAAAAACACGCGCAGGAGACACATTTCAAGGCAAACATCGGCTAGATCTAATGATGCATTAGCAAAGAGAGGGGGGCAGAGACATAAAATAAATTCAGGTATTAAGACTGCTTGGCCGTGCCAATAATAGTCACAGCCCAAGACAAGGGCTATGGACTCTCAGCTCACAGGCTTGAGTTGTTCACATGCTCATTCCATTGCAGTGGGGATGCTAAGTCAGAAGCAGGCCCTTTGAATCCAGTCAAAGCTGGCAGAGAGCTCAGACCTTGGGACACAGTCAGAGCTGTTGGCCTCAAGGGAGTGTCTAATCCATAAGAATAGAAGTTCTCTAAGTAAAGTTGGGCAAGAGATAATCAGGGAGGACCCACGGCATATTCTTAAATACCCCGTTATAGGGAGGAAGGGGGACTGTCAGATGTGGCAGAGGAGGAAATCTCATGGGGGAAACTGTGATAAGCACAAGAGTTACAGTCAAGAAGGCTGCCTCATCGGGCCGCCTGGGTGGCTTAGTAGGTTAAGCGTCGACTTTTGCTTAGGTCATGATCTCGCGGTTCGTGGGTTCGAGCCCCGAGTGGGGCTCTGTGCCGACAGCCAGCTCAGAGCCTGGAGCCTATTTCAGAGTCTGTGTCTCCCTCTCTCTCTGACCCTCCCTTGCTCACGCTGTCTCTCTCTCTCTCCTAGAAATAAATAAAAATACTTGGAAAAAAAAAAAAAGAAGGCTGCTTCACAGTCTTGGACAGCCATTTGGGGATCCTGGGTGCCAGACACTCTGTTTCCAGTTTCTCTCCAGGTAGAGCCTCTTTATCTGAGTTTACAGTGAAGGCAATGATTTTTATGCCATCGGGCCTGTTAGAAAATGTAATCAAGAGTCATGTTCATGACGGCCCTACGGCTGAAGGCCTTTGCACCAAAGCGCATGTGTTACATGGAGTACATCATTATCTTAAGTGCGGGCATATCTATTTGAAGAGGGAGCATGCTCTGAACATTGTTCGATATCCGAGTACACATCCAAAGAAAGTTATTTATACTTTAGTTATGTCTTTGTCAACACATTAGATATTTTTTGTACTGTGATCTTTTAAATTTAGCAGATATTTTAATTTCTCCATTCTCTGTGGAAAAGTACAAGCGTGGTGTATTTGAAGACTAATCATCAATAAGCGTGAAGTCACTGTGGCAATTACCAAGGTGTCTTGGAGGTTTTTAAGTAAACTACTTTCTCCATCTGTACAAGGTGGTGAGTGAGCACGCGTTAGTGGACCCCACCCCCAGGAAACCCTAGGGGTCCTGGAGGGTTACTGCTCATTCAAATTAGTTACCATGCAGCGACTAACGTTTCCCCAGTGTTACAAAATAGAAAGAGGAGAGAAAACAGACAAACCAAGTATTCAACAATTTGTGTCCGTTGAATTGGAAAGAAAATATAAGATCAGACATAAGCCATGAGTAAATCAAGAGACCAGTAAAGAAGTGGAAAGATTTTAATATAAGGGAATACTATACAGCAATTAGATGCAATGGACTGAATCCATATATGTCAACATGAAAAGAGCTCAAAAACAAAATGTTGATAAAAAATAAATAGATTGGATTTATGCATCACACCAAGGATACAAAACAATGGCAGCCAAGAAGTACCTTGAAAAAATATACCAACTTTCAAAACAAACCAATATACACTAGGCAGGAAGGGCATATTTTAAATATTTTAGGGTGTAGAGACAATAGGATTGGAAGTGCTGAGGAATAGAATAGAATAGAATAGAATAGAATAGAATAGAATAGAATAGAATAGAATAGAATAGGATAGAATAGAATACAAAGTAAAAGAAAAGAAAAGAAAGAAAAGAAAAGAAAAGAACAGTGTTAGTGTAGACTGCACTGTGTAACCTTCAATGTCAGCAACTCAGTATTGTACCCTCAGGTCCTCAAGAGATTGTCCTCTTTGTAGAGGCTGATTTTAGACAACAGGCTTGAGCAGTGGAAAATTGATCAAGACAACAGGGCCCACAGCAATCCCCTGGCAGAATACAGATAGGCCCATTAGTCAAGTCACCTCAAAATATCCATGGGCCCTAACTAACCAACGGGCTACTTGCAACCAGGTAGAGTTACCAAAATTGGGAAAATCCCACGTGTCCACATACTTGGTCACATTTGCCCTCGAAATACAGTCCCCACTCCTTGCCTCCTTGCAGACAGCTTCTCAGCTGTTCTGCCCTCTTCTCCCTTGTGGTGTAGTCAGTACACTTCTATCTCCTTTCCTCTGCCTCATGTGAATTCTTTCACCACCCATGTCACCTGCCTCCATCCAATCTTATATCACATTTGGGAGCCCCCATCCAATCAGGAGACACCACACTCTTCACTTAAGAAACATGAAAACCCTCTTCATTTTGCAGTGCTTTCTAGATGTTGCTATTTTATTTTATTTTATTTATTTTATTTTTGAAAGAGACAGAGTGCAAGTGGGGGAGGAGCAGAGAAAGAGGAAGACCTAGAATCTGAAGCATGCTCCAGGCTCTGAGCTGTTACAGGGCTCAGTCTCACAGACTGTGAGATCATGACCTGAGCTGAAGTTGGACACTTAAC
Source organism: Proteles cristata cristata (assembly GCA_017311185.1). NCBI lineage: Eukaryota > Metazoa > Chordata > Mammalia > Carnivora > Hyaenidae > Proteles > Proteles cristata. The sequence continues at coordinate 187,074 of JAESUZ010000075.1, forward strand.
CCACTAAGCCACCCAGGTGCCCTAACAGTTCTCTCTAGATTAAAAACCATTTTCACAATCTAAAACTTATAATTAAAGAAAACATATTCGGCTATCTACGCTTAGTTAAAAAAAAAAAAGATCTAAATAGTGTGGCTCCCATTAGGCTATATTAGGCCATATTTCTGAAGGAGTCTCCCTAGAACAGTAAACTTCTCAAAGAGATTTATTTATAAGAAAAAATGTGGTCCCATGAGGCAAATGTTTCAGGAGCCACTGCCGAGCATGGAAAGGGTGGTGACACGCTTCCTGACTAACTGGGCTTTCCTCTACCAGTATGGAAACACACAGGGATGCAGGGAAGGTTGGTGAGTCTTTGCTCAGATCTTGATGTGTCCACCTACTGGAGACACAAAATGGCAACTATGCCCAGCCCAGTGCGCTTCCTTAGCGGGTGTTATAAAGCACCTTGAGAAGACAGGGCATGTTGCCTGTGAGTGATGGAGAAGCTTTCTTGCCTCACTCTTCTTGTCTTCCTAGATGAGAATAAAAGCTGGGACTGTCTGAAGACCCAAAGAACACAAATCTTAATCCACAAGTTTTGTTTGAAATCCCTTCCTGTCCACTTTATGGTTGTCCTTAATCAGGTTATAAAATATCCTGACCTTTGTCTGCTTTTGTTTTTTGTTTTTTACCTTGGAGTGTCCCTTCTGACACCCCCATGTAAAATCATCTTTAGCCCTTGTAGAACATAACACTTAATCAGGAAGCGGTACCTAAGGAAGAATGATAGAAAATTGCGTGAAAGGCAGTAAGGCTTCCCTGACAGCATTGTGGAGACTTACAAGTAAATAAATGGCATTTGTTTATGAAAGCATTTAACTGCTTTGCCTACCTTTCACCATTCAGGGCTTGATGGTAACAACAATACTATTCTCTTAAAAACAATGCAGGCCAGGGGTGCCTGGGTGGCTCAGTTGGTTAAGCGTCTGACTTTGGCTCCTGTCATGATCTCATAGTTCATGGGTTTGAGCCCTGTGTTGGGCTCTGTGCTGACAGCTAGCTTGGAACCTGCTTCATGTTATGTATCTCGCTCTCTGACCCTCCCCTGCTCATTCTCTCTCTCTCTCTCTCTCTCAGAAATAAAAACATTAAAAAAGACGCAGGCCTGAAGGTTTTTCTCATAGTCCGTACACTATTAAAGGTTCAGGAAACTCATCCCCTGGTCTGACCTCCATCTGATCCCCTTCTCTCTTCGTCATTGTTCTGCTTTCTCTGGGATGATGACATCCCTACTTGTCTACTGCATCACTCCCGAGAGCATTTACCTAAAGAATTTGTATTGCTCTTGTTTATATTCTCAGTCTTCTTTATTGAACCTGCAACTCTAGGCCCGTCATGCTTAGGACAAATTTGTTTTCTACATGCTCTGGGGAATCTTACACATCCTTCCTCACTTATCTGACAATAAAGGGTGCCAAACCCAAACTTCCTCTCTTAGTCCGTGTGTCTCCCTCTGTTTCTGTAGATGTGTGCTGTCACCTTACAGTGGCTACTTGTGTGCAACATGACTGGATTTGTAAAGACAGACACAGGGCTCCTGGGTGGCTCAGTGGGTTAAGCATCCGACTTTGGCTCAGGTCATGATCTGGCGGTCTGTGAATTCGAGCCCCGCATCCGACTCTGTGCTGACCGCTCAGAGCCTGGAGCCTGCTTCAGATTCTGTGTCTCCCTCTCTCTCTGCCCCTCTTCTGCTTGTCCTCTGTGTCTCTCTCCCTCTCTCTCAAAAATAAATAAACATTAAAAAAATTTTTAAAAAGAACAGGCAGACACCTTTTATTTCCACTTATTATATTTCTTCCACAAGGTTTGCAACTTGTTTACTAAGTGTCTTCCATACTACAGGTACTCTGTGGTGCATTTGAGATAAGGGATGTCTAAAGCATGTGATCCACCCATTGAAACTCTGTAACATTTGGTCTGCATTTCACTTAGGGTAAAGTGACATATTTTGCTTTCCAAAACTGATTTTTATGCATGCTTACCAATGAGGAATTCATCACAATTTTCTCTCTATGAAAAATCTGTGCATTATATTTCGTTTTTTAAAAATGTTTGTTTATTCATTTTAAGAGAGAGAGAGCACAAGCAAAGGAGTGGCATAGAGAGGGAGAGAGGGAACCCCAAGCAGGCTTCACACTGTCAGCACTGAGCCTGATGTGGGGTTCCATCCCATACAACACATCATGACCTAAACTAAAATCAAGAGTCCCACGTGCAGCTGAATGAGGCACCCAGGTGACCTTGGACATAATATTCTAAAGGCAAAATCACATTGTGTATCAGTTTTTTTTTTTTAAAATATGTTTCCCAAAAGACAATGACAAGTATCTAATTGGCTTTTGGGTAATTGAAAAGGGAAGCCGTAAATATTAGGATGAGAGACCAAGAACTATAGTTAACGTTTTCTGCCTTGCCTGTGGTTTCTCTACATGGACTGAAGTTTCCATCTTGCCAACTCGAACTGCAAATTAATTTAGATTACAATTAGAATCTAATTGTAGAAGAGGGTAGAAGAGGGAGAGGGAAAAAAATCAATGGTATGTGAACACTGAAACTATAAATAGTAACAAACGGAAATCCCAAACCTCAAATGTTTTTGAAGCATTTTGTAAAATCTTGTAAAATACAATGTGCAAAATAATCACGGAAGGTTCATATGTGAGGCTTAAATGACGGGGATCACAAGGGGAGGTTTTTTTATTGTTACTCTAGTACTTCAAGGTAATTCTTGGCAGAGGAAAATATGTATATGTTTAAAAAAGAAGACAAATGTGTTTAGTTTATTAGGCTTAATTATAAGGGAGAACAAAAAGCACTTGGAACTTCTTAGAAATGAATTAATCTCATTCACCAAAAACAAGAGCCCCGAAATCAATTCTAGCTTTAAAAATGCATTTTTCCCCCTAAGATCAGGGCACCGATTTGATGAATGTTCTCAAGTTAATCACCCATATAGGACTTCTTGAACATTACTCTGACATGGAGTGCTGTCTGAGCAACTTAATGTTATAAAACCTGGAAGGCATATTTATAGCCCAATCCAGATGGGCCAAAACAAAGTACAATTATTCCTTCAAAAGTCGACCTTTGCATGCAGATTAAAATGGATGGCTTCCAAGACTCAAATGGAGAAATGAACTCAGCTCCACAATTGTCGTGCATTCATTATGGCCCTATTGGACTGGTTTTGGGGCAGTGCTAATTAGTGACACGTCTGTGTTAAAAGTTGGACTCCCGGCCTGATTTGCAAAGTGGCAGGAAGAAGAGCTGTTGGAAAACTAATTACAGCTCTTAGAGATTGTTCTATTTTAAATAGGCTGTGGATTAAGTGGTTTCACAGAATCAAATGAAAATGAGTTTACTATTGACAGTGAGCATTCCCGTACAAGGATGGGGATATCTGTGTATTTGTCCATTTCTAGGTAAAACTTAGGCTATTCTAGTCACCTTGGACAATTCAAAGGGGAATTCTAATCTTGATTTCCATCCGGATTAGGATACAGAGAGGAAATGCATAGCCTCTTTTCCTCTCATAATTTTATTTATTTTTTAAATAGTTTATTGTCAAGTTGGTTTCCATGTAACACCCAGTGCTCATCCCCACAAGTAAGCAAAGATTTATTTTTAAAAAAATTTTAATACTAAGGACTTTGTGGTATTTATTTTGGTGTGTTTACAGAATACATCTTGTTTCCTTGTCAACATTGTTGCTATATTGGGTGCTATGAATTCTTCACAAATGTTAAAAATATAATTTTTAGGGGCACCTGGGTGGCTCAGTCGGTTGGGCATCTGACTTTGGCTCAGGTCATCATCTCACAATTCATGAGTTCGAGACTTGTGTTGGGTTCTGTGTTGACAGCTCAGAGGCTGGATCCTGATTTAGATTCTGTCCCTCTCTCTCTCTCTCTCTGTTCCTTCTCCCTCACACTCTGTCTTTTTGAAAAATAAATAAAACATTGATAAAAAAAATTAAAGAAAAAGTATAACTTTTAACTTTCTCATGAGAAAGACCATAGCCCAAGTTTTTAGAAAAGTGTTGCAGGGGCTCAGGTAGCTTAAAAGATTGTTACCTCCTCTCAGTCAATTTGGGGCAGACTGGAGATATCAAGTCATGTTTTTCTGGTGTTGGAATCTTTTCTTAGGTCTAAAATTATTATTTTTCCTGATAAATCTGACTACACAGTCCACAGTCCCCAAAGAGAAGACAGCACAATTTCTTAGAAACGGATGATATCGGGATGTATATTAAATATTGATCCCGTTCATAAGCCAGAAAATCAGGTTGCGGAATGCTATTGTGAGCAGACCTTTTGATACCAACTGTGGAACTGGATATGTGAATTTGTTTTTCTGTGACCTTTCCTCCCCTGTGTTACACAGAATCGCCCTTCATGGTGTATGGCAGCTACTTTAACTTCTTAATTGACCTATTCCTTAACTTTTCAGCCACTCCAAGCTAGTAGATGGATTTTACCTTGGGATGCAAGATCTGCCCTGTTCATTTTGTAGAGTCTACCTTGTTCCCCATCACAAGCTCATCCTTGTTTCCGCACTATAGTCTGGCATGGTGGTTATAGTGACCTGGAGGTGAACTGGACATAGACAAGCTCTAAATCACCTCTTCTTTTTCACTCTTTCAAGGATGCATTCCCTCATGGTAAGGGAAGGGGATGCAAAGAAGGAGAAACACTTAGGTGTTGTTGGAGTGGTTTCCTTTGTTAGGGAGGCCTGAGGTTCCAACATCTCAACCTGTGATCCTCTTGAGTCCTGGGGTAGTTCTGACATAGGTCAGAAAAGAAGCTCATGGCATTTTTATATGCTTTGACATCTTGTCTTCAAGTTACCTCCTTGCCAGTGACACCAGGACAAATTCCTAAATGTGTAACCTTTTCCCATTATATAACAGAGGTTCATAAAAATCAATAGCCCATGATCTCATCTGATCTAGTTGGCTATATCAGATCTACAGTGATACAGAGACACATGTTCTAGAATTTGGGCAAATCAGAAAAACATGGTGGATGTGAGTGGTAGGGATTGGGGTGGACATGGAGGAGAGAGGGGCCAATGGGGGGGGCAACAGAGTCCATTGGTACTGAGTGTTATTGGATCTGGAGGTCTTTTCCCCTAATGGTCCCTCAACTCCCCCCTCCCCTAGGTTTCTTCTCCCTTCTCCCTGGGAAGAACGGGCCGTTAAGTTGGTTTCATAGTCAAGCAGATATCTGTCAGATAATACAATGCCAATTTTCAGTTTTGCTGATTCTCTGCTCTTCATAGCAGATTTGATGCCCCTTCCACTCACATCCTTGGCTTTAGTGAAAGGGGAAAAACAAAACCCGCCTCTCCCACTTTGTCATAGCAGACAAAGGCCAGCCTCTTCTTGGCAGAACTTTTAGGACTGACTTTCATCACTGTTCTACTGATTATGGAGAAGAAGGAGGTGATAGTGTTTGATGTTTCCACACACCCTTAACTGTTATAGAGGGAAAATTCATTTTCGTAATACCTGGATTACCCAAGGAGTAAATGAAGGTTAAGATTGTTAACCTTATATTTTTAACATTATCATTTTAATGTATTTTTAAAAGTATAATAGAGGAAGCTACCAAAATTTAGATTAAGCCTGTCACTTTAAATGTATACTCTAACTTAATTCTGTAAACATTTCTTGAGTTCCTGCTGTGTCATAGTTGCTCAGAAGATTGCAGATATGTGGAGATAATTAAAAAATGGCCGTGTTCTCAAGAGTCTCAGAGCTGAAATTTAAAATACTGCATTCTTGTGGGGGAAAAATTTCCGGTAAAGTTTTAAGGATGAATATGGAAGCATTTGAAACATCGCATTGTGGTGATTTACCACAGTATGCATTACATCCACGTCTCCCAAATGTCAATATACATTTAAATTACCTGTGGGTTAAAATACAGATTCCAAATCAGTAGTCCTGGGACTGGACCTGAGATTCTGAATTTCTAACAGCATTCTGCTGGTCTGTGTAAGACATTTTGAGTAGCAATGGCTTAGAAAACCCTATGAATGGCATTTCTTATATACACCCAAGGGTACCTAGGAATCCATTTAGGTGAATGCCATTCCCCTAATGCTGTCACCTACCCTGAAGGAAGAGAATTCTGACAGTGTGTTATTTCAAGACTTCTCATTATTTATTAAAAATTGAGATACAATAAGCTTAAATGTACAGAGAGGTCAAGTGACTTGCATATTATCAGAGAGTGTACTGGCCAAAGTTTTAGGGTTGGCCCTGACCTTGCTGTTCAGTTGCAAGTCTTGACTTGCAGCCTTTCACAGGCTGTTAGCTGAAGTGCAGAGAAGTGAACAGCCTGAAGGATGGCCCAGGAGGTCAGCTGACCACCCATCTGGGGTTGCAAGTCAGACACATTTCCTAGCCCCTAAAGTAACTTGATGTGGATGCTTATAAATCAGAATATTGGCATTTGGCCTCATGTAGTGTGAGAGAAACTTAGGGGAGTGCCTGGTTCTCTTTTATTTTAGTTTTTAGTTTTCCTAGTCCTCCTCTCCTCCTTTCTTCTTTCTGAGAACTAAGAGTTCGGCCTCCCTGAATCCAGCCATTCTGGTTAATTCAGCTCACCCTGTTAGCATATGCATGAGCCCTGGAAAGTCTAAAGATTCCATCCACAGGGGAGGGACCATTACCCCAGGGGTACATCTCCCCCCTGCCATTCATAGGGTCTAAAGTCCAAGCTTGTGGGAGTGTTAAGCCATTAAGGGATTTAACAAAATAGAACAAAAGGATGAAAACTCAATTGCCAGAATAATTTAAGAGCTCTTCATACCACTTGAGCTAAATACCCCCATCTTGCAATGATAAGTTCTAGGGCAGTTAATTAAAACCTTCACCTTTCCAGTGTTGGAGAGTATGGAATCCCAGATGGTTTCTTTCCCAGAGGAAGTAATTTTAAGGGCCAGGGGAAAGGCAAGAGGAGAAGTCATGCTATGGCCCTGTTAAAAAAATCAAATGTAAATTTTTCTGTCAAAACAAAAATTTCGAAATAAATGAGTGACTTCAAACAAGGTGTATCACGTACTCAATTCAGGAGGGAAAGAAAGGTCGATATTAGTGTGAGTCTTGAATGCTTAGCCTCGGTCCACCTCTAAAGTATATAGCTTTCATCAAACTTCTACCAAGTAATGGTTTCTTTATTGTTGGAACTTTTTTATGGGTTTGAAATGTATTCTGTATGCTTAGTGATCCTAAGTCAGACTTCCCTGATTGCCACTTTATGTAAACTATGTGAAGTTTGAACCACCAGTAAATCAAAATTCAATCCCTTTTTATAAGTGTCTGGACACTTCCATATTTCAACTTAGTTTAAATCAATCACCTTTCTCAACATTTTGCCTCTCTATAATTCCTAATACCTTTAGCCTTCAACCATGTCCTGGCTCTCATTTCTAGAACTGACCCTCCTCCCACTCAGTTCTTATCTCTATTTTTCACATTTAAGACTGTTTTATAAACACCATAGTTTACAAAGTTTCATTTAAAAACACAAACCCAATGACTCAGAACTATTTTTTGAAAATATAGCACAGTTTCCATACAGTTTTCTTCTTTGTTTTATTTGTGGATAGAATCTTTAGACTTTCATATATTAACCAAAATAATATAATAAGCAATTTACATTAAAGCATTAACACAGAAATGTTAAGATACATGTATATAAATATATATATATATGCAAATTTGGAATTGTGCTCATAGTTCTTAAATTTATAATCTGTCACAAAGAATACTAAGAACTTGACGTTCCAAAGAGCAATCAATACTCTCATTTGGGGAGAAGGTTGAGTGAAGAAGAGAAACAAAAGGTAGATTGTTTACACCGTTCTGCTGAGAACCTGAGCGTGCAGAAACAAGTTGAAAAAGCAGTTTGGAAAGTTTCGGATAAGCACTGGAATATTTGGAAATTAACTTATCAGTGCTTGCAAATTGTGGAGCCTCATTTCAGAAGAAGGCTTGAAGGCATCGACCCACGCAATTCCCATTGTCATCTCTGAAACAAATACCCCAGATTCTCTTCAGATCAATTCAGTACATCCAGCCATGTGGTTTGGGGCTTACCTGATGAAACCAGAAACTTTTCACCTTTAATTACCAGAATTAATCTAAACTTCAAGACTCCAGTGTAAGATCCCCCACCTGTTCTATATCATACAAATAAGAGATTTCTAAAGCCCTGCACCTGTCAGAAGTTACTTTGATGATAAAATGATAAAATAGACAAAAGAATTTTTTATGTTTCTTCTCTAATACCTAATGAAGTAATAACAGTTGTAGACACTAAGATATTAATCTTCTGGAAGAGTGTTGTGGGTTTTTTTTCCCCCATCCAATGGGAGAATTTTTTAGTATTGGAGACTTTCTGGTTGCAAGGATTCAAGTTTTTGATGGGCATGACTGAATCTCATTCGTAATGTACCTTAAAAGACTAAATACACCTCAATTCAAACAACAAGTTTGTAGCAGGGCTTGAATTGGAGGAAAAGGTGATTTTGATGTTTTCCTCCTTGTCCCAACTCTGAGGGTAACTTACCAAGAAACCCCAGGACTTACTTACCTAAGAAAGAAAACATGTACTTGTACACATTTTTTAAGTCACTTCATTCATTCATTCATTCATTCATTCATTCCCCTATCCATTCATGTATTCTGTTAGGCATCAATATACTGCTAGCTACTTTAATATTCTTAGTCATTAATCATCTTTTGTGTTTCAAGCACTCTGTTGGGTACATACAAAGTGAGGCAAATTTGAATAAGCTCTTACTGCATAGAATTTGCAGTCACATAATGGCAAGGGGACATTCTGAGAGCTCAGATCATGCCATCGTGGAGCAGATGGAATTTCAACTAAGTTACAAAGCATGCATAAGAAAGTGACAGGCAGACAAGGAGGAGAAAATATTCCAAGGGACTAGTGTGATTGCAAATTTGTGATTACGGGGCAAGTCCCAGTTTGAAGATATGGAGAGGAGCTCAGGTAGAGGGTTGGAAGAAAAGTACAACAGGATGGATAGTAGGCAGTAGAGTCAGGTGAAACTGGGGATGGCAGAGTGGTGGTTATTCCTCATATTCTTTCTTGATGCTTTCTTCATGTTCACTTTCATTGCCTCGTTTTTAACCCCCTCCTTCTTAGGTAAGCAGAAAGAATGAGTGGTAGCTATAAAATAAAGTTGGCAGGGAGTGGACCTCGCAACTGTTCTGGGGTAGTTTGGGAGCCATGATGGTCTGAGGGTTTATGCCCACGTCACACGTATGACCTCAAAGACTTTTCTAAGGTACAGCTGGAAACTGTAGCCATGTAAACATGCAGACAGCCATCTCCAAACTGACATGTCTCTGTACCTTTCCCTTTGAATTTTGGTCCATCAAGCAAATTCCCTGGGTGCTTTTCTTTTCATCTGCTGGATGATGACTATAATCTCCCTCCATACAGTTTGTTGGGTCCATTGAATTCCTGGATTTCCTTTAGCACTCAGTTCTATAATTCTATGACTATTTGTTCACATTCATTCGTCCTGAATATGCATAGAAGCAACATTTGTAAGACACTTAATCTGACCTAAACTATATAATTCACTGCTGGATGATGAGGAAAGTGTCATGAAAGAATTTAAAAGGTTTTGAGAGGGGTAAAAATGATCACTAGGTGCCCTGTACAGCACACCTTTCCAAGTTAACTCACATTACATGGTCTTTGAGCTTCTTAAAACTTTGTATAAACACTTACTATATACTGTCAGTCTATCTATACATAATACTGATGATAATGCAATCAATTCTCGTTCATAAAAATGCAACTCTTTTCAGATGGAAATGCAGCTGACTATTGTCTTGTGGACATGAACCGATTTATAAGTTTATTTCAGCATTTCCGATGACCATTGTGTGCTTTTCAAATTCTCCTTTGAACCAGTTGCAACAGCTTACCGATTATCTCATTAATTAGTTAAATAAAATCTTTGCTGTGTCTCCATTGTATACTTGTATAAAAGTCATGATTTCATAACGAAAATATTCCTTAACAAAGATAAGAGATCTGATCACATATCCTGCGGTCACAATTTACCTGGCAGAGACAAGGCACTTTTCTCTGCACTCCCTTCCTCTCTAGCACTACAATGGAATACAGGTCACAGGAAGATTAAATAGGAAGGCGTATTCTGTTTTCAACAAATAGCATGAAAAGCATGTGGATCATTAACACACAGAATAAATGCCACCAAATGAATTGTTAAAATTAGAAGACACAACAGCCAAGCACCTCACCCAGTGAAATCTAGGATCTAAGTTTGTGTCAAATTGTGGTTCCGCATTTCATTTTGCACTCTTCTTATTTTTTTCAAAGACAGTAATTTTCAGTATGCCAGAGATGATCTCTTTGGGTGGTACCTTTACTGCAAATGTTTCAAAATAAATGAAGCGCATGTTTCTTTTTAAGTTTATTTATTTTGAGAGAGAGAGAGAGAGAGAGAGAGAGAGAGAGAGAGAATCTCAAGCAGGCTCCACACTGTCCAGAACTGAAATCAAGAGCAGGATGCTTAACCCACTGAACCAACCAGGTGCCCCAAGAGCCATGTTTTTTTTTCTTTTTTTTTTTAATGTTTTTATTTATTTCTAGGAGAGAGAGAGAGACAGCGTGAACAGGGAAGGGTCAGAGTGAGAGGGAGTCACAGACTGAAACAGGCTCCAGGCTCTGAGCTGGCAGTCAGCACAGAGCCCGACGCGGGGCTCAAACCCACGAACCGCGAGATCATGACCTAAGGGAAAGTCGGACGCTTAACCGACTAAGCCACCCAGGCGCCCCAAGAGCCATGTTTTTTAATTGATAAGTTTCAATCTTAAAATAAAAATGAATGATTACATGCTGAGAGAGAAAGCAGGAGGGAAGAAAGAGGAGGGAGGGAAGGAAGATGGGGGAAAATCAACTGACCTGTTGCCCATTTAGTTCCTTGCCTCCTGGGGGCAGTGGTGGAGAAGAGAAGTAGAACTTCCGGAGGCGTATTGAATGATACTTAAGAAATATTGTTTCAGATTCTTTCAACCTGTACATAACTAGCACCTGAGCAATTCCTACCTTATCTTATTCATTAAAGAGAAACCATTTGTCATCAAGGCTTTTTCATTGTCTCCTTACCACAACATACCACTTTGCTGGACCATCCCCAAATTTCTGAGTCTTTTCAAGATTAGAGATCAAACCTTTTATTACTGAACCATGACCATTTCTTGGCTTGGTGCAGTATTGGCTTCCACTGCATTACTTTCCATCTAGGTTAAAATAATTACCTTTTACCCGCCCAACATTCTGTTTCAAGACTGTAAAATATTTTGACAGCTCTCACCAATAGGCATTTTTGTGATTCAGTTTTCTAGAAAAGCATTTCTTGTGCCTAAATTTTTTGCATGAGTCATTTCCACCCCTCGAACCTCCTACAACAGCTTCACTCCAGCCTGGAGAGACTGCAATTTTATATGTAATTACGTGATGTATTTTTCGTTGTAAATACACTTTTAAGATATCTTAGACAACAATTGCTTCCGAAAAACAAAACAAAACAAACAACAACAAAAAGAAGAGAAGAGAAGGGAAAAGGAAAGAAAAGGTTAGAATAAGTAAAGAAATTATTTACCACAAGGAGATGAACCTAGAGTTAGGATTTTTTTTTTTCAGTGAAAATGTTTAGTAGTTGTATTATTTACTATGACCATTCTTACTAAGTATAGAAGATATAGCAGAAGATCTAAAAACATTACTTTAGATTTTGGTTTTCAACTATTTTCGTATATGGTTCTCATTACAAAAATACTAACAGGGTACTACAGAAAGCCTGGAAAACAGGAAAAATCTTAAGAGAATATTAAAACCAGGGTTAATTCTACTCTTTGGATATAATTATCATTAATGTGACTTATTACCTACAAGGGTATTTCATACACATACATATATTTACATGTTTTAATCTGCTCTTTATAATGTATTGTTAATACATTGTTAATAATGTATTGTGAATGTTTTCCCTTATAAATTAGTAAATCTGTGAAATGTAATGTGTAATGGCTGCATAGACTTGACCCTATAAATGTTTCCATAGATCATTTATTTTAATTCTCCTTTGTTGAATATGTGCTTTTCCTCAATAATTAATTATAATAAATAATACCTTGCTGAATATTCGTATCTATTTATGTATATATCAGTCTTTGAAAGGCTGTATGTATTTTGTCATCATTCAATCCCACAAATAAAATTGTTTCATCCAAAGGTACTAACATGGTTGACTTTAAGGATTCTGAGCAACTAGATTTAAAAAGATACTCTACTCATACTTTAAGGTGTTTTAGTACATACTGTCCCAATCGCCCTCTTGAATTATTAAAGTGTTTTACGCACTCATAACTTACTATTACTCAGGGTAATAGGCGAAGAAGTTTTGAAAATAATTTCTCTTGGCTAACAAATATTTATTAAACACCCATCAGAAAAGGATGATTCCTCTTGAAATATTTTTTAATTATTTTTGAAGAACTTAATTGGGATGCCTGGGTGGCTCAGTTGGTTAAGCGCCCAACTCTTGATTTCAGCTCAGGTTGTAATTTCAGAGTCATGAGATCGAGCTTCACATGGGTCTCTAGCTGGATGTGGAAGCTGTTTAAGATTCTCTGTCTTCCTCTCTCGGTCTCTCCCCTGTGCTCTCTCTCTCTCTCTCTCTCTCTCTCTCTCTCTCATCTCTTTTACTGAAATGAATGAATGAATGAAAGAATGAATAAATGACATATTTCTATTTTGGGTTATTACTAAGTAAAAACATTTATCATTCAAACTAGATAATGTCAGGATTTGATCTTAAGTTTGTTCTTTTAAAAATACTAAAACGTTTGAGCATATTTTTATCTCAAATCATATCTGACATGGACATTGGTAATTTGATGTTAGACTAAGATTATTCCAAAAAAGAACTAGATAATTAGAAGGAGAGGAGGAACAGGAGGAGGGGAAATGAGGGAGGAGGAAGAGGGGAGGGGAAGGAAAAAGGGACACTAAAAAACTTTTTTGAGTCCCCACCATTGAGAAACCAAGATGGTCCCTTCCCTTCCTGAACTCTACCTACCTCTGCAAAAATGGAATTCACATATGGAAAGGGAAATTGCTCCTTTAGGGAAAATTTCAATTAAACTTCTAGCAAGTGAAGCAAACACAATACAAACTTAAGGATTACCAAGGGTCATCTCAGCCATCACCAGACAATTGCAGGGCTCTGTAATTACTAACAAATCTGTACTACTCGGCTTCGCGATCAGGATGAACCCAGATACACATTTGCTGACAAATCACAGTCTGAGGTAATTGCAAACATCGTAAAAAGTTACTGCCGTGGAGCTTAGTTTGGGAGACTTTACTCTTATGTTGCTGATTATTGCTTTTATTTTCTATTTCTAGGAAACATTTGGCAGATGTTCACTTGCACTTGGGTGTGTGTGTGTGTGTGTGTATTGGTGTGTGTGTCAGTGTGTCTGTGTACCTTTGAGGAGCAATAAGAATGACACAAATATAATACATAGACCTTCTGGGTTCTGAGGACTTAACTGTTAAAAGGCTAATGTAGGGGTGCCTGGGTGGCTCAGTTGGTTAAGCGTCCAACTTCAGCTCAGGTCATGATTTTGTGGTTCATGGGTTCAAGCCCCATGCTATGCTGACAGCTCAGAGCCTGGAGCCTGCTTCAGGTTCTGTGTCTCCCTCTCTCGCTGTTCCTCCCCTGTTTGTGCTCTATGTCTGTCTCGCTCTCTCTCTCTCTCTCAAAAATAAATAAAGATTTTTAAAAAATGTTTAAAAAGGCTACTGTACCTAATTGGATCTAATTATCACCTTTAACCCTGTAACCATATAAACAATAAAAATTGTGACTGTTTGCATATGGATCATTGTTGAGGACATTTTAAGTTACAGAACTCATAGATGTATATGTCATTGAGAACATTTTCATTGGCATTTGAAAAATACCCAATTATCAAAGCACACAGTAGTCCAGATGAGCAGCTATGGACAGGAGGGCACTCCTTTCTTTTGTCCACACAATGCTCTTGATTGATATCTATATGACTATTTCCGCCTCCTCCAGGATTGAGGTAGAGAAATAGAACAAGGTTGTATCCATGACCCCCTTTTACATTAAGGTCTCAAACACTGAGGCTTTCTAACCCATTCATTGTATTTTCCTTTTGAGACATAGAGATGGTAATCTCTTGTTTTGGACAGTGTAGATAGGACAAACTCTAAAAAAGAAAGGAAAGTCAAAGAATCCACACAAAGGATTAAAATCAAGAGAAACAGCCACTGCCAAACTTGAAAATATGCCTCTTCTTACAAACAACAAAAAAGGAGTTAGAAAACTCTATGACCCTTACAACTATTCCTCAACTTTTTTCCCCCTATGTTTCTCCAAGATTCACAGATTTTAGACACTAAGGAAGATAAATGATGAGTGAATGATATCTGCTGTCTTTCAATATTCTTAGCAATGCCCTAGGGTTCCATTTGTGTTTCACTGGACTCAGCAATCGGGTGAGCTGTGCTAAGCATTTATTGAATTTGTAGTTTAGGTGTGGGAGAAATAGTCAGTACCTGCATAGCCTGTCTTCTGGGCGATACTTGTTAACCGAACGTATTTCCTTTAAGAATCTACTAGTGAATCCAAACAGCATTAAAAGAAACAGAAAGAATGAGGTAATCTATTTCAACCTTTCCTCCATAGTTTTATTTTAAATTGCTTTATACACATCCCAGATTTTCACTGAACTAAATAGAAACACACTGGGTCCCCTGGTTTTCCAATACTTCTGTCCCCAAATATCAAAATTGTAATGATGGAGCATAAAATAAATGCAATAGATACAGTGACAAATGACAGAGTCAAATCTCAAGTCATAATTCACTCAAAGGGACCCACTGATATCATAAGCTGGGAAAATACAGCTTGAGTTATTTATACTTAGTAGAATTTTAAGAGTCAACGGTCATAATTTATCCAACTCATGGGTATCAATTGTCTTTTTCTGTGTTTATCTGTCTTGAAAAGCAAGGAGGAAACTAACAGATTACTCTTTTGGAGGTTTTTACACTTTGTGATTGATAAGCATAAGATGGTATGTTGTTTACTCAAATCAAAACTATATGAATACACTTTAAGTACAATCAAGGAGAGTGCATAAACAGAGGGGGAAAATCATATGCTTGCTTCTGTAATCAATTCATATACCTTGTGCTTTTTTATCAGAGGGTTTCCCTGATATGATGAGAAGTTTTACTTTACTTTTTGTTACTATTTCTCTAAATTGAAGGAAATGTTATTAGATATTTGAAGATTTTATTCTAGACACTTATACAGAGGAGGACACCACAGAGAGGAATTCTCTGTTAAAGGGGATTTGTGTTTCAGATTGGGCTGTGGACTCCCGCTGTGAGGCCATCAGTGGGAATGAGTTTCTCTACCTTGGACCTCAACCTGTTCTGAGCCCTCATTCTGACTTCAGTATTTGTCTATTTCGTTTATTACATCTACTCTCCTTGTATTTAGTTAATCTCAGCCTTATTTGATATCTGTGTTTGGATTTGAAGAAGTTGTCTCAATGCTTCATAAATAGACTTGATCACTGCAATCTAACCCTGTTCGAAGGAAGGAAGATCTCTGGGAACTTTCTCCCAGTAGAATCATGAGTAAATGTTCTCTCTCACACCCTCCGATGCTGATCGTAACAGTAGCAACAACAAAATACTTCGTGTTATGAATGTAAATTCTGGCGCATCCTCTCATCTTGGTTCTTATCTGTGTTCCATCCAATATGAGGCTTTCAAATGCCTAAAACTTCTAATACTTTTCCTTGTTACCAAATAAATGTAGAGTCTTCTACGCCAGTGTTTTCACAAAGAGGATTTTCCTGGCAACTAGGCTGGGCTTATTGCCTGTTCTCCTTCTGTTACTTCTATGTCTCTTCATATATTCTAGAAATAATTCAATCTAGACATAGCATTTTTCTTAGCATAAGGGCAAATTCTCAGGATTACCTTGTCCTTACGTTCTCGATAACAATGGACGTTTCTCTACTCATCCAAACTACTGAATCAGGGTTGCTAGACATAGCCTTGGAAGGAGCACTTTAAGTAAACACCCAAATGTCATCCTTCAGGGGTGCCTGGGTGACTCAGTTGGTTAAGCATCCGACTTCGGCTCAGGCCATGATCTCACGGTTCATGGGTTTGAGCCCCACGTTGGGCTCTGTGCTAACAGCTAGCTCAGAGCCTGGAGCCTGTTTCAGATTCTGTGTCTCCCTCTCTCTCTGACCCTCCCCTGTTCATGCTGTCTCTTTCTCTCAGAAATTAAAACAGACAAACAAACAAAACAAAATAACATTTAAAAAAAAGTTAAAATATCCTTCAATTTCCCTTGAATGGAAAATTTGAGACAAATTAAGGAGCACATCCAGATCCAGGGCTTTTTTGATTTCCCACAGTTTCCCTGATTCACTCTAAAAATCTGGTACAACTGTCTCTGTGATCTAGTTTGCATATAATCATCTGTTGAGGGGCTGGGGAAGAATCCAGTGGATATAGTGTGTGGAAGCAGTTAGTCACTTATCACAATCAATGCCTGATAAGCTGCGGTCATCCCCACGATGATATGTTACTCCAAAGATACTTTAAGGTATCCCAGCATCTAAAGAATAAAGGAAATACAATGTTTAACTATACTATTAAATATTAAATATAGCATTTTGAGTCGCAAATGAACAAAATGCAAGTAACACATGTATTTTAGACTAGATAATTGATTCACTAATATGTCACTAATTTAAAACTGCATTTTTTTGTCACATGCTCACTAATGCTGAAGGGATGATTTAGAAAAGGAATTGGTCACTGGAAAACAGCACCAGACATTCTTCGAATTAAAGCCCTGTATTCAAAGCAACTTTTAAAATGCACTTTTTAATTTAACTTAATTAATCTTGCTAATTTAAGCCGGTTCTCTTTTGTGATTAAGAATAAAATCACTGTATGTGAAAGTGAAGACATAACTAATATCCAAGAGTTAAAAATCACTAAACAGTTCTTTTAAAAAAACATAATTGATTGATTGATTGAAAGAGAGAGAGCATGAGTGGGAGAAGGGTGGTGGGGCGGTGGACAGAGAATCCCAAGCAGGTTCCATGCTTTTACCACAGAGGCTGATGTAAGGTTCAAACTCACAAACCATGAGATCATGACTTAGGCCGAAAGCAAGAGTCAAATGCTCAACCAATTGAGCCTCTCACGTACCCCCACTATACAGTTCTTAATGTTAAAAATTTCCTCCCAACTCCCTGAAGAAGTTAACTTAAATTTTCAATAACTTTACAGTTGTCATATTAAGATTCCATTAGAATGTTATAAGCTAAGGGCTGGGAACTTCAGAATTATCTTAATAATTATTTCCTTCCAAATGAGGACAGGTGTATAGAGAATGAACGCTAAATGATAAACGTGATAAATATTTTGCGGTTCAGCTGAAAACTATTCTTAGGAGAGGAGAGTCATAGTTGAAGTGTCCATAGCCAGGAACGGTATTCAAACCATAATGCAAGTTGCTCCAATAAACTACTGCTTCATTGGGTTATTGTATAGAATCAAGTCTATACACCAGGTAGATTTATAACTTTTGTAATAAATACTGCTGTATTGATTGTTCATTGTAATGATTTCAACAAACTGTTATGCAGCCAGTGGCTTAACATTAGTATAATTCAAGTTTAGTGTATATATATATATATATATATATATACACTATGCCATATATATCTATATATATGGCATTTTCCGTTTTTTGGGGCATTTGTGTATATTCAGTAATATACTGTCTGTGGAACACCTGGGTGCCTCAGTGTACTAAGTCTCTGACTCTTGATTTTGGCTCAGGTCATGATCTCATGGTTCTTGATTTCCAGTTGGCCACTGAGGTCTGTGCTGACATTGTGGAGCCGGCTTGGGATTCTCTGTTTCCTCCCCCAACTCACACTCTATTTCTCCCTCTCAAATAAATAAATAAAAACTTTAAAAAAACATACTAGGGGCACCTGGGTGACTCAGTAGGTTAAGTGTCTGACTCTTGATTTCAGCTCAGGTCATGATCTCGACGTTTTGTGGTTTCGAGCCCTGTGTCGGGCTATGTGCTAACAGCCCAGAGCCTGCTTCAGATTCTCTCTCTCTTTCTCTCTCTCTCTCTCTGCCCCTTGCCTACTCTGTCTCTCTCAAAATAAATAAATAAACTTAAAAAAATAATATACTATCCTTGTGGTTCCAACTCTAAATCATAACCACAATCTACTCCTCTCTTTTGGGTGCAACGATGCTGGGTTACTAGCACTTGCAGGGCTACCCTTGATATGATGAATGATAAACTTTCAGGACAGCTTGGTGTCTTCCAACATAAACCATATAAGCGCCATGTGACTTGCCTATTGCCTAGAGATAGGACCATCTTCATGAGGGTGTGACCTGAGCAGGTGCATGGAGGCTTGGGCTGAGAAAGGCCTCATGGCTGTTTCAAGTTCTGCTGTGGCCATCCTAAATTTGTAGCTTTTGAATGGAATGTCTAACATTTCAGTTTGTGCTCAGTCCCATAAATCAGGTAGCCAGTCCTGAGTAAGGTTGTCACAGAGATGGAACAAAATAATGTGATATGCAAGAATACCAAAACCAGAGAACATAATTTCTTGTACCGTCCTCATAAAAGCACTTAGGGAAATACCTAAACACAATGACCGGGCAAATTATTCACTGTTGAGCCATATTTCAAGGTCCACCTGAAGAAAAGTCACCTCAATTTTAGTGTTGTTTACGGTTCTATAGTCGAAGGCTGTTAGCAGTTAGCACTTAAGTTTGGCAAAGGAGAAATATAATAGCATCCCACCCATGGCTGCTTCCTAGAGCTGCCTTTTCAGAACTGAAATTCCCTTCTGGCTTCTCTTCTGGGTCCAGTCTAGGTCACATGCAAATGGCTTCCAAAGAAGCTGGGAAATTCAGTTTATGGCTTCTATGTTATGGAGCCTGGAGTAATGAAATAGGAAATGCTAACCTACTCTAATCATGACTAATGTCTACTAGAGTGGAAATTGCTTCTTATGCATTTTTTTTAATGTTTTTATTTATTTCTAGAAGAGAGAGAGAGAGACAGCATGAGCAGGGGAGGGTCAGAGAGAGAGGGAGTCACAGACTGAAACAGGCTCCAGGCTCCGAGCTGGCAGTCAGCACAGAGCCCGACGCGGGCTCGAACCCACGAACCGCGAGATCATGACCTAAGCGAAAGTCGGACGCTTAACCGACTAAGCCACCCAGGCGCCCAAGAGTGGAAATTGCTTCTTAATCCAGTGAGTTTTAGTGGAATAATTTTGTTCCAGGGACCATTAGCTACACCTAAAGACATATTTTCAAGTTTTAATTATTTATTTATTTTGAGAGAGAGAGAATGACCAGGGAAGGGGCAGAGAGGGTGAGAGAGAGAGAGTCCCAAGCAGGCCCCACCCTATCAGCACAGAGCCTGATGCAGGGCTTGAACTCATGAACCTTGAGATCATGAACTGAGCAGAAACCAAGAGTTGGATGCTTAACCAACTAAGCCACCAGGCGCCCCTATCTAAAGACATTTGTGGTTATCACAACTTGCAATGGTAGAGGAGGGGAAAGGGGTGTGGTACCATCAATGGAGTATGGGAGACACCGATGCTACTAAGCATCCTACGTGCACAGGTCAGCCTCCCAACAGAGAAGGATCCAGAACATCAACAGTGTCATTGCTGAGAAACATGGCTCTTTATTTTTTAAATATTTATTAATTTTTCAGAGAGAGAGAGAAAAAGAGAAAGCACAAGTGGGGACAGCGCAGAGAGAGAGAGGGGAATAGAGGATCCAAAGTGGGCTCTGCACTGAGAGTAGAAAACCAGATATGGGGCTCAAACTTGCAGACCACAGCATCACGACCTGAGCTGAATTTGGACGCTTAAATGACAGAGCCACCCAAGTGCTTTGAGAAACACTGGATTAATTTTTATTTCCACAGCACTTCCCATGGGTTTCTCACATCATAATGACTAGGGGTGAAGCCCAGGATTCTGTATCATCTTAAGTTCTTATTTTCTTTTTTTTTTATATATTTATTTATTTTTGAGACAGAACGTGAGTGGGAGAGGGGCAGAGAGAGGGAGACACAGAATCTGAAGCAGGCTCCAGGCTCCAAGCTGTCAGCACAGAGCCCTATGCAGGGCTCAAACCCACAAACCGTGAGATCATGACCTGAGATGAAGTCAGACACTTAACCTACTGAGTCACCCAGGCGCCCCTGTATTGTCTTAAGTTTTACAGGTGATACCGAAGTATCCATGTTTTGCATTCAACACAAGGCTCTTCATTGTAGGTACATGTGTGTTTCTTAATCTAGAGTTTTAAGTACTAAGATTTCTGTTAGATTGTAAATTCTTTCTTTTTAAAATTTTTTTTAATGTTTGTTTATTTGAGAGAGAGGGAGACAGAGTGTGAGCAGGGGATGGGCAGAGAGAGAGGGAGACACAAAATCCAAAGCAGGCTCCAGGCTCCGAGCTGTCAGCACAGAGTCCGATGTGGGGCTTGAACCCACCAACTGTGAGATCATGACCTGAGCTGAAGCCTGATGCTTAACCAACTGAGCCACTCAGTTGCCACTGTAAATTCTTTATCTGATTAATTTTTGTCAGTGACTAATCTGTATCCTCTAGAATAATAGATTGCACCCAGTAGTTCTCAAAGGATTTTTGTTTGTTGAGTGAGGAAACTAGGTTGCACAGCTATTATGTGACAGACATTGTGCTATGTGTTTTTACATGATCATGCCACCTAAATTCCCACCAAAACTCTGCTGTAGACGTTACCAATTTTGTACATGAGAAAAATATTGAAGAAACATCATTTTATAACTGGACCATGTTTGCAGTGATGGCATTGACATTTAAGTCAGCTCCTGTAGAATCCCAATTTTTTTGTTGTGTTTTTGCTCATTCATTCATTCTTTTTTTTCCCCATTGATTCTAGAAATATTTATAAATAGTTAGTAAGAATACAATTATTGCTTTCAGGTTGCCTGGGGATCTCATTTGGAAAGATAGAAAAATGAATAGGCCATTTTCACTTTATTGTGAAAAAATCATGGATTTACAGGATGTAAAGTGTCCTTCTAGAAACTGAAATGAACTTCAGACTGGGGGTTTAAGGATAGCCATGGGAAAGGATAGGCTGTCTGCACTGATGTAGAGTAAGGAGAGTCGCCGTTAGGGGGTGCAAGGGGGTCATCACCAAATAGGTGTTTAGATGGTAATGTCTTAAGGACTGTATCTGTTCCTGCAAACTGATGCTTTTAAATGTCAAATGTTGGGGCACCTGGGTGGCTCAGTTGGTTAAGCAGCCAATTTCCACTCACGTCATGATCTCGCAGTTCGTGAGTTTGAGCCCTCTGTCAGGCTCTGTGCTGACTGCCAGCTCAGAGCCTGGAGCCTGCTTCAGATTCTGTGTCTCCCTCTCTCTCTGCCCCTCCCCTGCTCACACTCTGTCTCTCAAAAATAAATGAACGTTAAAAAAAATTTAAATGTCAAATGACATACAGACAGAAAATGGATCAGGTGGTTTAGGAAATGGTTGATTAAAGAAAATGCCCAATTTAAGAAGAAGATAGTGATTAGTCAGTGTTAAAAAAGCGAGAGTAAGAAGCAGCATTTGGAATCTGGGCATGCGGAGACAGAAAAGGCAGTGGGCGAGCATGGTGGCCAAGCTCTTAGTCAGTCACCTGGGTGGATGGTGATACAATTCAGTGCTAGTGGGATCAGCCTCTGCACAGTGACAAGGGAATGCTGAGTTTCCCTTCCAGAGCACTGTGTGACTATCAAGTGCATACAGGCCCCCTCTTGGGCTTTGCCTTGGATTTATTTCCTTCCTTCTGGACTGTTACTCCAATACTTATTCCAAATATAGTCTTTGTGTGTCCAAGTCTGAGTTTTTTATGCCAAAAGATTTTTTTTTAATTTTTACCTTTTCATTGAAATATGAGTTTGTCTTCATAGAAAATGTTGGGCTCCACATTCTTTTCCTGAAGCTTTTGAGAATATCTTCATCTTGAACATGATATTGCTGTCAACATCGCCAATGTCAATTTGATTCCTAGTTCTTTGTAACAAACCATACACAAAGGATTGTGTTTTATTCTGGAGGATCCCAGATTCATTTCTTTGTTTCTGATTTTTTTTTTCAAAATTCATGCAAATTTTTGCCTTTCATCTGTAGTGCTATGGGCCCATCCACTATGAAGTTTTAACTGATTCATTAAATGCCAAGAAAACTTAACTCAGTTTTTAAAATATTTGTTCTTCTAAGGACTATTTTTTCTTTACTTCTCTGATTTCTGTTACACAGACATCAACAGATCTTCTTTTCTCTATACACCCTATTAGATTTTAAATTTTACTGCTCATTCGTCTTCTGGGACTTCTTCAGCCTACACGTTCAGTGCCTTATTCACTTAGTAACTTAGCCCATCTTGTTTTTTATCCCATCTACGGAGTTTTTTACTTAAAGTAGCATGCTTATCATACTCAGAAACTTCTTCATGAAAATCTCTTCCTTTTCTACATAGGTATTTGTTCCTGTTTCATTTTTTTTGTCAGTATCTATCTATATTCCTTCAAAGATTTTTATTATGATCGGAGTGTATTAATCAATTTGTAATCACTCTGGTCTCTCACTTGTGCTACCTCTGTGATGGGTTGTCTATTTTGGTTTCTCTTTTTTGTTGCATAAGTTCCATGGATGTCACACATTTTTAAAAGTCATATTATTTTGGAATATCTACTCTTTCTGGTTTTGGGTACCCATAGAAGTGACCAAGTCCCAGGATCTAAGCACAGACCTGACCAGATTGTCGGTATGGAAGTGTCCTTTGTGCACGAGAGCTTCTGGTGTGACATCAAGGACTCAGCTATTCTGTATCTCCTCTTCTTGCAGACACATATTTGGGCCATATGAGCCATACCAGCATCCCGTCTCCATCATGGACACCCCCTTTTTTTTAAAGAGATGCCTTATGCATTTCAGGGAAGAAGAAAGAGGCACGTTATCTTGTTTGTTTGTTTCTATCCCCTTCCCATCCAAATGAGTTTCCATATCAATCTGCCTTGCCATCTCTTTTTGACATTGAGTCTTGGCTACCATATTCCTACCTCGGAGGTGACAGGGCTGGAAAATTTCTTCTCAGTTCAAGGTGGAGGGAGAATGTCACTGGCACCTCTTTCACACCCTGTTTTTACCCTCTTACTCAAGAACACTCCTGTCCCCTCTCACACCCATGACACGCTCTGGACCCCTTTTGTCTGGCTTCTAAGAACTTCTTTATAGTATTACATGAATGATGAAAAGACTCGCTCATATCTCCTCCTGTGTCTGTGATTATTCCAGAGAGAATTCAAGCAGCAACTATGGGTTTATTACCCAGTCCAGAACTGGACTCCTCACATCATCTGTCTGGCCTGCTTGCTTTCCTACAACACAGGTTTCACCCTCTGGGATGGCTGATATTTCAAGCAACCCTCTTAAATAAAGGCAGTTAAGCGTTTCTCTCTGAAAATGCTATTCCCCATTGGAAATGTGATAATTGCATATGATAATTATGCTTGAAGTTTTTTTGAAACAATTATCCAAGCCACTCTATTGTTTTACTTTAAATGACTGGAAAACTTTATACAAAAAGATTTTTTGGTGATGTTCTCTGCAAAAATATTGTATTTGGAATGAACTTCTCAGAGAACCAGGGTTAGTCACTTTTACATGCCGAGCATCTAACCCAGGTCAGAGGATGTGATACCGGATGGACGCTTTAATAGTGTCCATTTTATTGAAATGCTGGATGGAAAATGAAAGGGAATGGTGCTTGGATTGAGAACTGGGTTAAAGTCCCAGCTGAGGAGCTAAGTCAGATGTTTGCTTTTGCTAAATATTAATTGTCCCAGGATAAAAGGATAATATTGACTATAAGAATGTGATGCATTAATATATATGTAAAGTTCTTAATAAGTACAATTATTGATGCTTAATAAATTTTCATCATATGGTAGCCATTATTTCTGTAATAGTAAGTATTGATTTCATTTCAATATATGTACATTTACAAATCTGATTCTCCATGTACTGTATGAATCTCTGAGCTGGCTTGTGTGATTCTACAATCATCTAATTGATCCTGAATTCTGCTGCCAAATCCCTC
This sequence comes from Proteles cristata cristata, assembly GCA_017311185.1. Lineage (NCBI taxonomy): Eukaryota > Metazoa > Chordata > Mammalia > Carnivora > Hyaenidae > Proteles > Proteles cristata. The sequence continues at coordinate 211,470 of JAESUZ010000075.1, forward strand.
TTTCTTAGAGCCACTTTGATCCTTTTACATTCCAATTTAAAGGCTTTGATGGTGTCATTTCCTATTTACCTAGTTGCAACTTTTCTCCTCAGCTTTCCTGACTCACCATGACTTGGCTTCATCCTACATATCAGTGCTAGTCAAGATTCTTTGGCTACAAAAAAAAAAAAAAAAAAAAAAAAAAAAAACCAACAACCAGAAAACCACTTGGAAAATTCCAAGCAAGTGTGGTCAGCACAATAATTTTCATCGTGCAATAGCCGTACGATGAGCACAAGATCTAAACCCCTGGGCTCAGTAAGAATATTACTGTGAAGAAACGGGGAACAAACTTCTTGTGTTCCAGATATGATATGCCCTCTGCCCTCTCTGCTTCAGAAATTCCTCCAATAGGGAGTGACAATGCATGGCCACCAATGTCAAATCAGTATGATTGTATAGGGTCAACAGTTCCCAACAACTAGCTACGGCCTCTGCGTCTTTTCAGATATCCCAACTGCATTTGGGCAGGTCATTTACCTCTGCTGGAGAAGTGACACTTAGGGAGATACCAGCCAGGTGGATTGTGCTTTCCAGACATTGATTGTTAACAGCAACACTACAAAGATTACAAATCATCTTTTTATTATAGATTATCTTTATAAAGATTATACATACAATGGAGTAGCCAATGTAAGTTTCCAGGACACACCTTCTATGCCGTTCAGTCATGTCTCTCCTATAATCAGGAACTAAACACATTGCAACCTTCTGCATTGTATTTGCTCCTGAAACCCAGGCTTTCACAAACAAGTAACATCGTTCTATTCTCCTTTCTTTCTACAAGCTTGCGATGGTCTTAGGCTGGGCATAGATATATGCTTAACAAGGGGGTAGATGAGTGAATGAATGCCATCTGCCAGGAGTGTTCTACTTTCCACTGATTCTCATTGCTGTGCTTCCATAAATTTTTCCATCTACTCCATAAAATCTGGCACACAATGATGTAATTTTTGAGAAGAAGCTTCCTTAAGCCATCCTGTCATATGCTTCCTATTGTTTCGTGTGTGTTAATCAGAACTTCTTTGGGTATTACACATCGTAGGGTGGAAATTATATCTAATCTTCTACTGAGTCTTGAAATCTCTTAAAATAGTAAGATCATGGTATATAAACAATAAACGCTTGTTGGACCAGGCCAACACTTGGTCAAAACCAGACCAAACTAACTTAGAAAAACTGGATTTGCTTCTATAATTTATGCGGGAATAGTGATAGGAAAATCATTGGCAAAATCATAATTTTCTTAAGTTGTTCTGAACAATCATTGGCCATTGTTCACAAAATAACAGCTCAATAATATCATTTTTCTAACCTTATATAAAAATATTCTCAGTAAAGTGAAATTAAAGAATTGTAGTATGCAGAAGTGAGACAATGACCTGGATTATCAATTCAGTTTTTAGCCAGCACAAGAATGTGAATATAGGGCTTTAGTGAGCTCCATTCAACAGACCGACATCAAAGGATTCAGTCAATATGCATCAGAACCTTCAATAATATTATTGCCCCAGCTATAATGAATAAGGAGCTCTAACAGCTCATGTTTTTAAATATCTTAAAAGTGATTGAAGAGAAGGTTTTGAAGCATGTTCTCCTAAGTGTGTAACAACAGTTACACAAGTAAATACTTAGGGAACAGCAAATATTTGTCAGGCATTCTATTAATTGCTACACACAGATTATCTATTTTTATCAACATAGCTATGAAAGGGTTTACTATTATTTTACCCCACAAAACTGAAGCTGAAGTAGTTTGAGTAATTTGCCTAGGATGCAGCCAATGGGTGATGGATTTCTAATTCAAAGGTGTTTGGACTTTACAATCTGCCTTAGCTCCAGGCGAAACAGACAGTTAAAAATTCCTAATGAACTAAATAGGGTCTTCTGGGGATTTTTTGCTTGTTTCTTTCTGTAGAACACAGTTGATTTTGGGTACATTTATTTTTCAAAATGTAAAAGTGAAAATTATGTTGCACCCTTAGCAATTTTGAATGTGATTTATTGAGAAGACATTAAAGCTAGATCATTATCTCTTTGAGAAATATCAAATGTGGGAAGAAATTATTTTTAAATGGAGTTCTCTCCCTCCATTTTCTTTTATTGTTCAACACTTTTATTGAACTTGATGGTTCATAGAACCATAAACTGAATCTTTGGTGTACTTATATAATTTTTCAATAGTTTTAGAGGAATTTCCTCATGCAGAAATGCCATTTGGATTCTAACTTAAAATAACTGCAGTTTCCCACATCATGGATGGCTCATAACTTTTGCTGAGCCCAATGAAGTATAGATCCCCTTACAATGGTAAGACAGATATACGGTATTATGTTGTCTTATGTTTTCTTTTTTCTCTTAATGACTAAAGAAGTTGAAAAGACTAATTTGGCAACCTGAAAATAGTCCTGAATTGATCTGACTCTCTTATTGCTAATATGGCATTTCTAGTTTGACTTTACAGCATAACCTAAATTTTATTTATCTCTGCTTAGAGTAGGATGAAGTGAGGTCTATGGCTTTGGTGACTGGCCTGATCAGAATAAAGGAAAGAGAGAAAATCCAGGTGCCTAGTTAAGCTTTGACCACAGTGAGGTAGAAACTAGGGTTCTATCAACTCAAATGTACCCATGGACCAGACAGGTGACACAAAAGTGTGACAGACACTGACATAAGCAGGTGACTCTTAAACTGTGTATTGCATACCTTGGAGAATTCTCAGAGAACTCAGCATGTGCACTGCCTATGTATTATCCTCTCTCTGGTAGGAGTTGAACTTGTTTCCAACCAAGAGATTTTGGCGGTGGGAGGAGATACCACTATCCACGGCAAAGGACTTTGCATCTGTCCCAAGGCCCTTAAATGAGTGGACTTTATGTTAATCAAAGTGAGAGTATCCTGGGTGGCTTTGGCTTAATCAGGTGAGTCCTTCACATATGCGTGACATCATAAGGTATTTGTCTTTCTCTGACTGACTCAATTCGCTTAATATAATACACACTGTAGCTCCATCCATGTCATTGAAAATGGCATGATTTGATTTTTTTGATGGCTGAATAATATTTTATGTAATATAATATAATATCTTATAATATAATATAAAATAATATTTATCAGTTGATAGACATGTGGACTCTTTCCATAATTTAGCTATTGTTAATAATGTTGCTATAAACATCCGGGTCCATGTGCCCATTTGAATCAGTATCAAACTGCATTTATTTATGCAGCTTGAAATCCTAAAAACTTAGTTGAAATTTAGAAATGATGTGTGCCTACATCATTATTCTTATCTTCTCAGAAATATTTTCATATAGGACTATATCAACATCATCCTGAATAGATAGATTGTTCAAATTCCATACTGAAAATTGCATGGACTTGTAAGGGTAACATTCTTATCCTAACTTTTTCAAGTCTTCCCAAGAACACCTCAGCCTTTTCGTCATCATCTGCGCTGAACAATACTCTTGCCATTGTTTTGTGAATCCAAAAGAATAGATATTTGTTAATTTAATAAATATTATTTGAGTGGCATTATATGTCAGGCACTATTCTAGGCCTAGGGACATAGCATGATCTAAAGTGGTGTCCAGGCCCATATGCATAAGTATAGCCTACACAGAGGCCTTCAATTACAGGAAATAATTGAAAGAACAAGATATAATGTATGAGAAAGATGGGAGAGCAGAATAGAAGACCCTGAGAATTTTTATAAATGAAGAAGCACATAACAATACTATTGCTTGTAAAAACCAGTGCACTGAAAAAAAAATAATAATAAAACAAAATGAAAGTAAAAAGCATACATCAGCATTTTCTATGTACCACCAAAATTTTGAATATTTAGCAATAGTCATCAGTAAATATTAACTTATGTAAATCTGAGGCATACACACACAATTAAAAGCAACAATAGCATTATACAAATCCTTATTTCAATTCTCAAACTATCCTAGACAAAACTTTTTTTTTTCCCAAAATAAATTATCCCAAAATGATAGCATGTGATTTTCCGTGTACCTTAATGGGTTTTGTCCAAAAACTTGTCAAGCTAAAGCAGTCATCAATAAGGTCTTGTGGTTTTCAGGAGAGATCAAAGGGGTCTTTCATAATGCATCAACTGTGTATGTTTATAATGTATCATAAACATTCAAATGGATGTTACTACGAGCTCCTTAATAAGGCTATCTAGTAGACTTTAGCCATTTGGGTTCATTTTCCCTTTTGATTTGAAACATTCTACCTCAGGTTTCACTAAGCAGAATGTTGTTTTTCATCTGACTAGATCGCTTGATTAGTTTCATCCACATGCCCTGTTCATACCATATTCTGACCCACGGCAAAGACCTTCTTGGATACAAGAGCGCTGAGGAGATTGAGAGATTCTCAGCCAATTTACAGAATGCCATTGGCTTCATGGTAATATCCAATTCTTATGCATGAGTCTCATGGCAGGCCATAAATATATTTATTGGAAAGATGTAATTTACCTTTTTTAAAAAAATACTACAACATATGAATAAAGTTAAAGCTTATGAGGTCTTGTAGTCAGGAAATTAATGTTCTTTTGTTCTATCCAAACCACACACACAAACTTGACAGAAATTTCTTATGAATTACTAATGGAGGTTTAATCCTGACAAGGCTTTATTTGTTCAAGAGTCAGCTCCTGGGTCTGCTTGCCCAAAAAGCCAATTATCAGAAAATACCCTCTTGCTGCTGTCATTCAGAGACAGACACTGAGGACGGTTTGGTTTGGTTTCAGGGCGTCTCCCGGGCCACAGCTGCTCGCCAGGCACGCCGTGGACCCCTGGAAAAGGCTGGTTGCTACTGACCCTGTGGTCATTGAGGTTATGAAAAGGCTCTTGTTCTCAGAACTCTTGAATGAACGCCTCTCCCAGAGGGACCCCGCAGGACGACCCTTGAGGAGGGCAGACCCTCTTGAAATCCTGAACTGTTCAGAATCTCAGGCGTGGGCCGGGAGAGGTCAGGTCAAGAAACAAATGTTAGGGATGGATATCAGAAATGCCAGAGAGTAATGCATTCATCTCAAATCCCCGATCCTGAGTCTGCGCATCGTTTCGTTGGATGTTCTCTTTCATCTACTCGGCACCAAAAATAAGCACGGAAACTGGAATCTGTTAGCACTTTAACCTGGGTGTCCGTGGAAACCTTCATCCTACCATTAAAAGCGATGGAGAGGTTGCTGGGACAGATGTCTTTGGTGCAACAGACTGACCTGTACATGAAAACTGACAGCCTTCTATCATCTGAGTCGGGCACCAGACCGCACCTGAAACCTTTCCTCTCTTACGGTAATTGTCATTACAGTTAGGTGGAAATTAATAGGGAAGTGGTCAAGGAGAATAGGGATCATTATCCCAATCAAATGAATTGTACTACAGCATTTTTAGAAAGGCATCCACCATCAGTTAGTGGTGCTATTACCTATGATTGATGTGATACTTCCTTTTTTTTTAATTAGTAACAACAATTACCAGCAAGGACAATTATTGATAGCTTGGTAGGTTTTAAAGGCCAAGATTAAATATGCTTGGTTTTAAGGTGATATAAAATATAAATAGCAGCAGCATGAATACCAGTCTTTTATTTATGTATTACACAAATGAGGAGTAAACATTTTGTAATTATCATTTGGCAGGTAATTGTTTTATGTTTTCAATTAAAGTGTGAGTAGGTGTGTGCCCAATAAAAAAAAAGGAACCAATTGTTTCATTTTTTCAACAAATATTTATGGTGCTTCTTAATTATATTCTGGGAAAGATTGTTAAGGCCAGAGATACAGTAGTTAGGAAAGATACAGTCAATGCCCTTGCAGGGCTTATCATCAGGCACTGCTCATTTTCTAGTGGAATTTAACTATAGTGAAATGTTCAAGATTGCCCTGTAGCTTTCAAGATCTGAGAAGTTGATACCCACCCACAATAAAGAATTTTGTGATAAAAAGAGTAACAAAATATTTCCCAATTCTCTTTTCAAGTAGTTTGAACCCTTGGAACAGTACCTCAGCCAACAAGGTCATACTTCCAACAGGGGAATTTTAGTAAAATAGAAGTTCTAGTCACCACATTTATTTCTGGTTTCTCCTCTCACTTGACACCTCTGAGGTCAAGAAACACACGCATTAACTTGGCCACTTTGATAACCTTTTCAGATGGCTCCCTAGAGAAGCTTAGGGAAAGCTAATGTTTTCTTCTAAAATTCTGTTAAGCACTTGTAGAATTTGTGTGAATCTAAGTCAAAGCTGAGCTCAAAAGATGACTTAGGGCTTGTAATGACTTTTTATCCAATGTTAAATTAGTGCTTCTAACAGTGAAGTAGGTAGTATAAAACAATTTTAGTCCAGTGATCAGTTTAGGGGAGGTTGTTGCAGAATTTTTTGTCCTGTGATTCCCTTTCCTTTGGCATGAATTTTTCATTATAATGCAAAATCAACCTCTCAGACAGCTCTAATATTTTGAAATTAAGTAAATGTATATATGAATATAGCTAGCTAAGTGGAGAGGGCAAATGGAGGAAGGTAGATGGTTGGTAGTCGGTAGTTTGAGAATGTAGAATATGTAGTAATATTGTGTAGAAAAATGTTAGATAATTCAAATAACCTATACTGTGATTTCATTTCTTTCTTCCTTCCTTCCTTTCTTTCTTTCTTTCTTTCTTTTTTTTACTATTTATTTATTTTTGAGAGAGAGGGTGGGGACAGAGGGAGACAGAAGATCTGAAGCCGTCTCTCCACTCTCAGAGTAGAGCGGGGCTCGAACTCACCAGCTGTGAGATCATGACCAGAGCCAAAGTCAGACACTTAACTGACTGAGTCGCCCAGGTGCCCCCTACTTTGTGATTTTAAAATAGCACAATGTACAGTAAATTTAGACAATTACAAAATGTAATTTTTTTTCACTTATGAGTTAATTCAAACAATGTGCCTCAAAATCTAATGAGAAAATAAAAGATTGTACAGAAACAATAGGATTCCAAAGGGTTTAAGTCTATATTAGTTTTATTTCTTTAAGATTTTTATTTATTTATTTATTTATTTTGAGAGAGAGAGAGAGAGAGAGAGAGAGAGAGAGAGAGAACATGCACACATAGAAGCAGAGGAGGGGCAGAGAAAGGGAGACAGAGAATCCCAAGCAGGCTTCATGCTCTCAGTGCAGAGACCAAGGGGGTTGGGGGGTGGCTCAAACTCACGAACCAAGAGATCATGACCTGAGCCAAAATCAAGAGTTTGACACTTAACTGACTGATCCACCCAAACACCCCATATACTGTGACTTAAAAATATCAGGACCACCTGAGTGGCTCAGTCGGTTAAGCCTCTGACTTAGACTCAGGTCACGATCTTGCAGTTCGTGAGTTCGAGCTTCACATTGGGCTCTGTGATGACAACTCAGAGCCTTAGAGCCTGCTTCAGATTCCGTGTCTCCATCTCTCTCTCTGTCCCTCCCCTGCTTGCACTCTCTCTCTCTCTCTCTCTCAAAAAAGATTAAATGTTAATTTTTTAAAAAAAATAACACAACATGCAGTAAATTTAGATGGCCAATAAATCCAATTTGTTTTTCACTTATAACTTATAAGGTAATTCAAATAATGTACCCAATAATCTAATGAGAAATAAAATAAAATATTGTACAGACTGCAATAGCATTCTAAATGGTTAAAGTCTAAATTAGATTTATTTCCTTTTTTAAATTATTTTAAAGTTTATTTTGAGAGAGAGAGAGAGAGAGCACACAAGCAGGGGGTGGGCAGAGAGAGGGGGAGAGAGAGAATCTGAAGCAGGCTCCATGCTGTCAATGCAGAACTCAACACAGGGCTTGACCCCATGAGTCAAACCAACTGTGAGATCATCACCTGAACTGAAATCAAAAGTCAGACGCTCAACCGGCTGAGCCACCCAGTTGCCCCTAAGTTAACTTTATTTCATTTATACTTTCCCTCTTTCCTACTTGGTAAAGGTTAACTGTAGTACAGTCAATGGATGAATCCTTTGCTGTGATTTATTACAAAATATTTTTCCTAAACAGTTATCCCCTACTTCTCAAAAGTTTGTTTTACTCCCCTTTGCTTACATGAAAGACCTACATCAGTTCCTGGTTTTACTAACTGAACGAAATGCAAAAGAGACCTTTGCTTTTAAAGAAAAGGTGAAAAACTGTGTTTGGACTTTGCATAGCAGTGAGCCCTCGTAGAGGTAGCTCGCCTCCAGCCACAGGAGCATCAGTACCAAGTCCCTTTCCTTGGACTACACTCAGCATCTCATCATTAAGCTATCTTTGAACCTTGTCTGTGAGCATCTGTCTTCATCACAATTTATTTTTTGTACCCCTTAGCAAGATGTGTCCTCAGGTATCAGAAAAGCCCAGAAGAGGTGCTCTTTGGGGTCTAGGAATGGTCACTCATTTTTCCATATAAACGAACAATAAATTCTCCTTTACTTTCATTTTGGCTTACAAAAGACTTTCTAGGCATGCTCTGTTTTTGGATAGTGGGAACTGTATGGGTTATTTATTATGATTGATATTAAAAGCAAATACCAGCTGAATGTGACTGATTTTCACCTTACATATCAGATCTATAGATGTTGGAAGATGGTTCGCTTTTTGATACAAGCAGAAAGAGATATATGGGAAAATCCTGTTTAAGGTTCTCTTACCATATTAGTTTACTGAGCTCATTAGGATCGCTGACATAACTCCTTCCCACCTCTGTGGAATAATAATCCGAAATACTATCTTCAACAGAAAACAGGTAGCTTTCATATCACAAGTCTTATATGCAGATTTTTGAATACTTCAGCTCTTAAGCCCCCAAGAATTCTGTAAGTCACATAACGCTATATCTGAGTACAAATTGAGACTGAGGTATTGCAAATGGTGACTTGGCATTTACATACATGTATCATGTTTACCATTTCAGTACCCATTCATGCTACCACTGATTAGTAGGTGTTTCTTAGATGAGATAAGAATGTGAATGAATGGAATAGAAAATTAAAAGTTTAGGGGCGCCTGGGTGGCTTAATCGGTTAAGCGTCTGACTTTCGCTTAGGTCATGATCTCGCAGTTCGTGGGTTTGAGCCCCACGTCGGGCTCTGTGCTGACTGCCAACTCAGAGCCTGGAGCCTATTTCGGAGTCTGTGACTCCTCTCTCTGACCCTCCCCTGCTCACGCTGTCTCTCTCTCTCTCTCTCCTAGAAATAAATAAAACATTAAAAAAAAAAAGAAAAAGAAAATTATGAGTTTATTAATATGAGACAGTTATTCCATCTTTTGAAAATGTCTTTATCCTGTCCCATTGGCATGTAATAAGTGGAGGAAGACATTGAAGCCTCAAGGAAGGACCCTACATTTACCAGTGGAAGAAAACTGAGTTTGTGTTTCTGTTGTTGCTGTTACTCATTTCCCTCAAAGCTTCCTCATTTGCCATGTGGTTTTAAGCTAAAAACTTATTCTTGCAAATATATAAAGTCTCTTTACTTCTGAAATCTAATGGTTTTATGAGGTTTGTCTCAGAGTTTTTTGATAGGAGTTAAATTTCCCATGTACCTTGTATGTCCTTTCAATGGATTGATTCAGGTCTTATTTCTTTTTTAAAAAAATTTTATACTTTATTTTTTGAGACAGAGAAAGAGTGGGGGAGAGAGAAAGATAGGGAGACACAGAATATGAAACAGGTTCCAGGCTCTGAGCTGTCAGCACAGAACCTGATACGGGGCTCAAACCCACAAACCGTGAGAACATGACCTGAAGCAAAGTCAGACGCTTAACTGACTGAGCCACTGAGACCCCCAATTCAGGTCTTGTTTCTAGAAGGTTTTCATAGATTGAGATGTAAATATTAGTTTTGTTCCACTGTTTTGTTCTTACTTCCCAGGCATGCTGATTTATACAAATAGTATTTCTCCTTTGGGGGTCTTTTATTTTCATGTCTTTCTCCATAAACTTCCAGAATCTTTTTGTTTTCCTTTTCACATTATTATCCTCTTGGCTGCTTCCCTTCTATTCTTCAAAGATCATTTGAAAATTACCCTTTGAATATGTTCATTTGAGTGTCTTGACTTTTTGTTACTTCTGAGTTAACTTGGTCTTATGCATTTCCTCTAAGTTCAATAAACTCATATTTTCTTAACTTTAGTTCCTTCCCTTTTAGTTTTGAATTTCTAATTGTTTTAATGTTTATTTATTTTTGAGAGAGAGCAGGAGCAGAGGAGGGACAGTGAGAGAGGGAGGCAGAGAATCTGAAGCAGGTTCCAGTCTCTGAGCTGTCAACACAGAGCCCGACGTGGGGCTCGAACCCACAAGCCCTGACATCATGACCTGAGCTGAAGTCGGATGCTCAACCTACTGAGCCACCCAGGTGTCTTGAATTTCTACTCAAGGTGGTTGTTATATCTCTGAATGCAGTTTTTTCCCCCCAATGCATTTTTGAGAAGATTTAATTTAGTTTGAATTGTTGCCTGACAGTTTTCCTCTGCTTCAAAATTAATTGTTTTGGGAGGTAATTTTCATCATTTGATGTGTGTTTAACATAATTTTCTGATTATTTGTAATAAGCATGTATGGCTCTACTATTTTTCCCTATTCATTTTTTTTATTGGTGTGGTTTATAAGAACTCCTCTTCAATGATATACTCTTCTGTTAGCAGAGCAAAATTCTAATCCTTAATGGATTTTTTTTTGTGTGTGTGGTGTGGTAGATTTGGATAGTAGCATAATTTTTAATTAGGATCATTTACTTTGTTTCCTTTGTTGCTGAGGAACATAGATTTCCCTTTTATTGCTTCTATTAATTTTCACCATTTGGTAAAGGGTGGCTCAGTATTTCCTCTTTGCCTTATTCTTCCCAGGGGGAGACAGACAATGAAAACTGTCCCTTTGGAAGGCCATCCTGTAGGTCCCCTGCCCTGTACACTGTGCTTTGGGCTCTCGGAGCATCCTTAACACCTTCAGTGTGTTCAGGGTCAGAGGGGACTCATTCCTTCACGTCTGCTTCCCTCACTTGTCCATACCTCTTCTCTCCTTACCACCATCTCTTTGGTCCATCTTATTTGCCTCAGAGCTTGGCGGTGGAGCTCAGTCATGAAGGCTTGCTTGCTGACTTCAGGTCCTATGGACAGTGTAGTTTTTGGTACATATAATTTATTTCATATATACATAAATATAAATAGGAGTACCTGGGTGGCTCAGTTGGTTGAGTATCTGACTTTGGCTCAGGTCACGATCTCAGGGTTCATGAGTTTGAACCCCAGGTCTGGTTCTGTGCTCACAGTGTGAAGATGCTTGGGATTCTGTCTGTCCGCCTCGCCGCCAAATACATGCATACATACATACATATGTACGTACATACATACGTACGTACGTACATATGTACATGCATATATACGTGCATATGTACATACATACATACATCCTTTTTGATTTGCTGTATTTTATTCATCTACACCTACCAAGTCATCCGTTTCTTAACTCTTATTAGTTTTTCCTTATTTCTTTAAATTATCAAACAAAATTCATTGGGAATATAAAAAGAAAATTAAAATATTTAACCACCCACAAAAGAATGGAAGAATATCAATTTAGGTCTTTTATATAACAAAAAAAAAAAAAGAAAAAGAAAGAAATGTCCTAATGCTGACCCTTTTTATAACGAGTTTTTTATATTAAACAATATGTTTTGAAACATTTCTCTTTACAGCTAAATGGAATCCTTTTTATAACCCCATATTAGAAAATCCTAATTTCTAAAACTAATTTCTTTTTGGTTGGTTTTGTTTTATACCCTTGTAAAAAATAATATAAAAAGAAGACCCTGAGAGCAAGCAATATGCTTTATTAATCCCAAAGCACAAATTCCTTAAAGTGTTATGAACACCAATAATCACTTACTAAAAATATTTATTGTACACTGTCAAAATGCCTTCTGAAAAGTCAACATAATTTGTGCTTCCACAGGTATTAGAAAAAATGAGCATTTATTTGTCTGAAATCCTAATAGAACTAAATATTGCATATTTTAAGTTCAATTTTGAAGATGTGTTAGACAAACATTTTATGTATTGAGTGTTTTAATTTACATTCCTTGAATAATTGAATACAGCCATTTGTATCCATTATTGGATCTTTTCTGATGTTCTTTTGTGATTCACATGCTCAAATTTTTTAAAATTTCTATTCGTGTAATTATTTTTCCAGATCCTGAAAATGTTTATGTATTAGTTATATAACTAACATATTTTCTAAGTTTATTTATTTATTTTGAGAGGGAGAGAGAAAGCACATGCAGGGCAGGGCAGGGGCAAAGGGAGAGGGAGAGTCTCAAGCTGTCCCCACACTGTCAACGCAGAGCCCAACATGGGGCTCAGTCTCACTAAGGGTGAGATCATGACCTGTGCTGAGATCGAATCAGACACTCAACAGTCAGTCGCCCAGCGCCTCTATAAGTAACATGTTGATCTTTGTTCTTTTTTTTTTCCTTAGTTTGTTTGATCCTTTTTTAAATGCTGATTATGATAATTTTGCCAGGCAGGAGTTTTTAAACAGCAGGATTTATCAATATTCATGTTTTGGCCTATGGCATTGTGTTTAGATATACACTAGGTATCTAAAACATATGGTGTATGAGCTAGCAATTAGGAAAAAAAAAAGGTTTCCTTCCCTCACTGTTTCAGTAATATCAAATAAAGTTATCTTTATAAAATGTGTTTTAAGTTATGAGGCGCCTGGGTGGCTCGGTTGGTTAAGTGTCCAAATTCGGCTCAGGTCATAATCTCACGGTTTGTGAATTCAAGCCCTGCGCAGGGCTCTGTGCTGACAGCTCAGAGCCTGGAGCCTGGTTCAGATTCTGTGTCTCCCTCTTTCTCGGTGCCTCCCCCGCTTGTGCTCTGTCTCTCTCTCTCTCTCAAAAATAAAAAAAATTAAAAAACACTAAACATATTTCGTTAATGTGATTGAAGTTACATATACTTGTAATCAAAATTATAGAAGGCTATGAACTAAGCACTCTGTGTGTCTCTATAAACAAATATAAGGAAAGAGGAATAATCTTTATTATTATTATTATAATCGATAATCGACCCATTTTTCAATCTCTTCCTTCTGTCCCATTTTGTCTGTTTCAAATGCTTTATTCTTTTGAAAACAGGAAATACAAGTATATCTATCTATCTATTTGTGCATTTATGTAATATACATGCCCATGTATGTAACACATATGAAAGACTCGAACAGAGGTTCAAAGAGAGAAAACGGTGTTTTAATAGTGAGGGTGGTGGAGGGAAGCAGCGGGAGGGGGGGCAGGGCAGAAAGGAACCCTCACTGGCAACTTTTTAAATCGTCTTCAAAATACCGCAAACATGTTATCTTCATTTTTGTTGAGCAACGAAAACAAACACTTCCCCTTTCCCCACCTCCTGCTTCATATCAGTTTATTTTTAAAAGGCAATGCAAGGAATTTTGAATGAGAGGATAAAGCAGTGGCTTTCAGCCGCCTCAGTAAAACACACACACACTGCTAACATTTTTTTTGTCACCAATAATTCTCCCATAAACATGGGTCTCTCCTCTCATTATGCAGGCTGTCATGCTTTATTGAACCACATAATTTCTCCTAATTAAAATAAGCAGTATGTCGTTTCCTCCCCCACTTTTTTTCTTTGGTTGGACAAATGCCAGTAATGATATTTGGAGGATCCTAAGTGGACACCATATTAAACATTCATTTCGGTGCTCCTCTGTACGATCAAATATAGCCCCTGCTGCGCTGAAATATTAATATTAATTTTATTTATCAGACCTAAAAGATGTGCACTTGTAAGAAGACAAAATGAGTTCAGTTCGAGGTGTTGGTAATGCTAGCGAAGTGGACGCAAGTTAGATGCGTTCTGTCAAGTTTATGGTTGACTCGTAACAAAGCTGTCTTGCGTGATTAGCTTCTAAACTGCTCAATTTATGTCAACCAATACAAGCCTTATTTAGGCAGCCTGTCAGATATGTGAACAGATTTTTCTCCTTTTTCTCTTCTCCATTAAAAAAAAAAGAAAAGAAAAGAAAAGAAATGAGTCTTTAGCCTTATCTGTCATTGTGCTGGAATTGCACACATTTCTCCACTGGACACTCAGAAAAGACCCCCTAGCACAGTTGAGCGGAGGTGCTATTTGATCCACAGCTGGAATGGAACTGAGGTGTGGCTAGTTCAATGTAAGGTGCAGCTTAAGAAATTACAAGGAAAGTTGGGGCGCCTGGGTGGCTTAGTTGGTTAAGTGTCCGACTTTCACTTAGGTCATGATCTCGCAGTTCGTGGTTTCGAGCCCCGCGGCGGTCTCTGTGCTGACTGCCAGCTCAGAGCCTGGAGCCTGTTTCAGTCTGTGTCTCTCTCTCTCTCTGCCCTCCCCTCTCACACTGTCTCTCTCTCTCTAGAAAAAAATATATATATATATATATATATATATATATATATAAAGAAATTACAAGGAAAGAAAGGTAGCCTGTGTGTGTGTGTGTGTGTGTGTGTGTGTGTGTGTGCGCGCGCACGCACGCTTGAATCAATGTGATTGTCTATGGGAGGGAAAACGCTACACAAAATATTTTCCCGGAGCTGAAAAAGGCCAAGATATGTAGCCTAACGCCTAATAGGAGTTCGGTCACCTTGACTGGCCCCTGAGGTGCATCTGGTTTTTCATGAAGCCTTAGCCGTGTCCTGAGTCACAGGTAAACGAGACAGAGGACAGCGCTATCGAAGGAGAGTGATCACAGCGAGGTTGCTCTCGTATTAAAAAGAGATCTCTGTGGGAAGTCAGCTTACAAGTTAACATATCAACACCTTTTTATTCCATTTGTTCACTTCTATTAACAGTTCTTACCTTGCAACTGAATCTCATTTTCAGACAGACTTAAAATCACACCGAATCCCATTTGCACAGATGGATAGGCAGACAGGAAAGCAGGCGGCTTATGAACCGCAGAAGGATGCACAGAGCCGCAGCCATCACCCACCGTGAGAGAGAGCGGAGCAGCAGTGGCTCACAGACAGACCTCCCTTCCCTGGGTAACCCGGTGCTCTTCTCCCTCTGGGGGTGCTGTGTTAGGCCAACGTTCCCATAAGCTGCATGATGATGGATACTGTTATCCAGTAGGTAGCATGTGCTGGAAGACCCACTCACACCTTTCTCTGACCTTTAAGACACAGTTGATGGGGGCGCCTGGGTGGTTCAGTCCGTTAAGCATCTGACTTCAGCTCAGGTCATGATCTCACGGTTCGTGGGTTCGAGTCCCACATTGGGCTCTGTGCTGATACCCAGCTCAGAGCCTGGAGCCTGTCTTCTGATTCTGTGTCTCCTCTCTCTGACCTTCCCCTGCTCATGCTGTCTCTCTCTCTCAAAAATAAATAAAACATAAAATTAAGACACAGTTTATTGAAAACATTTCAAATCCACATGATTTAACAATCGGATCCTTTTATTTGGTGCTGTTTTCCTGTCTCTTCTTTTGCACTAAATGCTCCTTAGGAAGTAGGTGACATTTCCCAAAGCCAGGCTCTCAGTGGCGGTTTACATTCCTTAAGACTGAAAATATTTTAATTTGAGCAAAACGAAAGAAGATTCTGCATGGCAGAAGCAATCGTCAAATGCCTTGGTGAATGGCCCTCATACATAAAGAAGGTGCTGATTTGCACAACAGAAGACCAATCTGCTCTCACTCTGCCCCTCCGGGGAAGGTGCCCACTGTTTTCAGGCTGCAATGCAAAGCAGACTTGATTTGGGTGCTCTCTCTTTTCTTTTTGAGAAGCCTGCCTAGAGGTTTGTCAATTTTGTTTATGTTTTCAAAAAACCAACTCTTGGTTTCATTGATCAGTTCAACTGTTTCTTTGGTTTCCATATTGTTTATTTCTGCCCTGATTTTTATTATTTCTCTTCTCCTACTGGGTTGGGGGTGCTCTTGTTGCTCTCCCTCTAGTTCCTTTAGGTGAGCTGTTAGATTCTGTACTTGTGCTTTTTCTAATTTCTTGAAATAGGCCTGGAGTGCAATGGACTTTCCTCTTAGGACTGCCTTTGCCGCATCCCATAGAGTTTGGATTGTTGTATTCTCATTTCCTTCCATACATATTTTTAATTTCTTCTCTAATTGCCTGATTGGTCCATTCATTCTTTAGTAGGGTATTCCTTAACCTCCATGTTTTTGAAGGTTTTCCAGACTTCTTGTGATTGATTTCAACTTTCATAGCATTGTGATCTGAAAGTGTGCATGCTATGATCTCAGTTCTTTTACATTTATTAAGGGTTGCTTTATGTCCCAGTAAGTGATCTATCTTGGTGAATGTACCATGCGCACTTGAGAAGAAAGTGAATTCCATGGTCTCAGGATGTAGAGTTCTAAATATATCTGTCAAACCCATCTGGTTCAATGTGCCATTCAAGTCCATTGTGTCTTTAGTGATTTTCTGTTTAGGTGATGTATCCATTGCTGTAAGTGGAGTATTAAAGTACCCTACTATTAGCACATTCTTATCCATAAGATTGTTTCTGTTTGTGATCAATTGTTTTATATATTTAGGTGCTTCCATATTTGGTGCATAGACATTTGTAATTGTTAACTCTTCCTGATGGATAGACCCTGTAATTATTACATAATGCCCTTCGTCATCCCTTGTTAGCCTTTACTTTAAAGTCCAGCTTGTCTGATATAAGTATACCCAATCCAGCTTTCTTTTGACTTCCAGTAGCATGATAGATATTTCTCCATTCCCTTACTTTGATTCTGAAGGTGTCTTCAGGTCTCAGATGAGTTTCTTGTAGTCAGAAAATAGATGGATTTTGGGGGTTTTTTTATCCATTCTGTTACCCTACATCTTTTGATTGGGACATTTAGTCCATTTACATTCAGTGTTACTCTTGAAAAATATGGGTTTAGAGTCATCATGTCCTTTATAAACAAAATCATGAATGAAAATGGACTTATTACAAGCAACCCCTTAGAAATACAAGCAATTATCAGGGAATACTATGAAAAATTATATGCCAACAAAATGGACAACTTAGAAGAAATGGACAAATTCCTAAACACACACTCACTACCAAAATTCACACAGGAACAGAGAAAACCTGAACAGACCCATAACTAGTGAAGAAATTGAATCAGTCATCAAAAATCTCCCAACAATAAGACCCAGGGCCAGATGGCTTTCCTGGGGAATTCTACCACATATTTATTTATTTTTTTTTAATGTTTTTTATTATTATTTATTTCTAGGAGAGAGAGAGAGACAGCATGAGCAGGGGAGGGTCAGAGAGAGAGGGAGTCACAGACTGAAACAGGCTCCAGGCTCTGAGCTGGCAGTCAGCACAGAGCCCGACGCGGGGCTCGAACCCACGAACCGCGAGATCATGACCTAAGCGAAAGTCGGATGCCCAACCGACTATGCCACCCAGGTGCCCCATCTACCACATATTTAAAACAGAATTCATACCCATTCTTCTCAAGCTATTACAAAAAATAGAAATCAAAGGAAAACTTACGGACTCGTTTTATGAAGCCAGCATCACTTTTATTACCAAGCCAGACAGAGACCCAGCGAAAAAAGAGAACCACAGGCCAATATCCTTGATAAATACAGATGCAAAAGTCCTCAACAAGATACTTGCAAATCTAATCCAACAGCACATAAAAAGAATTATCCACCATGATCAAGTGGGATTCATTCTTGGGTAACAGAGCTGGGTCAATATTTGAAAATCAATCATGTGAGACAGCACATCAACAAAAGAAAAGATAAAAACCATATGATTCTGTGGATAGATGCAGAAAAAGCATTTGACAAAATACAGCATCCCTTCTTAATAAAGTCCCTTGAGAAATTCGGCATAGAAGGAACTTACTTAAACATCATAAAAGCCATCTATGAGAAGCCCTCAGCTAACATCATCCTCAACGGGGAAAAACTGAGAGCTTTCCCCCTGAGATCAGGAACACAACAGGGATGTCCACTCTCACCACTGTTGTTTAACATAGTGCTGGAAATCCTAGCATCAGCAATCAGACAACATAAGGAAATAAAAGGCATCAGAATTGGCAAAGAAGTTAAACTTTAACTTTTCGCAGATGACATCATACTCTACATAGAAAACCCGAGAGACTCCACCAGAAGCCTACTAGAACTGATCCATGAATTCAGCAAAGTTGCAGGATACAAAATCAATGCACAGAAATTGGTTGCAATTTTATACACCAACAATGAAGCAACAGAAAGAGAAATCAAGAAACTGTTCCCATTCACAATTGCACAAAAAACTATAAAATACCTAGAAATAAACCTAACCAAGGATATAAGAGATCTGTATGATGAAAACTATAGAAAACTTATGAAGTAAATTGAAGAAGACACAAAGAAATGGAAAAACATTCCATGCTCATGTATTGGAAAAATAAATATAGTTAAAATGTCATTACTACCCAAAGCAATCTACCCGTTCAATGCAATCCCAATCAAAATTGCACAAGCATTCTTCTCGAAACTAGAATAAACTATCCTAAAATTTCTATGGAACCACAAGAGACCCTGGATAGCCAAAGTAACATTGAAGAAGAAAACCAA
The DNA here is from genome assembly GCA_017311185.1 of Proteles cristata cristata. Taxonomy (NCBI): domain Eukaryota; kingdom Metazoa; phylum Chordata; class Mammalia; order Carnivora; family Hyaenidae; genus Proteles; species Proteles cristata. Next base: position 230,121 of record JAESUZ010000075.1, read on the forward strand.
AACGGGAGGGATCACCATCCCAGACTTTAGCCTCTACTACAAAGCTGTCATCATCAAGTCAGTATGGAACAGGAACATAAACCAATGGAAAAGAGTAGAGAACTCTTAATTGGACCCAAAAAATGTACAGCCAACTAATCTTTGACAAAGCAGGAAAGAGTATCCAATGGAAAAAAAGACAGCCTCTTTAACAGATAGTACTGGGAGAACTGGACAGCAAACATGCAGAAGAATGAAACTAGATCATTTTCTCACACCATGCACAAAAATAAACTCAAAATGGATAAAGGACCTGAACGTGAGACAGGAAACCATCAGAACCCTAGAGGAGAAAGCAGGAAACAACCTCCTTGACCTCCGCCGCAGCAATTTCTTACTTGACACATCCCCAAAAGCAAGGGAATCAAGAGCAAAAATAAACGATTGGGACCTCATCAAGATTAAAATCTTCTGAACAGAAAAGGAAACAATCCATAAAACTAATAGGCAACCAACGGAATGGGAAAAGATAGTTGCAAATGACATATCAGATAAAGGGCTAGTATCCAAAATCTATAAGGAACTCCCCAAACTCCACACCCAAAAAACAAACAACCCAGTGAAGAAGTGGGCAGAAGATATGAACAGACACTTCTCCAAAGAGGACATCCAGATGGCCAGCAGACACATGAAACGATGCTCAGCATCCCTCCTCATCAGGGAAATATGAAACAAAACCACACTGAGACACCACCTCACGCCAGTCAGAGTGGCTAAAATGAGCAAATCAGAGAACTCTAGATGCTGGCGAGGATGTGGAGAAACGGGTACCCTCCTACACTGTTGATGGGAATGTAAACTGGTGCAGCCCCTCTGGAAAACAGTGTGGAGGTTCCTCAAAAAATTAACAATAGAACTCCCCTAGGACCCAGCAATAGCACTGCTAGGAATTTACCCAAGGGACACAGGAGTGCTGATGCATAGGAGCACGTGTACCCCAATGTTCACAGCAGCACTCTCCACAATAGCCAAAATATGGAAAGAGCCTATGTGGTTTATATGATGGAATACTACATGGCAATGAGAAAGAATGAAATCTGGCCATGTGTAGCAACATGGGTGGAACTTGAGGGTGTTATGCTGAGAGAAATAAGTGGGGCAGAGAAGGACAGATACCATATGTTTGCACGTATAGGAGGATTAGGAGGAACTTAACGGAGGACCGTGAGGGAGAAGAAAGGGAACAATAATGGAAGAGAGGGAGAGAGGCAAACCATGAGAGACTCTTAAATACTGAGAACAAACTGAGGGCAGATGGGAGTGGGAGGGGAAAGGGGGTGACGGGCATGGAGGAGGGCACTTGTGGGGATGAGCACAGGGTGTTACATGGAAACCAACTTGACAATAATCTATTACAAAACTAAAAAAAAGAAAATTTTTTTAATAAAACTATTTCTTAAGACAAAAAAATAAAAACTTTAATGACAGCTTTGAGCCATCCCCAAAGTATTAGCTACTAGACACTTTCTGTTGTGTCTACTTCTGAAACCGCCAATGGCATGATGCTGAGATTAATTACTTCCTGCTTCATCTCTTCCATAAAACGGCAAGAAACATGTTTCCCAACCGATAAAAAGTAACTACAATGTGGGACAGGTCGCTTAGACGACAACTTATATTATATCAGTTTATTTGTCCCAGGGGGAGGTGATGCTTTATAACCCTGTATGTGTAAATGTTGTTTTCTGTTTTAAACCTGATTTTGTGTACTTTCAGTTACTTTTATAACTGCTTCCTCTCCTGAAGACAGCAGGGATGAGAGAGAGAAAATTATTGGGGTTCTCGAAGTGTTGGCATAAGACTTCTCACAAGGTGGTGAGAAATAGAAGATAAACTGGAACTTCCAAACAAAAATTTCCTTAATCAAATTTTGCTTAATCTACAGTACTGTTTTAATTCATTGATGGATCAATTAGAGAGAGAGAGAGAGAGAGAGAGATCTTGGGCCAGCAGCCACATATGAGGGAGCTGTAATTTTTCCTTTTGAGAAAGGCACAGAGCCCTGGAGGAAAATATATAAATGGTCAGTGACAGACTTAAAACCCAGCCTCTTACAGAGGAAAAAGAAAGTAAGTGTATTCATTTTCTTTTGCTACTGTTAGAAATTTATTTCCTACCAATTCTGGAGATCAAAATTCTGAAGTCTGTTCCACCTGCCTCAAATCTTTGTGTGGGCAGGGATGTGTTCCTTTTGAGGCTCTAGGGGAGAATTGGTCCCCTTACCTTTCTAGATTTTTAAAACCAACTAAAAAAATTAAGCTTATTTATTTATGGGGGGTGGGGGGAGACAGAGCATGAGTGCAGGGACAGAAAGAAAGGAAGAGAGAGAATCCCAGGCAGGCTCTGTGCTGTCAGTGCGGAGCCCACATGGAGCTCCAACTCATGAATGGTGGGATCATGACCTGAGCGGAAACCTAGAGTCTCACCCTGAATGGACCGAACCGCCCAGGGGCCCTACCTTTCCAGATGTTGGCGCTGCTCCGCTCTTCTCCCACTCCCTTTGCTCCTCTTTCACAGCCAGCAGGGTGGTGTTTTATTCCACCAAACGTTTCTCAGGCTACAAATTCTCCAGCTCTCTTTCTTGTGCCTCCAGTGCCTCCATCCACTTTATGTTTTATTTTTTTAATATTTATTTTTGAGAGAGAGAAAGTGAGAGAGCGTGCATGAGCCACAGAATCCGAAGCAGGCTCCAGGCTCTGAGCTGTCAGCACAGAGTGCGACGGGAGGTGGAGGTGAGGAGTCTGGAGGGGGGTGGAAAGGCTTGAACTCAGAAACCTTGAGATCATGACCTGAACCAAAGTCCAACCTACTGACCACCCAGGCACCCCCTCCATCCTCCACTTTGAAGGCCCTTAGGATTGGGTTCACCTGGATGAATCAGAATAATTGTCCTCTCTTAGTTTACTTAATTAGCAACCTCAAGTCTATCTGCAGGTTTAATACCATTGTGCCATGCAATATAATTGATCCATGGCTTCTGGAGATTAGGATTATTGTGCCCCATAGCTAGTAAACTTGAAGGCTTCTCTACAGTGTCCCTCAGACCTTTCCAGGTATGGATGAGATTCCCCAAGAAACACATGCTGAGTTGCTGAGGTTTGGGGTCAGGGCGTTTCCTGGGAAGCACTAGGCAAAGCAAGGTTAGGCAGAAGGTGAGGGTTAGCTTCAAAGTGGTTGGGTCACAAAATGCATGAGATTTGAAGAGGAGTGCCCGTCTCGGCAGACCTCATCCCACCCTGGGCTGGTGGATGGGGAGGGTAGGTGATGTCTGCCTGTCACCACCTCACCCTCCCCACTCCTCTCTGCAATGACCAGCCCCTGGATGAACACTGGCCAAGGCCAAGGCAAACAGAATGGAACATTGTCCTGCCTGAGAGCAACTCCTGGAGAGAATCTCACCTTTGGTTCATTGGCAGCTGGTACAACCAGGCTTGTCCTAAAGGGGGTTATCAGACCACTCTAAGCTGACTGGATGGATGCCTCACTGCAAGCATGACACGCCAATAATACGGAACCCTGACTACCTCCACTTCTGATCATTCACTGGGAATAAGTTCCGAGATGGGAGAGGTAAGTGGGAAGACCAGTCGATTGAGGGCACCCAAGGATCCAGATCAATGGCTCAGAGGTTTGCCCAGGGAGAAAGGCCGGAAGCCTCTAAGAACAGAGCTCCTAAGTCCTCAACAAAGGGATTGACTGTTTGCAAGAGAGCAGGTGAGCACGGTTCATATCTAATGGTGCATTTCCAAATGATGGAAAATTTAATGATAAGTAATTAAGATGAGGCTGGTAATCATATTAGAACAAGATAAACCACAGGATGGCCAGTTTATCAAAGAGAATGAGAAGAAAACAATAGAGCAATCATTCAACAATTAAGTAGTGTAGGCAGGCTCATAGTGGGTGTGATCCCAAAGGAGGCAGGAAGTGTACCAGGAAACTGGAAAGAGGCAGAGAGCCACCTGCATACAGTTGTAAATGAGGGCCCCAAGTGCCCTAGTTTTGCAGTTCTTTCTCAGGTTAGATGCCAGGGTCCTGCCTCACCTCCCCCTACCAGCACCTGGCTCCTGTGGTTCACCATCAAGTTGAATCCCTCCTAAAACTTCTCAGTATTTATTTTGTTAAACTGCGGTAAAATACACATAGCATAAAGTTAGACTTTTAAACCATTGGAATGGGTTTGAAACCTTTTTAGGTCTACTTGCCTGTGGCATTAGTTGTATTCCCATCTTTGTGCAGAATATGAACTTGTTTATAACCAAACTTCAGATTAAAAACCTGTTAGCATGAATCCCTCATGCACTCTATTAATAATTTAGTTAAACATTTAGAGTGTCATCCTCCATTCCCAATGCTGTGGATATGTATAAAAATGGTATGTAGAAAACTCCACAGGCACGTGCATATACGTTTAATGGAAGTGCAATTGTGCACATTTTTTAAAAATTCACATAGTACTTTACAAAAAGAAATTCTTAGATTATGAGCTAAGAAAACACCATTTCCCATTCAAGTCACTCTGATCTCCTTAATAGACTGGCTTTGAAGTCCAAAGTTAACTTCTATTGACTTTTATTGACAGCTTTCTCTGTTTCTGCCACTTGATATATAATCCATTTGTAAGCCCTGGAAAGTAGATGCGTTTCATAGTAAAGCTCCATTTAGAAGTCAGAGGCCCTGAAGTTGAATCAAACTGCCTAAGGTTACATGCCTATGAATGGGCACGTCTAGGATGTGGCATGAAGCGCGATCTTTCCTGCATCCTAGCTCATTACCAGTATGCAAGAGCTCCGATCGTGGTGGAATTATCCCACCTGTCACTTTGTCTGATTTTTTATTCTCTTTAAATGTAGATAACTACTTATCTCATATGCACTTCCTTTTAGTTCTTTTTTTGGTAGTATTTAAAAAATACACTAAAAACTGTGATATACTAACATGAATATGTGAGAAGGGAAAGGAAAGGTCCTCAGGTAGTCTTCCAATGAAGCATTACTCAATTTTTTTTAAGTTTACTTCTTTTGAGAGAAAGAGAGAGTGTGGGTGCATGTGGGAGAGGGGAAGAGAGTGAGGGAGAGAGAGAGAATCCCAAGCAGGCTCCACGCTCAGTGCAGAGCCTAGCTCAGGGCCCAAACCCATGATGCAGGGCCCAAACCCACAACCTGGGGCTTGAACCCACAACCCTGAGATCATGACCTGAGCCGAAACCAAGATTCAGATGCTTAACTGACTGAGCCAACCAGGTGCCCCTTACTCACTTTTTAAGTACTCAAAATGCAAAATTTTGCTCCATACTTCAAACATTCAATCCTTTACTTCTTACCTTGGACAAAAGGACAAAATTAAATTGCAGAAAATAGGGAAAGTGATTCATTGTGATATTGACTAATCTATATTTATGAAAAAACTCTGCTACAGCCCTTTATCCCTAGTAAGAAGAATTACTTTGTGGTTCCGCTGGGATTTTGAGGAAACTGATTTAAGAGGATATGATATTTCATTTGAAAAAAATATTGGCTATATATGATAACAATAGCTATGTCACAGATCAAGTCTTAAAATATATTTTAATTCCTTTTTTTAAAAATTTTTTAAATGTTTTATTTATTTCTAGGAGAGAGACAGCATGAGTAGGGGAGGGTCAGAGAGAGAGGGAGTCACAGACTCTGAAACAGGCTCCAGGCTCTGAGCTGGCAGTCAGCACAGAGCCCGACGCGGGCTCGAACCCACGAACCGCGAGATCATGACCTAAGCGAAAGTCGGACACTTAACCAACTAAGCCACCCAGGCGCCCCAAAATATATTTTAATTCCTACATTGTAAAGAATATATCATAAGAACCGTCCAACCTGTTTCTAATAGCATCAGTCATTTAATGACATATTTTACTTGTATATATTTGTATATATATTTCATAACCTATTTCGAAGGGCATGAGATATCATCTTTACTCAGAATGTGGGTTCTTTTTTTTTTATGTTTTATTTATTTCTAGGAGAGAGAGAGAGACAGTATGAGCAGGGGAGGGTCAGAGAGAGAGGGAGTCACAGACTGAAACAGGCTCCAGGCTCTGAGCTGGCAGTCAGCACAGAACCCGACGCGGGGCTCGAACCCAGGAACCACAAGATCATGACCTAAGCGAAAGTCAGACGTTCAACCGACTAAGCCACCCAGGCGCCCCCAGAATGTGGGTTCTTTATACAATAAGTTGACCTTCCATCAGTGAAGTCCTCCTGAATGGTTTCTTCTGTGGAAATTAACTCTCTTTTTACTTTATTTTTACTCTATTTTCACATATCTCATAAGCACTGTCACCATGTTTATACACTTTAAAAATATTGAGCTTCATATGCATTAGGGATAGAGAAGAAAGAGTAAAACACACATCCAAGCAATGTAACATAACATCACAGAGGCAAGAGGAAAGATCTAGAGAACAGTAGAGAGGGATGAACATTCTATATGTGTTGAGAAGGGATTTCTTCCCCACTCACTGGCCTCTCCTGTGGAGCAGGGCCAATGCCACGCTCTGTTGCCACCTCCTTTGACAGGTGGCTGTGAAGAAAATACCCAGTCAAACCTCAAATGACTCTCGTGTTACTGTTCTGTGGGTGAGTAGCAAAACGAAAACAGTCTGAAAGTTCCCCTCATGATTAGACAGAGTTTCCAAAAGCCCCGGTGACACCACTCATGGTGCCTACCCAAGAGAAAGGAAAGTGTATGTCTATCCAGAAGTTTCTACGTTATTCATTAGAGCCAAAAAGTAGAAACAATTTAAATGTCCTTCAACAGATGAATGGATGGACAAATGTGATATGTACATGACATGGAACATTATAAGGAATGAAATACTGACACATGCCACGACACAGATGAACCATGAAGATGTCATGCTTAGTGAAAGAATCCAGTCACAACACCCCACAAGCTCTATGATTTCATTCTTATGAAAGTTTGAAACAGAGGATTCTATAGAGAAAGTAGATGAGAGGCAGTCTAATGCTGGAGGAGAGAAGGGTGATGGTTAAAAACATACAGAGTTTTTTCTCAGGTGATGAAAATGTTCCAAAAATGACTTGGGTAATGGTTACAGATATTTGATAAAATACCACTGAAATCTGCACTTTAAATGAGTGAATTATATGGTATGTGAATTATGTCATAATAAAGCTATTCTAAAAATCAAATTTCATAATTTACATATAGGCATAGAGAAAGGATTGGCAGGTGTTAGATCAAAATATAAACACTGAGGGTCACCTGGGTGGCTCAGTTGGTTAAGGGTCTGACTTCAGCTCAGGTACTGATCTCACGGTTTGTGAGTTTGGGCCCCGCATTGGGCTCTCAGCTATCAGTGTGGATCCTGCTTCGGATATTCTGTCCCCCTTTCTCTCTGCCCCGCCCCTCCTCTCAAAAATAAACAAACATTTAAAAAAATTCACATTGGCTTATCTCTGAGCTTCAGAGTTACTGTTGATTTCTACCCTTCACTTTGTGATCCCAGATTTGCTACTAAATACATGCACACACACACACACACACACACGCACACACCTGTTTGTGATATATACATATACATTAATTAATGATTGCTCTGGTTTTTTAAATTCCATTTTTATATTGTATTGTATTCCAGCTGTATTCCAGTAATTACAAACCTCATGGAAATTGCTGATCAAGATCTGACATGAAATAACTCTAAGTTTTGATGGGAAAAAAATGAAACAAGCCTTTTGAGAACACATGGTGGGGAAAAATAGAGGTTATGGTTGCACAGCTGTGTATAACATATGCTCTGTTTTGGGTGTGCGTTTCTGGAAAAAATGCATTATCTGGCTATATTAACTTTGACGGGTCTTGCTTTTTACTTGTCTCCACACAAAGCTCAAATGTAGATATTGCACTTCAATGTTTGTCTAAGATCACAGAATGAAGTTACCCATTGTGTGAAAGTACAGAGAATTACAGCTTATAAATAAGTATCCTAGTGGATTGGCTTTTGTTTACAGCTATTGTCTTTTCACAGTAAACATGGCTAAATGAAACATAACCACTAGCTGAATACTTACTTGACGTAATCTATAATATTTCTAAAAGCAATCTAAGGACTGAGTACAGGGGAAAATGTTACTTTTTTGCTGGATTTTATGACTAAAAACTGAGCAACAAATATATTAATGCATTGGGTTGAATTGTACAGAATTGCCATCGTATATGATAGACACAGCAAAGTCGTGGCAATTTCACATGACTCAACTTAATGTAAATATGATTAATGTGTAGTTTCCCAGGAGGAAATATGTTAGTTTTAGATCCTTTCATTTGATTAATATTATTAGAGAGAACACTGGTCTTTTAATTATTCACTCACAGACATTTTGTTTTTTTGTCCTTCTCTGACAGTTATTTTTTATGCACAAAATATAATCAGCTTGATATACTCTCACTGTTGCATGAATTAATCCCTACAAAAGCTAATTAGTTTCTTAAATATAGAAGTACCTAAAATTAATTTTAACTAGTATGGCTATATCTCTGACCTCTATCCTGATGTGTAAAGAAGGAAGAGATGTAATTTTCAACATGACTCCTGGCTATTCTCAAACTATTCCGTTTAAATCAACACATAATCATAGGATATTCACAGAGTGCAGCTACCATGAAAGGTACAAAGACAATTAAAACTCATTGCCAATCATCAGTCCCAGAGAGAATTAGACATGTTAGCACCAAAGATCAACAAAGGGCATGTACACAACACGTGTGTACAATAAAGTGCAATACAACATGGCAGGGAAGAAAAGGGTTGTTGGAGGTGAATTAATCTATCCTCAGCACATTGTTGAGGTTAATGAAGATAAGTTGATCTAATTTTTAGGATCCGTCATTGGGTGGAGTCCCAGCAATTAAAGGAGCTATTTAAGTAGCAATTGTTGAACTCTAGTCGGTCTTTCCAGTCATCCCCGCCTCATTTCGTACCTTTCTTTTGGGTGATAGTGGAGTGCCCGGGGCGTTACCAGGAGTCAGCTAGGTAGATGCTGAGTCAGGCATACATTTAGTATCAGTTTGGTGGAATAGTTATGTTGTGTACGGTAACTTCCATGTGGAATTAGCTCAGGTTAGAGGTTCTTGGGTAGAAAAGGATTCTTCTGTCCCTGTGTACTCCCCCAGGGTCATGACACCTTCTTGCCAAGTGCAAGAGTTGTGTTGCAAGATCAAGATGTCCCCAAGTATGTACCCCCAAAAGTGTCTGTCTTTAAACTTCTTGAAATGTTTAGAGACAGAGTCTAGTCTATGGAATACTCTTCAAGGTAGTCCAGCTCATATACGAAAAAAGTTGATAGGACTTCCTCAGATTTGATAATCCCATGATTTTTCATTATAGTGACCCGTTTTTAGACAGAAGGAAATTCTAAGCTATTGATAATCTGAAACATTATTTGATCAATCATGATGAATGAAATACTGAATTATATTTCTACTATGTACAGCAGAAAGTATTATATAATATTATCCCTGGTATTATAACAGATAATGATATACTACACCTAACTCTATTATAATATATAAATATTGCCTTTATTATATAAAATATTATCACTGGTGTTATACAGATGTGGCAGGTAATTCATTCTTAAGAATATTACATCATATTACACGATTTGTGATTTTTATAGTTTTCATCAGTTTTAACAAATGTTTAAGTTCTTGGGATTTCTTTTCTCACTTGGAAAAATATTCTCTTTCCTACCAAAATGTTTTACTCAGGGTTCTCTATCCTTTTTCTTATCCAGGACTCCAAAACTCCTGAGATGCAGGCTCTCCAAACCCATATTTTCCTATTACTTTGAGAAAGTAGAGAAGGGAAGTACTTTAGGGTCACCAGGAGAGTAAGTTAAATCTCCAGGGGGACAGAGCAACACAACACTGAAATGAGGAGAAAAGGCAAGCGAAAGGATCAGTTCAGGTGAGGAGCACTTGAGCAAGGGCATACCTGTACGAGGTTAGTGCACATTCTGAAGCACTGTGTGAAGGACAGAAGAAGATTTTGACCAGAGGCTGGCATAGAGACAGGTGTTGGAGGACGCTGAATACCACAGTGACCTTTCCTCAATCAGCCATGGCGAGTCACTGGAGTTCTTTGAACAGATAAGTGACTCGATATTATCTGTATTTTTTGAAGAAAAATCTGGCAGCAGTATGGGAGATGAATATAAAAAGCAATAGATTTTAACGTAGGGAAAGCACTGCGAAGCAATTGAAAGAGTTCATATATCAGGAGATGAGAAGCACCTGACCCAGTGGCATGGTCATGGGGTTAGAGCCAGGCTAAGACTATGAGGCCAATATAGATTAGCAATTTTCTGGATTGTATGATGGAAGCTTTGTAGGCAAAGGGCAAATGAGAGCTGGGAGGACTTAAATATAATTTCAAGTGTGTGCAAGTGGGAGAATAAGCGGAGAATTGAGACAAGGAATGTAATGCCAGGTGGCAGAATCTTGGGCCAGAGTATAATCAAAGTACGCTGAATTGAGTAGGAGCTCAAGATACTTAGGGTTATCCAGTGTTCACATTTAAGAAGGAAAAAGATCAGACATCTTAGCTAGAGTGGAGATCATTTAGAATAAAAAGACTAGGGGACTAGAGACAAAAATTCTGAAAATGTCTGCAATTAAAGAATTGAAGACATTTCCAGAAAATTCTTTTAAAAAGTGAGCCAAGAATTTTGATTGTGTAAGTACATTTTCTTCCAGCTACTTAAGTAATTTTTAAAAAATATATACATTGAGCACAATCGTTAAAAGAGCTCTAACACAGATAATTTGTGACTTGAATGAAAAAATATCACCCTAGTCTTTAATTTTAGATCAGTAATAGCTGTTATTTATTGAATATTCACTGTATGTCAGACAGTATGTTAAGAGCTTTATACATACTGCACTCAATTCTCATAATGATCCATAACTAAGTGCTATTGTAAACATTTCCACTTGCAGATGAGGATTTGGTGACCCAAAGAGGTAAAAAATGTTGTTCAAGATGACAGGGGTTAAACTGAGGAAGCGGAGTTTCCACACCAGCATTCTGGCCTCAGAATGTATTCTCTCTACCGTCACAGCAAACTCGGATTTAGGAAAATGTTATGGTTGTTAGGCAAAACAAAAACAAAAAAACAAAAAACCAAAACAAAACAATTCACCTTCACACACAAGTTTAGACACTGGAGTCCGACATTACCCCCCACATACTGCACTCATAATATTGGCATGGCTTTACCATTTCAGGAAACTCTTGCTCCAACGAATGGCCTGATTGTTCATCATAGAAGCTCCCATCAACTCTCCAATGGAAAGGTCAATACATAGCCTGTGTCCTAAGTTTTCTGAATTTCTTGCTTCCAAAACTCTCACTCTGCTGTTTCCACCAATATTCAATAGTTGTATCATAATCCTTGCACACTCTCAGTTAGCTCCTGCTTTGGAAGACCTGCCTAAACTAAACCTCAAGTTCACACCAATTCCCACCTTGCCTCCCTGCCCCTGACACCTTGCCAAAGGTCTTTGGAGTTGGTGTTCTCCCTCATAGCAGTAAGAGATGAGCACAAGTCTGTCTTATGTGCAGGTTGCCTGGTGATTTTAGGGAACTGGCATTTGACAATAGTGTACTTTTTGCTGTAATTCTAGCGAAATGGCAGAAATTCACAAGCAAGAAGACACATTCAAGACAAGAAATTCTAATTTGAAAAACAAGTTTCTAAGGAGAATTTTTAAACATTTCTGTGTGTTTACTTATTTTTGAAAGAGAGAGTGAGCAGGGGAGGGACAGAGAGAGGGAGACACAGAATCTGAAGCAGGCTCCAGGCTCCAAGCTGTCAGCACAGAGCCTCACGCAGTGCTCGAACTCATGAACTGTGAGATCATGACCTGAGCTGAAGTCAGACGCTCAACCGACTGAGCCACCCAGGCGCCCTGGGAAAGGAAAAATTAACAACAGAACAGATGATACACTGCTCTAGACCACTGAATGAGTAAGAGATTTCAAGAAGAGATTTCTTTAGGGTACATATCCATCCAATGGGAATTAAGAAGAGAAAACTCTAGGAAAATTTTTACTAGGAGAATTATGCCCGTCACATTTCAATTAGAGCCTTTATATTGTGCTATGGATTAAGGGTTTCTAATGTTTTGCAAGAGTTAATTTATTTAATCTTCATAGCAACCCCATGGGGGTAAGCTCTATTATTATTTTCATTTTACAGAGAGGGATAGAGAGGTTATATACCCTGCCCATGGTTACACAGCCCCCAACAGATGGAGACAGGATTTAATCAGCCTGTCTACATCTAAAGTGCAGCTCATCACACAGCTTCTCTAAGAAAGTTATGGATATCCTTTGAGCATTACTTTCAGTCATAAAGAATGACTATATTTCTATGGAGAGCCTCCATGGCTTCAAGCATCAATTCCTTTAAAATACCCTTTCCACCTTTCCCCATCTGGAATGTAACTATGATCTTTCACGATAGAACTGAATGTCATCTCCCCCAGAAGGCTTTCCTGGCTCTTGGTGGAGAAATGCAGAATCATGGACAATTCCTCCTTGGGTTGATGGTGCACCTCTGTCTGTGTCCAGCTGAATTGCTTATTGTTTTAATCCCCATATAATTGAAAACGTTTTGTATTTCCTATCTCTGGTCCATAACACATGAAAGTTAAAAAAAAAACACATCAGTTTCATTGAGTGATCTTTCATCCACTAAATTTGAGAATGGTGGAGAAGAATACACGCAAGGTCAGTGCAGCATGATAAAGCCACAGGGAATTTTCTTCTCTGTGGGTGATGCTGCTTCAATGGTCCCTCCCTATAAAGTCTCAAGAGTTGGAACATTCCTGCTTCTTCCATGCCTCCTGCCTTGTCTCCTAAGCTTCTGTATCCGCTTTGCCAATTGCATTCTGAAACACATTTCTGACCATATGGCTTATTTGTTTTATCGGCCTTCCCCCAGGTTCTGAACTCCTAGCTAAGGAAGCTGGCCAGATTATCCTGATTGTTCTCTTTATTGGCCAGTTCTGACTGATGTTCTTCTCTCCAGTGGAATTTGATCTGAATTACTTTTGTCAAAGTGCTGTAACCAGAAGAGCCTGGGATTCAATTCCTGACAGCTATTAGCAATGCAAATACAAAGGTCATATATCAGAAGTTCTTATGAGCAGAATAAACAAAATAATCATCTCATGAGTAAGGCCTTGTGAAATATTCAAGCTTTCAGAACTTTGACATGGAAAGGCCTAAATATGTAGTAGAACTAATTCCTTCATTCTGCTTGAGGCATGTTAAAGAAAACATTCTAATATTTAAAGGCATTCTAAATAGTTATCATGTTTAATTTAGCATGCTTCTTGGCAGTTATCTTCCGGATATCCGATAGACATGAAATATTTTTATATGACCCACAGGATAATTCCTTGATGCCATAACCTTAATTCAAAAGTTTCTGGCTGGGGTGCCTGGGTGGCTCAGTTGGTTGAGCATCCAACTCTTCATTTTGGCTCAAATGATCTCACGGTTCCTGAGTTCGAGCCCAGTGTCAGGCTCTGAGCTGACATCATAGAGCCTGCTTGGGATTCTCCCTCTCCCTCTACCCCTTCCCTGCTTGCACTCTATCTCAAAATGAATAAATAAACTTAAAAAAATTAAAAGTAATTTCTCACTGACAGGTTGGGAAAATGATTCTAGACTAGGGTATAAGGACATTGGCTCTAAATTTTTATAAAAGTCACTTTTTTCAATCTCAATTTCCTAATCTATCTATCTGCATCTATATCTATATCTACATCTATATCTATATATTCATCTATACCTATTTATCTGTATCTTATCAATCATCTATATGTATATCTATACCTATATCAATCTGAACATGTATAATCTATCTTCTCGTCATTGTATGTATTTTTAAAAGTGGCATATACTTGTAATAACATTGTTATCAAACAACCCTGTGTTGGGGCGCCTGGGTGGCTTAGTCGGTTAAGCGTCCGACTTTCACTTAGGTCATGATCTCGCGGTTCGTGGGTTCGAGCCCCGCGTCAGGCTCTGTGCTGACTGCCAGCTCAGAGCCTGGAGCCTGAGCTTCAGTCTGTGACTCCCCCTCTCTCTGACCCTCCCCTGCTCACGCTGTCTCTCTCTCTCCTAGAAATAAATGAAACATTTAAAAAAAAAAAAAAACAACCCTGTGTATTATTTCTTTGATGAAAACACTTGCATGAAATAACTGAAAGAAACATCAAAATACTTGCTTCTACCACAACTGTGATTAGAGTCAGAATTTGTTTCATTGGATAGATCTTTCTATGAAAATTAACTCTTGAATTTAATTTATTGTCCATTCTTTCAAATTATATATGACCTTGTTTACTTTACTGGGGATATATCAGCCACAGTAATATTTCTTAATCAAAGAAATTTATCCAAATTAACTGTCAATTTGTTCAAGAAACAAATAAGAAAAGTGTGAGCTTGTGTGAAGTCATCTGTCCAGACATATATTTTATAAAAATAAAATTGTCTAGGCTATTTATTTTAACACGTGATTTGCTCTTCTGGCTTACATAAATGCGAATTATGTAAATCATAATTGGTAAATCATAACTGACTTTAAAATAAGTTTTACTCCCATTTACATAGAAGGGAAATTATCAAAGGTCAAATCTCTTGAGTTTACCTACAAGTCAAGTTTCATAAAAAGAGACATGATAAAGATGATAAAATCTACCATTCATTGTTGGCCACTTTCTGCCTTGAGTGCTCAAATTAGCATGTTTTAGAATGTTTTAGAATGGTCTGAACTAAGAATCCTTAATAAAGATTGAATGCCAAACTAATTCATTAGACAGACTTCAACACGCTCTGTAAGTATTAACTAACAAAGGAAATAAAGGTGTGAAGTTCCTTTGTAAGGTCTTAAACCCCTAATTCTACTCACTGGAGTATTATACTGATTTTTTAAAAAGTCCAATTGGGTGAAGAATTCTGTTTCTTTCTCTGTAAGATAATAAAGAGAGATACCATTTGCAATGTCTGAGTAAGGAGTTTGAATTTATGGGTGATTAGAAAATACCTAGAATAGGTGCTAGATCAAGTAAGTTCGTAGAGTGTCCTATTCTGAAACTTGCGTCCCAGTTAATGCAAGACGTGATTTGGGTTTCCATGATCCTACTTGATCTCCCTCCCAGGTCCACTTACTAAAATGGCAGAACATCTTTCACATTATGTGTTTTTGGTATGACTGTGAACTAAAGTGTTCCTTATACTCTGTTAAAATGTGTTCCTTTTAGGAAGACTTAATGTATTTTCCGAAGAAAAGAGACATCTTCCTGAATGTTCTTTATCAGTTTCAGATATCAGGAAAAATTGAAGAATGGGAGGGACAGATGCCTTTGGAGGGTCCCCTCTATCTGCATAAGCATCCCTTCCATACACCTATTGAGATTTACGATTCAGCAACTGTGATTTGGGTCTGAACCAGGATTCATAGAATAAATAGATAAAAATGATATGTTTGGTTGAAATGTTATTATTAAAAATACATCTTTCTAAAATCAAAAAACGATAAGAAATAACAAGTGTTGGTGAGAAATGGAGAAAAGGGACCCCTTCTGCACTGTGGGTGGGAATGCAAACCAGTGCAGCACTGTGGAGACCAGCATGGAGGTTCCTCAAAAAAAATTAAAAATAAAAATAACACGTGATCCAATAATTCCACTACTAGGTATTTACTCAAAGAAAACAAACAAACAAAAAAACCCCCCACTCATTTGAAAAGCATTCCTATATTTTTTGCAATATTGTTTACCAAGGAAGATGTGATACTTACATATACAATGGACAATTATTTAGCTATAAGAAATGATAAGGCTTTTCATTTCTGACAACATAGATGGATCTAGAGGGTATAATGCAAAGTGAAATAAGTCAGACTGAGAAAGACAAATACCATATGATTTCACTCATATGTGGAATCTAAATAAAACAAAACAAACGAATAAACAAAAACAGACTCAGACCTATAAATACAGAACAAACCAATGGCTGCTGGAAAGGAGTATGGGGGGTAAAAACATGGGTGAAAGGGAATGGAATACAGGTTTCCAGCTATGGAATAAATAACCATAGGAATTAATGGTGCAGTACAGGAAACATAGTGAGTGATATTGTAATAGCTTTGTATGCAGACAGATGGTAGAGACACTTGTGGTGAGCATAACCTATAAAGAAGTTGAACCATTATGTTGTATACCTAAAACTAATGTGGCATTGTGTATCAACACAATCTTTTCAGTTGAAAACAATGTGTCTCCAAAGAATTGTTTCCAACAAATATATGTGTACAAGTATACAGGTGTGTAGACATATATATGTATGTGTTATATATACACACATGTATATAGAATTTATACATATATGTGTATATGTATATATATATGTGCGTATATTTGGTCCTTGTTTTTGTTTTGAAAAAGGCACCTGAGAGTTTTCTAGGTGGACTTATCTTTGATTATCAAATGAAAGGTAAAACATTTCTAGAAGCATAGAGAAAAGGAAAAAACAAATTCCCTAATGGAATATTCCATTGAGAGCCAACCCGAGTTGGGGGCTGGGCTTCTAAGATGGCTATTGCACTATGTCCCGAGGACAGCACAGTGCTGCCAAAGGGAGTGACTTTCCCGCCGATGCTCAGGCGGTTCCTACACCCACAGCTGCCGCCAGGAGCCGGGCCTCACCCTCAGTAGATGCTCCAACAACAACACATTGTGAAGACTCCATAGACGGATGTCAGACATGTGGCCCTGGATAATAAAACTGTATTTCCGCCTGGAGCACATTCAGGAGACAGAGGCTGGGAAGGAACAGAGCAGATCCCAGCACGTCCCAGGCACACCCCAGCCTAGCCTCCATACCTAGAGTCCAGACCAGCCAGGGAAATGCAGACCACAGAGCTCTTCTCCGAACATTCCAGTCACACTCTTGGACTGCCTCTCCATGATGCCATACATCCCACAGGAAACGCACAGTGACTTTGATGTGCTGGACTATAGCTTGGGCAGGAGAATGTTTAGGATGTTTGGAAGACCCCACCTTCACACGTTACTCTGATACTTTCCACTGACACCCTGTTAGCCAAAACCCGAGTAATGGGATTCTACAATTTGGCAAACGAAAGAATTTTTCTTAATCAGAGAAGAGGGTCATACCCTATTCTAGTTGGCAAAAAGGTACCTAAAAACTTACTAATTTTCAGGAAAAGCCCCTCCAAATAAGATCTGAGATGATTTCTTCTTGTTGTAAGAAATATATTTACAAAAACATAAGACAGGCTTTCCAAAAACATTTAGGTTTATACATTCCTATATATATATACATATGTATATTTGTGTGATGAATGATGAAATTTGAAACAGATTAAAAAGTGAAATACGAAAATGAAGATTATTGTTTTAATTGTCTTTGTGTACTTCCGAAAGAATACATTGAGAATTTAAAATATCCAAGACTCTCTAAAATTTTTTCTAATGTTTTATTTATTTTTGAGAGAGAAAGAGAGACAGTGTGAGCAGGAGATGGTCAGAGACAGAGGGAGACACAGAATCCAAAGATAGGCTCCAGGCTCTGAGCTATCAGCATAGAGCCCGACGCAGGGCTTGAACCCATGAACTGTGAGATCATGACCTGAGCCAAAGCCGGATGCTCAACTGACTGAGCCACCCAGGTGCCCCTAAAATAGTTAACACTTTTGATACTGACTAGGGTGTTAGAAGGTTACCATTGCCTATTTGGCTAAGATGCATCTCTGCATCACATACAATAATGTTGCTTAAGGAGAAAATGAGATTTACTTGAAGGTATAAAATGCCTATGATTTCTCATAGCTTTGCATGGCCCAGAGGTAAAACAATTGGCTTGCTGGCAAATCTAAGGAGTGTAAATCCATAACATAATTCAGAGTAATAGAAACACTTATTGGCATTTACCTGGGTCCTGCTGGAACCCTGGATGAGTGAAGTGAAAATCAGTTTGGTTACACTTATTATGTAATAATCAATATAGATCTTTCCAGCTAATGCACGCTTGTGCTAACTGAGCCACGTTGCATATTCCATTAACTCTGGCAACATTTGGTCTTATGAACACTGAGACAGTAAGACAAGAAGCCAAAACCAGGGAAGGAGAAGAGAAGAGAAGGAAGTTCTTTTTGGCCCCCATTCTGTGATTTTATGAGTCACTGCATACAGCAGGCATACCACCACATTGCCCGGTTTGTCACAGGAGGGGGAAGGGACTGTTTCTGTGAATGTCTCCTTTCTAGTGCAATACCTTGAGCTCCCTCTCTTGCTCTCTCTCTCTCTTAGCAGGTGGGAACAGGAAAGTTGCTTTAGGAAACGGTGCATCCATGAATCTCTTCCAAAATCAAACACCTCAATTAAGCCCCACTGTTTCAGGCCCCAGGTTTTGAAATATGTCTCCTTGACTCCCTGCCTCACCAGTATCTCTGTTACAACATCTGGTGGTTTCTACAGGAAGCCTTTAGCACCAGCGGGCGGGTTCATAGGGAAGGTGTTCTCCCCGAATAACCACAGGAAGTGATCTGCACGGATTTAGCTCAACCCCTCTTCTGATTATCCTTTGGCATGAAAAAATTTTATTCTAGAACAGCTTCATGCAAACAAGGCTCATTCATCACTGGAAGAGTTTTAAAGGTGGGAAGAATGCAAGGGAAGGAGAATTTCAATGAATTCTTTCTCCAGGGTTTTGTTTGTTGTTGTTGTTTTAAATACAACATTAAAGGTTGTTCAGCTGAATTTGGGGAAAAAAGGTTATATGTAGATATATTCACAAAATCTCTTAAACATTTAAAACGTGAGGGAAAAATTATAAAGATACTTGTGAATGAAACTGGTCCATGAGGTTCCTATTGTAGGCGCTGGTCAGTGGCATTTCTGAACCTGGACTTGGAATATGACCTTTTCCTTTCATCATAAGAAGTAGTAATTCTTTTTCTAAACGTGTGTATTTATGTATTTTGAGGCAGGGGAGGCGGGGGAGAGGCAGAGAAAGAGAGAGAGAGAGAGAGGATCCCAAGGAGGCTCCATGCAGTCGGTGCAGAGCCTGATGCAGAGCCTGTTATCGTGACGGGGAGATCAGGACCTGAGCCGATACGGAGAGTCAGGTGCCCAACCAACTGAGCACCCAGGGGGCCCAGGACTAGTCAAATTTGACAATAGTTCTCTCTTCTCCATTGCCAACCCCCCACCATCTAAGTTCATGGAACCAACAAGCTGCAATTAATGGTCAAATAAAAAAAACAACCCACACACTGAGGTGTGTCCCTGTGCAGATTCTAGTGACTCTGTACTATATGCTCCTCGTAGATGCTGCCTTCTTAGGATATAAATGAACTTGTTGGAGGATGAAAATTACATATTTAGTAGAGTTGTGTTCACTGGTATATATTTGCCCAATTTATGGTTTTGAAACCACATTCATCACCTTGGCTGACTTCTTGCAGTCATAGGGAAAAAGAAAATAAGAACCTACATTTTGTTTCCTTAAACACTTGAGCTCTTTCCTGCATAAGCAGATGGGAAGATTCTACAGCAATGCCTAATCATTGGGGTGTCATGCAGACATAGCAACATTTTAAATATCTATTTTTGGGGGGCGCCTGGGTGGCTCAGTCCCTTAAGCATCTGACTTCAACTCAGGTCATGATCTCACGGTTGGTGAGTTCAAGCCCTGCATTGCGGTCTGCTGACAGCTCAGAGCCCGGAGCCTGCTTCTGTATCTCCTTCTCTCTCTGCCCCTCCTTGGCTCGGGCTCTGTCTCTCAAAAATAAATAAATGTTAAAAAAAATAAATATCTATTTTCTTTATAGGGCATGCCATATAGCGTATCTCTTACAGAAAGAACCAATACTTGGAGCATCCCATTAAAGAATTAAGTGATAGGAAATTGAACCTCAATTTCTTCAGTCCATTTCTTATTGCTCAAAAGGTTAAATATCTAAAGGAATAGGAATCAGACTTACGTAATAGCTTGCATTTACTGCTGCTCTCTAACAAAAGCATGTTCAGAAACAGGAAAAAGGGAGAGAAACAGTAATGAAGAAAATCTGTGCTGAGAAAAGACCAGAGGCTTTTTATTGCCTCACTTAATTGACAAGCAGCTGCCTTAGCTTTGAAAAACATGTATTTAGGTATTTTTTGGCTCCTGGAGTAAGTTGTAGAGATCTACAGACTCATGTTTTCTGTGGTACATCAAGGTGCAGAGATATTAACATGAAACTGATTTTACAGCATCCATTTCTTGAATGAAATATGGGAGACAATGCCCTGTTGTTTAAAGGGTCCAGGAACAAAAAAAAAAAAGAAAGAAAGAAAGAAAAAGCAAAGTAAAGAAAAGAAAGGAAAAAGAAAACAGAGTCTGCAGCTTCATTTGAATTGAAAAGGAAGTTCTGGAATTGACCTTGTAATTCCTTTTTGTGAATGCTGGTTATGCTGTTTTCTGGCTGAAGATAGGACCCCTCCTCCGCTCCACAGGAGAGCCTTGAAGCTCCTGGAATTTAAATAGAGAAAAGAAATGGAACCAAAGTATGTTAAAGGCTAAGACTAAGACCAAGTATTAAAGATGTGAATTGTTATAGTAAATAATACAATTTTGGTCATCCATAAATGTTTTTTCTCATGCATCTGTGGTTTAAGATACAGAAACTTTAAAATTTCAGTCACATATTCTTCTTAAAGATA
This sequence comes from Proteles cristata cristata, assembly GCA_017311185.1. Classification (NCBI taxonomy): domain Eukaryota; kingdom Metazoa; phylum Chordata; class Mammalia; order Carnivora; family Hyaenidae; genus Proteles; species Proteles cristata. The sequence continues at coordinate 250,965 of JAESUZ010000075.1, forward strand.
TCTATTCCTTAATTGTTTTTGAGAAACTTGCTGATGGAGGCAAGAATTTAGTCAGAATATTGAATAACCGGTGCGGTTCTTCCCGAAATGATGTTAAAACTCGCCAGTTAGCATTTACCCACTTTTCCATGTTATTTTTGAGTTGTGAATTCAAGAGCCTTTGTTGACTTCCTCTCTTCATTTGCTTTTTTCTTCCGTTGCCTATTTTCTCCCCTCTCCCTTTTTCTCGTTCTTTCCTCCCCCCTCCCCTCTCTGTCCTTCCTTCTTCTTACTTTCTGTCAATCTTTCATTTCTATTTTTCCTACTTGACTTATGATGTACTTCCTGTCTCACTCTACTAAGATTGCAGTTCCCAGAAATGGGAATCTTTTCTACCCTGTTCACAAATGTATCATCAACACCTGTAATAGTGTTTGGCATATAATAATCTATTTAAAATATTGTTTGAATAAACGGTTGAAGGAAATTTATTGGTAATCTCTCTAGGTGCAATTACAGGCTAAAAGTAGATTATAAAAACCTCTGTTACATATGGCAATATATGGAAAACCCACAAAAGTCTTATGTTATTTTACCAGATAACTATTTTGGGCAAACAGATCAGAAAATTATCTGACAACATAGTAATAATCTATAAACTTGTAGGCATTTCCCAAATATTATTGAGAATGTTGAGTTTTTAAAAACAATTGTTTTCAGACAAAATCTACAAGTAGAAATATAAATTGGTGAGTAGATGAGGATATCAACATGGAAAGAAGCATTTTTAAAAAAAATTATAAAGATTTTATAATTATTATAAATTATAATATAACATATTTAAAATTAAAATCATATTCATAAAGCAGTTAAATAATGCTGAAAGGGACTTGCTTTTCTTGTTCTTTACGTAAAGCTGAGCATAGATTTTTATGTACTGAATAATAGCAACTAGGAACAAAAATCTTCATAGAGGAAAGAGCTAGAAGACAAATGAATTTAGACAGGAGCATTTTTGTATTTTTGTCATTTTTTTTTATAAGAGACTATGGAATGCTTTGAGTTTTTTTTCCATGCTCTCTCTGTTGGTTTGATTTTTGAAACTTTCAAGTCTGAATATGCAGTGAGAAAATTTACTTTAAAAAGATGGAATAGAATCAGGGATGGTTCTGGCGATAGTACTTGGGCAAAAGGACAGTTTAAATCTAAGATGTAGGACTCTCCATGAATTGGAATAAAACAAAACTAAGGTCACTAACTTCTGAGTGTAGCCTCTTTGGCATTGCTAGGTTTAAAAGTGAAAAAAAAAAAAGTCTTATCTGTAACACCAAGATTGTAAAAGTTAGAGAAGTCTCCAAAGTATTTAATTTATAAGTGCTTTTCTGCTTTAGTTACATTTTCTTTTACACCACAAAAAACAATTCAGTTTTCCATATGAGAACGTAGAGGATTTGGGAGACTGTGTTTGCTAGATTTCCATAGGTAATACAGGTAGTCTGGGGCGGGGGGAGGTAGGGACAGAGAATTACTCGTAGCTGTAATTAACCCAAAGTCTGAGCTGTTGTCTATTATTATCTAATATCCTTACTCTTAATTCGCATGTGATGGTCAAGTGGGTTAGGTCAGGATGTGCAAATACAAGAACAAGTTTCTCACTCTGTTCTAAGGATATCCTGGAGCTTATTGGGAAAGGCTGTTTTTATTACAGCAGGGCTTAGAGACTAACCACGAAGATTTGGCACCGAGATCTGACGATTCTATTCCTCCAGAACAGGCAATGAGCATTCATTTACCAATTAGCTGTTTGTCATCAAGTCCTGATAAGCACATGAGCTTTCACGTCCCTGTTGAAACTAACCACAACGAATTCATGTCCAAATATTTGTTGCTTGTTTTAGCAGTGAATTGGTGTTATCCACGCCCCAGATTTAGCTTCGATCATTGTGATTTTTCTATAGTGCTACTTAACCAGAATATATGGCACTTGCAGAAAAATGGTAAGAGATGAGGTTGGAAAGATTGTTCATTCACAAAGGACTCTGAATGCCGTTTCAAAACAATTGGCTATAAGCATGGAGAAATCAAGCAAAAATGGTGACTCATAGGTGGTGGGAGGAGAGAGAGAGGCAGTGCCCATGCTTCATGAGAACTTTTGTTGCAACATTAGGAAACATGGGGTAGGTAGGTAGGTGGGAGTGATCAAAAAGAGAAAAGCCAGGAAGGAAGAATGAAGCCTCAGAGGGATGATATTGCCTCTACATGTAAGACAGTGTTCTAGCAACAGAATAAGGCAAGTCAGGGAGATTCAAGATGCTCGAAAGTTATTTGCCACAGCCCCATCCCCACCCCCCGCCCACCCTTGGCTTCACAATATCATGGCTTTCTTATTCTTTAATTGCACCTCATTCCTCTTAACGTCATCCCCATTTTTCTGTTTGGATCTTGATTTAGATGTCACCAGAAGAGAGTCCGTAGGGAAATTAGATTTGGAAGTTCCAGGATTTGATTCTTTGTAGAATGCTTCTTCTTTAAGGAAAGAGGAGAGCCTGAAAGTAGCTTAAAATATGCAAGATGACTGCTTTGCATTAAACACTAGGATGACACCAGATACTACATAATAGCACCCGCAGATATATATGGATGCAGTTTTATGCATTGTCACTGGAAATTTGCAAATTCATCACAGATTGATTCACAGTAGTCTACTTTTCAAAATATTCAAAGACTGTCAATGCCAGTGGAATTAAAGTTCTTATCCAGCCAGTTAAAAACTGCCTTGAGCTACTACCCTGCAATACACACGCATGTCCTCTGCTAGTCCAGTGTCCCCTAGCCTACTAGACAAGCCACACTTAGTCATTCTTTCCCCTTTCTGGTCCTTCCAGATCTATACATTTCGTAGAATCCCCAGCTTCATATTATCTTTAACTTCTAAAACTTTCTTAATTCTAATATTCTATTTTACATGTTTCTGTACCACATATTCTGCTGCCCATGGTGTATCACAAAGCAACTTTAACCATGGCTCGTTGTACTTGCAAAATGAAGAGTATGGAAAGTCCTTCTTAAGTCCCTGGATGCAAATTAGCATGGTCTCCTGGTATCTTACACGGCAAAATTTCTTTCATTATTTTAAGAAACATTCACAAAGATCTCAGATTGGTTCTTAGACTTCCACTCCCATGAAACAGTCAGGTGCATAATACATTTTTGAAGTGGAAGCTACCGGACTTCAACTCCAACTGGCTTGGGCTGGCCACCTACAGCCTTGGCAGAGCGAGGGTGTGGTGGGGGGCTGAACCTGGCTTCCTTGCCCCTCGTTATTTTCCACATCCTCACTCACTGGGTACTATTTCTAACTACTTAGGTATTGGAGGGTCATCATAGATCCATCCGAAAAAGGTATCAAGAATGTTTTACTTTACAAATGGAGCTGCGGAGTGCTGACATTTTGGTTTTCAGTAATAGCTCACGCGTATAGCATCTTCCTCTTTTACCGGTCCCTGGGACACTATGGAGTACTACCTCCCATTGCTGAGACCATCTCACCTGCAGCTTCTGATGCAGTTAGTATATGATTCTCTAGCTCATCATCTACTCACTTCTCAGTCCCTAGGGATCCTGTAATGTCTTCAGCATCTCTGAAATGAGGTCCACAACCCCTTTGAGAGAGTCCGATGCAACAGAATTTAAGAAGACGTAATTCTGGATCTCTCTTAAGTTGATGAGGACCACACATTCTGCATTCTTGCAAACTCCAGTGCACAGAGAAATCCCAGGGGAGCAGCGACCTTTTATTTATGTCACCCACTATGTCCAACAGTGTAGCTTGTTTTTGAAATTCCTCAGGCAGAAGTTCAAATGCCACCTGTGATGGTTAGTTTAATGTGTCAACTTATCTAGGCTATAATACCCAGACATTCAGTCAAATACTGATCTAGAATACCTTCACAATACCTGTGAAGGTATTGTGTAGATGTGCTTAACATCTAGAATCAGTTGACTTTGATTAAAGGAATTATCCTTGATGAGGTGAGTGGGCCTCATCCAATCAGATTAAGGCCTTCAGAGTGGGAAGGGAAGGTTCTCCAGAGAAGAAGATATTGTGCCTCAACGGTGTAACATCAGCTTCTGCCTGAGTTTTCAGCTTGCCAGACTTCCCTATAAATGTCAGAGTTATCAGCCTCCACAATCATGTGAGCCAAGCCCTCAAAATATCTTAATCTATCTTCTATCTATCTATCTAATATCTCACTATAGGAGAACTCTGACCAGAACACCATCCCTCATGCCCCCCAACTGTAGGAGACAGGTTTTAAGCTTTATGAATGATCCAACTGAAGCCTGTCTCAGTGGACTTGAATTAAAACATGTAAAAACCCACCTACCCCTCCTCCTTGATGGGCTCTGCACACACAACAAACAGCTTCTTACAGAGTATCCTTCTAGAATTCCCCTAGTTCTTTCAGACCTTGTGAGGAATGCCCATTAATTGATCCCTAGCTCCTTAGAAAAATTTCCATTTGATCAGATGCCTTCTTATTTTATCTGATATGTACCATGTAGTATCTTGTTAAAAACTTAGTTATTCTTAAATAGAATATCTGATTCATGGGAATACGTGGCAAGGAATTCAGAAGCTTTGGGACAGATGCTATGGTGTGGCCCACCACACACATGCTCTCTAATCCCTGGCACTCTCCTGGCATTTCAGGAACTTACAATGCATTTGAGGGAGACAAAATTCACAGAAACTTGGTGATACTTAAATAGGAGTTAAGAAAAAAAAACCCACAATGGCCTAATATGGTTATTGGTGGCCATTGACAAGATGATGCTTTTCTGGAATGGTGGAGAGGAGGGAAATAGGCCAAGTATTTCAGTTATGCAGAAGAGTGGAAATAAATGGATAGGTGCGTTAAAGGTAAGTTTAGAGGGGGAAATAAAAACCAAAACAACAACTACAACAACAACAAAACACAACAAAACAGAACAGTGAGATGGGAATAGATGCTACCTTATGAAAGCTAGTAGAATATAGTGTTAGAATGATAGGTCATTGTATGCACTGAAAGTCAAACAGATCAATTTAGACTTGAACTAAAAGGAGTCAGAAAAATGATTGATGTGTGAAGATTGATGTGTGTTGAAGCTATATGCAAGGTGGGGACTGGTAGGTTAGGGAAGGGTATGGAGAACAGCAAAAATAGGTGAGAGATGGCAAGTCAGCTAGAATTCTGTTGCAAAGAGTCCAGCTAGGAGTGACGGCAGGCAGGCAGTGAATGATGGAACACAATAGCTGAAGAACATTAGAACCACTCGAACAGATTATGGATTCTAACTTTCTGAGTTACTATTTTAGGGTTACAACATGGCCTGTTCACAGCACACACTACTTAGTGCCAGAGCTGCAACTACATGTAGTGAAGCAGATTTCTAACATGTATTATTTCCTCATGGTTTCATTTGAAACATATCTGTTTGAAATAGTTTATAACTAATCCTCTGACATAAGACAATTCTCCCAAATGTCATCCAAGTGTGCTGATGTCATGTGCACTCATCAAAAAAAAAACAAGACAAACTAGATGGAGCACCTGGGTGGCTCAGTCAGTTAAGCGTCCACCTTCGTGATGTCAGTTTGTGAGTTTGAGCCCTGTGTTGGGCTCTGTGTTGACAGCTCGGAGACTGGGGCCTCCTTCAGATTCTCTGTCTCCCTCTCTCTCTCTCTGTCCCTCCCCCGCTCGTGCTCTGTTTTTCTCTCTCAAAAATAAAATAAAAACATTTTATTTTTATTTTTATTTTTTTTTATTTATTTCTAGGAGAGAGAGAGAGAGACAGCATGAGCAGGGGAGGGTCAGAGAGAGAGTCACAGACTGAAATAGGCTCCAGGCTCTGAGCTGGCAGTCAGCACAGAGCCCGACGCAGGGCTCGAACCCACGAACCGCGAGATCATGACCTAAGCGAAAGTCAGACGCTTAACCGACTAAGCCACCCAGGCGCCCCAAAAACATTTTAAAAAATAAAAAAAAATATATTAGAGGTCCATATGGTAAATATGGTAATCAAGCGTAGGTCTTTTCTTTCCCTATGCCAAATTGAAGACATTGTGTTCCCAGTTGAGTTTTGTTTTTACTTAAGTGTCTGTGAATTAGCTAAAACAACGTATTGCTACTATTAAAAAGGAAAGTAAAGCATAGCCCCTGAATATCATACTAGGTGCTAATTCTCTATTTTTTTTTTCCTATTTTCTCAGCAGGGCTGTTCCATCCTTTGTGAGTTTTGGCCATTAAATTACCAAGTTCTGAGAAAGAAGAACAAGTGAGTACTTTGCTCTAAGAAGTGCTTTTGAAATGGGTATTTAAGGTTTCTGAGAAGTTATTTACAGGAATAGATTGGATAAAATAGCAACATACAACACAGAAGTGGCAGCAACAACAGCTTCCTTTCTCACTCTCAGTGGTGGGGAAGCACTTATGATAATTGCCAGACAAGTGGTAAGCTCAGTTGGAAGCATGAGATTGATTTCGACTCCACCCCACCCTTGGTACTTTGTATTTTTGTATTTATACCATGCCTTTAAATATTTCCTTTGGGGACAACCAGATTTTCTTCAATGCTATTTTTTTTAAGATTCCGAAGCATAAAAACATATAATAAATTCAATATATTTTGAGACATAATCTTGATGTAACAAACTTGGTTGTTCAACAAAGGTGCTTAATGTATTTGAATGTCATTTGTGTGAAAATGTTTGCAGAGCATTTAGTAACCATATATTAGCTCTTTGTTTAATAAATCAATAAAGATTTATACACGGTGTGCCTAGTAATTATAGACGGTCTACCTATTTTACTAATAAAGACATGTTTGTACTATTAAAGACATATTTCTATTTAATATTTTAGCCCTTTTGCTTCAACTGCCTTGGTTTGGCTTGAAGGACTGGGGAGGAACTGATTTGACTCCCATGTTTATATTCTCTCATTGCTAATGATATTGAAGTCATAATAGTTTGGGAGATAGCATGGAATTTTTGTAAATGACAACTTAGAAGGTAAGTGTTCGGTTTTGATACCAACCCTAAGCCAGTTGTTAATTGTGGAACTGTTGGAACCAGAAGCGATCCGCCATCTGGAATTTGAACAGAGTGCTGGCATGGCTTGTCAATGGGGCTTCGTTCAAAAGGTTTGGATGTAGAGATAAGTACCCACATTATCAAACTCATCATTTTAGCTCATCTGGGATCAGAGGCTCAAAACGTACAACTTCTTTGGCAGATAGGTTTTTCAGTACATAAATTCCCTTCTATAGTTCGGGCATATAGGTACAATACTGTACCTCTTACCATGAGATAAGTTTCAATTCTCCTTAACCATAGAGATCTGGAACAGTCACTCATCCATACCCCCAAGATATTTAACTAGAGACATTTTAACAATTTTGCCAAAAATGTTAGAGAAATAGCTCTTAGGAAACCAATGCCCCTGTTGAGAGCAATTGGGAAAATGCCATCTCAAAAACAAACACATGAAACAAAACAGAAGGTGTTAGAAACTACTGATTCAACCAGGCATGCAGGTCAAGGTCTTACTGGGGTTTTCAGAGAAGAGGACTGACCTTGTTTAAGCTATTTTTCCCAAGGTCATGCACAATTTTCGGTATAGGATGAGAAACTAAGTCTTTAGGCAAAGAGTTGATGCTAAAATTCAGAGAGGCGAGCAGAGCTTTTGATAATCGAAGATGGATGGAGATGAAAATTGTGGTATGAGAAAATCAAGGCAGCCAGGAATTAAGAGACTAGTATCTCAGTGAATAAAGAGGTGTACAAAAATAAACTGGGTTCAGCAGTTTCCTTCTTAGCATATTTACCAAATCATTCAATTCTGTTGAGTAAGAAGCAAAGAAGCAAAGCAAGATACAAATTTAAATGGCCCATGTGCTTTGTAAAACAGTTTGCCAGTATCAGCTAAAGCTGAAAGACATAGCCTAATCCTGCACTTCCGTTCCTGTCCATGCCTGGAAAAAGGGTGTACATGTCTATATGATGGTATATATGTTCGTCAAAAGCTGTATTTAGTAATATTCATGGCAATGGCTTTCATAACGGCTAACACCTGAGACTATTTCAAAAGCCCATGAACAAAAATATGGGTAAATAAATTATGTGGTGTATTCATACAATTGTAGCAATTAAAATGAAAGGATAAGTATAAGGAAGAATCTCAGAGGTTGAATCTGAGGTGAAGGAAACCAAAAGAATATAAATAGTATATGTGGATGTGGATGTGTGTGTGTGTGTGTGTGTGTGTGTGTGTATGCAACTAACTAACTCAGAGTGTTAGATGTGAGTATAATGGTGATTTGGGGAGCCAAGGTTGTAACTTGGAACGTGTAAGACAGGAACTGTTGATCATTACCTCTTCTTTGATCTGGGTGAAAATTACAAGTAGAAACCTTATTGGCTTTTACTCTTATGATTTATGAACTTTTACTTTAGTAAAACTATTATTGAAAGTATTTGAGGAAATTTTCTCTTGAACAATAGAGATGGGGGACCCCAAATATGTCATTGTTGATACATGTCTGTAATGCATATGTGTTACAATTCTGCTCTAAGTTTCTCTTCTTTCAAATGTTCAGGTTTCTGTTTTCATTTTAATTTTTTAAATATTTATTTCTGAGAGAGACAAAGTGTGAGTGGAGGAGGGCAAAGAGAGAGCAAGACACAGACTCCAAAGCAGGCTCTAGGTTCTGAGCTGTCAGCACAGAGCCTGATGCAGGGTCTGAACCTGCGAACCGGGAGACCATGACCTGAGCTGATGTAGGATGCTCAACCAACTGAGCCACCCAGGCGACCCTCAAATGTTCAGGTTTTAAACTAGGTTGCCTCTGATCTCCCAATTAGTGTTGGCAAAATATGTGAGAAATTCAGTGAACCTCTTTAACATGCAACACAGTCGAAGAGACACAAATCACAGGGGCTAAAATAAAAGGTGACATGTTTGATGTGCCCAGAGCAGCATGACAAAGATAAAGCCAAAGAGAGGTGGTGGGGATACCACTGGACTGGGATCAGTACTGATGCGGAATGGGAGCGTGAGATAAAACCAAGACGACACTAGAAATCTCTCCTTTATGGTATTAGGAAGATGCAGGCATGGGAGAGCATAGTAGAGGTGAATTCATGCTGTCTCTGACAAAGGAGACTTATGTAGCAACAGCCTGAAATACCCCACTAAAATGAAAGAAATAACTAAAAGTAGTGTGGAGGCACTGAAAGTCCAAAAATCTAGAGCACCTTGAGGTCAGGACAAAGGTTGGCAGTAGTGGATCCAGTTTGGATCACATGTCTGGATAGAAATCCATCTCTATGGATTGGTGAGAAAATGACCAGATGATTGGTGTGGTGTCAGCAATGTGGCCAATGACCACCACCAAAACAGGTAAAACCTAGATGCCATCACAGGGAGAAAGAGGGGGGGTAGGATGCCCTGATGTAGAAAACCTGGGATTGATTGAATTTCATATGACTTGAGATCAAATATTTTTCAATAGTTGGTGGAATGGAATAGTCAACATAGAGATAATCATGAGATGAAAACCAATATGTGTGGTCCAGCATCCTACAGCCTGTATATTGTAGAATTTCACAGTAAGAAAGGAGTGGCCATACACACCCGGATGTCAGACAAGTCTATGTGGGTACAAGAGTGACAGAAAATACAAGGAGTAGAACATGTGGATGTAAGGATTCGATAACAAAGCTAGAAATTTGTGTGGTGAGAATTATTAAGAAGTATTATTTTAAGAGTCAGAGATCCAGTGCAAAATTCCTGTCCCAATGCTCTTACCATTGCACCATGCTACACTAGAATTATTAAACACACTGCCAAAGACTGAGAAAGAACCAAAAGTAAGAATATAACTCAGACATTACATGTTAGTTTAATTGGAAAGATAACATATAGATACAGAAAACCATAATACAAAACAGTGGAGAAGTGATCAATGAGTTACATATCACAGACATTGGATACTAGGAACAAATCACCGAGAGTTTGAATAACGAAGGAACTTTTCATGGAAAATCAGTTTTGTATTTCTGCCTGAAAGATGTACAGCATTTGAATGAAAAGAAGCAAAGTAACTTTTGCATACACAATATGTTATGGATACAGAGACCTGATTATGAATACATCACATGGTGGTAAGAAACCATTTCTGGGAACAGAGCTACAAGAAAGGATAAATTACAATATAATATACATATATACAAATTGTAACCTAATATGGAAAACTGAATTTCCCTTTCAGATCATTTTTATCTATGTGCTATTGGTAAGAGGGAGTCAGTAAATTTCAGTCACAAATAGTTACTGAGGACCTACCTATTTTCCCTTATAATGGCAATGGCAGGATAATTTGGGGATATCAAGTTGGCAGGGATATTTGTGAGTTCAGGAAAAGATAGCATGAAACTTTGGCAACATTTTGGAGAAGTGCGAAGAGTGTAGAAAGTGATGATGATAGAAGAAAATGGAAAGATCTGATGGAGCAAGAATCAATTACAGTTGTTTGATTGGAACACGCTTAAGGCAAAACCATACATAATGAGCAGAAATGACCAAGATCCCTGTGAGAATATAAATGGAAACTGAGAGCCCTTGACAGGAAGAAGTTGCTTAGTAGGAAACTACAGTAAAATTTGTTTTGAGAATTTTGAACATGGATCTTTAGAGAAGAGCCAGAATTTGGAAGGATGGTATTGAGAAGAATCATCTAGCAAAAAGGAAGTAGAAACCAAGCTAATACAGAAATATAGAAAGTTGTAGGGGAGAAAGCCCTGTAGAGCATTCTTATTTAGAGGATATAATGAATATATACAATACATTATATATGTATTATAATTATATGTACATGTATGTATTATATATTATAATTACTATACATACATGTATATATATATATAATGTATGTAATTATTCCAGACCTTAAAAGCAGGATTGCTCATTGAACTCATTTAAAAGGGCCTGGTAATTTTGGGGTATCTGGATGGTACAGTCAGTTAAGCATTCAACTCTTTTAATTTTTTTTTCTTATGTTTACTTATGTTTGAGAGAGAGATAGAGAGACAGACAGAGAGCAGGGGAGGGGCAGAGACAGAGGGAGATACAGAATCCAAAGCAGGCTCCAGGCTCTGAGTTCACAGCACAGAGCCTGACACAGAGCTCGAACCCATGGACCATGAGATCATGACCTGAGCCAAAGTCAGACATCCAACCGACTGAGCCACCCAGGTGCTCCAGGTATCCAACTCTTGGTTTTGGCTCAGGTCATGATCTTATGGTTTGTGGGTTCGAGACCCACACCCAGCTCTGTGCTGACAGGGCTGACAGTGTGGAGCCTGTTTGGGATTCTCTCTCTCACTCCCTCTCTCTCCTTCCCCTGCTCTCTTTCTCAAAATAAATCAATAAACTTAAAAAAATGTAAGTTCTATGTGCCTTGCTTCACTTCAAATTTCATTGCGGGTACACTTAAACCATTTTCGGACAAACACACAACCATGATGATTGCATCATGTAAGCTTTGGGGAGGGCGTCTGGAAGCTGGAAGGTGCAAAGATACAAAGGTATTGTGATCATGAGTAACAGCGGGAGGAGGAGGTTGCTGGTACTCAAAGGAGAGCGGTAGAAGTTAAGGTGATGAAAGAATGTGTTCTTGGCAAAGTACATCAGAAAAGGACAACAGCCAAAAACAAATCCATGTCTATATATAATTTTATGAGATGGTAATGATAGCATTTCATATCATGAAATAGCTGATGGATGAATTGTTAAATGGAGCTGAGAACGTTGGTTCTTCTTTTGGAAGAAAGGAAGGCACCTAAGTTTATTAACCTGAAGCACCGAGTTGTGGCTGAGTTGAATATATATTTTATATCCATCTATCTATCAATCTCTCTCTCTCTCCCTCCCTATCTATTCATCTATCTGAGGTATTACTTTTCAAATTTGGGATTAAGATTTGTGTGGCACCTGAGTGTGTCAGTCGGTTGGGCATCCAACTTCAGATCAGGTCATGATCTCGTGTTTCAGGAGATCAAGTCTCTGAATCAGGCTCTGTGCTGACACCTCTGAGCCTGGAGCCTGTTTTGGATTCTATGTCTTCCTCTCTCTCTCTGCACCTCCCCTTCTTTCTTTCTCTCTCTCTCTTTCTCTCTCTCTCTCTCTCACGCACACACACACAATTAAACATTTAAAAAATTAAAATTTGTAAGCATAATAAAAAACTCAGATGACATCAATAAAAAGATTAAAATAGAAATCATTATTAAAACATGAACAAACAAACTCGTGCAGCATAAAACAATGTAAACTTTGCTTAAGAGAAATACCAGTTGAGGAGCACTCAGGTGGCTCAGCTGGTTTAACATCTGACTCTTGATTTCAGCTCAGGTCATGATTCCAGGGTTGAGCCTTGCATCAAGCTCCACACTGAGCATGAAGTCTGTTTAAGATTCTCTCTCTTTCTCCCTCTGCCCCTTTTCTCTGCTCTCTCTTTCTCCTTCTTTCTAAAAAATAAAGATTAAAAAATGTCAGTTGAGAAAAAGGATTTGCAACACTAATAATAATAGTTTATACATAAAATATAGCAAAAACTACTCAAAATTATTGAGAAAAATGCAAATAACCAAATGGGAATATGTACAAATTATATAAGTAAATAAATCCCAAAGAAGTCATGAAAATAAGTAAGGACCAAAACAAGCTCTGAGAATATATTGCAACAAGTTATGATAGTTCTCACTCAGAATGGAAAAAAAATATGGAATTATACATAGAAAACTATGGAGAATATAGACAGTTTGGTGTTCTCATATCCAACTTAGGGAACATGGTATATCAATAATTCTTGGAAAAACCATAAGTACTATCTGCTATTTTTCAAACTGTGTGTAGACTGAGACATGGCAATTCTCCGTCAAAAAATCTACCCTATAAAGATATTTCCAGGAGAGTGCAAAGTTATTCACATGAGAATCTTTTGTGATAGTACTCTAAAAAATAATGAAAATGGAATTTCAATAATAATGGAATGATGGCACAAGCATACATATAGAGGAATGCCAGGAAGTTAGAGGAATAAAGAATTCCACTCCATAAGACCACAGAAGAATAACAATAATACAGACGACAAATCCCTGTAGAACAATCTGGAATAGTCATAAATATTCAGGGGAGAAGTCCTAGGAAAACGGAAAGTGGGGAGTGTTTGGGGGAGTTGGAATTTCAGAGAATGTGGCCAGGAAGTTCTGCTGTAGGAGTGATGACATCAGATGGGTCGGCTTGGTACAGGGACTGATGGAGACAGGAAAGGGACATTGGGAAGAACTGAAGTTTAGACAGAATGATAGTGGAAGTAGACATGAGGCAAAGATCAGAAGTCCTAGGTACACAGCCAAGTGCACATGGGAGAGAATGAGCAGTCCAGGTGAGGGAAGGGTAAGTCCACAGACCATGGTCGGCCTTGGGGACAGTGAGAGCTGGTGTGACTGGTGCTGTGAGACCAAGCAGGGGAGCACAGATGTCCAGACAGCAAACCTGATACAATTTGGGCAGATGGTGCTGGTCTTCAGGCAACTGAAAGTATTTCCTCTGAGGGAGTCGAGAAGACAATGGAGAATTTTTAAATACCTGACTTTTATTCTTGGGCTGAAAAATAAGTTTTAGGTAGAAACCGGGAAGCAGAGGCAACTGTAATAATCCAAGTAAGATATGAAGGTGACAGGGTTCAGGGTGGAAGCCCCAGGGATGAGGAGAAGTGGTCAGATTCTGCGGATCACTGGGAGGCAAAACCAAGAGAATGTTCTGGTAGGTGGGACGACTGGAGTGAAATAAAGAAATGGGCCTGTGGCCTGAGGAGCAACAACAGAAGCACATGGACAGAGAGAGAATAGTTTGAGGAGCCAGCAAGGGAGGGTGACTACATGTGGCTTTTCAGACTGCGTTCTGTGTACAACCTTCTTCCAGCTGTGGCAGTGAGTGGTGAATATAATTACATCCCCTTCTCTCCAAGCCATGCTTTTGACTCCTGGCTGGTTTTTTGTTTTGTTTTGTTTTGTTTTGTTTTGTTCTGTTTTTGCCAGATGGTCTTTTCTTTATATATATATATAGAGACCATACTGTACACTGCATTACTATATATATATATAGTATACATATATATACAGTGTGCAGTATGGTCTACATGCAGCCAACATTTTGGTCTGTATCTGGCCCCCATTTTTCTTTCTACTTCACAAAAAGCCATTGTGATTCATGAGGTGTCCCTGAATGAAGGCTTAGAGGGAGAACTCAGGACATATGACCTGTATTTTGACAAATGAAATTTGACATATCTATTAGGCACATGTGTGGAGTTGTCAGGGAGGCTTCAGGATTTGCTTGCAGGGAGGGGAGAGGCCAGAAATATAAATTTCATGAATCTGAGCTTCTCAGAATAAAATCTTATGATTGGATAAGCTTCCCAAAGAAGTGGATGCATAATGAGCAAGGGAGACGAAGTTTAATCTCTGAGGATGCCAAATGTTCGGACTTCAGGAAATGAGAAGAGAACAAACGATACTGAGAAAGAGTAGTCAGCACACATACAGAATCTACGCTCACACTTATGAAGACTGCAAGAGAATATAGCCTTTCATTTAAACGATATGTGAAAGTATTCATCTTCATTAAAAGACTTGAGAAGTGGGCCATGTGCATGCTGTCTGTGTGTTCCCTCAATTTTTAAAATATTTTTACAAGATACTTGCCTTGTGTTTGTAATGTAAAACCAGAATAATTAAAATGATGACAAAATATTTTATTTTATTAAGGTTTTTTAAATTTATTTTGGGTAGGGGGAGCAGTGGGTGAGGGGCAGGGAGAGAGAGAGAGAGAGAGAGAGAGAGAGAGTTCCAAGTAGGTTCCGTGCTATCAGCACAGATCTCAAGGCACGGGTCTATCTCACCAACCACAGATGATGACAGGATCCGAAGTCAACAGTCAGAAGCTTAATCGCCTGAGACCCCCAGGTGCCCCAAGGGTAAAATATTGTAAACTTCATGATATGAACAAGTACATTTCAACGGGTACTTTTTTTTTGTTTTACAAGATTAGACATGTATGTATGTATGTGTATATAAATGCCTGTGTGAATATTTTCTTGTTTGTTTTGCAACCATGGATTATAACATTCTGATATTGGCAATCTGCAGGCATACTGAAGGAAACTTTGTAACACTTTAGGGTCTAGAATTAAGTATGGAGACCATGATATAAGAAGACATCACCATAAATTTCTGCACAAAATGAGTGTCAAACCTATTTTTCCACATCTCCAAAGAACCGGAGTCCACATTATGTATAAAACAAAAGAGAAATTGTTCTATTGACATAGATCTTAAAACCTAAGTAACGTTTGAGGAAAACCACAATCAGAAGTGAAAACAAAATTAATAGTGTTCAAAAATAGTTATCTTCCCAGAAGGAAAAACAGATTCAGAATGAATGTAGGAACTATTTATTTATCATCATTGCTATATACTTCTGATAACCTCCTCCCCCCAAACTATAAGAAGAATGTTTTGTACACATAAATATATACTAAGAAAGTGTTTACTACTTTCAGACAGAAAAAAATGGGTATAAACTTTGTATCTACTACAGAAAGTAGTTTATCAACGTGGCTACTTACGCCCAAGATACATTAAATAAAGAAAAATGGAGTCCAACCACTTACATAAAACCCAGAAGAAAAAGATATTCTCTGCATCAACACTAATGCTGAAAGTATTGCAGTCAAATTTTTGTGTTTTAGAAATGATAGAGTTATAAATCAAACTTTTATTTGTATTTAGATTAAACATGTTTAGCAAACAGGCAGTTCGTGGTCAGTTCCGAAGCCATGAATATCAGAAAAGCTCCCACTGCCAGAGGTATTGATATAGACCCTATTTACAACAAAAACAAGAACACTGACTTGATATATCAGTTTCTGACCAGAAATTCCATGAAGAAAAGGAAGTTCATAATATTACTACAATTTAAGGTTCAACATTCTGAGGGGAATTCTCTAAAATTTACACCCTTTAGCACATGTGATACTCAATCAGGTCCCAAGATGCCAAGTAAAATTTACTGCCATTGTATTATATATCCTGTGATGTTTGACCAAAACATTAGTATGTGGTGTGATAGGAGACTTATGTACCACACCTGATATGAATGGCATCTGCCCAATTTCCAAAATCAAATTCATTCTTTAAATGTAAGATTTCTCGCAAGTGATACTATTTAAAGTCTTCTAAATACTCCTGAAAACAGTTCCATAGAAAGAAATTTGGAGTTATTTCAGCAAAGAAAAGTGTGACAAAGTAAAATAGCACCTTTCAAGGTTAAAATATGGGAAGGATCATAAGCTTTTGACTTGTGTTCTCTGATACACTTGCTAAAAAACAAAGTCATTGCAAAAACTGCCCAGTTTCCATTTGTATCAGTCCACATGGGTTATGCACTTTCCTCCACTTTCCAGAATAGAACATTGTACTGAATGACACCCAAGTGACCCAGTAGAGTTAATTTATCTACATTAGTGTCTAACTTAGAGCCAGGAAGTGATTTAGGGCTTGACAAGAAGAAAGACCAATATGCACTCTATATATTAAGTCACCAAAACTCTAAAAAATCCAATTCTCCATTCCTTTCCAATTTATATAGTAACTCTTCTTTCTGACTAGATAAGCGATATGAAAATCCCAAAACTTAAAGAAACATATATTTTAATTTCCTATATTAGAACGATATGGATATGATCATGATTGACATTTTGATGTGTTTATCTTTTAAAATTCTATCATATGAATGTTTCCTAATTTCTACAAAAGTCCCTTCATCCTAATAGACCAGTTCATTTCTCCTGTTTCTATTTGTCTATTGGTTTCTATTTGCCAATCGCATTATCTGGATATAACAACTCTTTTAAATGTTCAGTTCCAAGATTTATTTTCTCTTTGGTTGTTGTTACTTTTGTAGTTAGGTTGTCCTAGTGTTGATATGAACTTCCGGAACATACCCCAAACTCTAGTAGACTTTGTATGAAAAAAAGAAATGAATTTTAGCTCACATGTCATGAACCATTTATTTGCAATAGATATATTTCCCTTGTTATGAAAGAAAACCTATTTGTAGCTAAGTGACTTCAGAGATTGCATTTATCATTCCTGTAGCTCATAAAGTAACATAACTACTTAACTCTTCCTTAACTTCCCAATATAAAAAGGTCACATGGATAGCTGCCCTTTACAATGTGTTTATCACTTGGCTTAAAGAATGTATGATAACAGTTTTTATTACTAAAGTAATGTGAATAATTATTCTATGTGCCAGAAATTTCTTTAGGATTGCATTCCTATCGATAAGTACAAAAAGCCAATAGCTTTCTTGTTTATTTTTCTTCTTCTTAATTCATCTTGGTTGTATCTTTATCCTGGATATTATTTCTCTCCAATTGACGAAGATGACATCTTTTTGATTCTCTTCTTTCCCTGGTAGAGATTGAGTTTAGGGTGGAGATAGACATAGAGTTGTCTGAATTTCTTTCTGTGCTTTTTTGGGTTTATTTACTTCATAAATGTGTAGAGGTGGAGACCTTAGTAGAAACGGGGATACAAAGGGGAGCATGAAAATATATGGACCCTGATGTGTGAGATTAAATAATCACACTGAGAAATATAAATTTTTTGTTTGATCAAGAAGACAAGGGAGATTTTTCTCTGAGGAAGTAACAATGGAGTTCAAATCTGAAAGACAGGCTAGGGTTCATTAAAGCAAGTGAATCTGGGAGGTAGATGTCATCCTGAGAGAAAAGGAATTATGTTTTAAAACCCTAAAAAGAGAGAACAAGGAAAGAGCAGAAACTCAAACAAGACCAGTGTGTCTGACATTTGCAGAGGGGGCTGAGATACGAGGTGTCAGCGTTTGTATTTAAGGAACACACTAGGTCGTGTTAATGAGTGCCAGCTTTAAGGAAGTTTTGTGTTTGTTGTTGTTGTTGTTGTTGTTTGAGAGAAGGGGGGAGGGTGAAGAGTAGAGAGAGAAGGAGAGAGAATCTTAAGCAGGCTCCATGCTCAACATGGAGCCCAATGGTGGGCTCAACCTCATGACAGAGAGATCATGACTTGAGCAGAAATCAAGAGTCAGGCGCAAACCTGACTGAGCCATTCAGGTGCCCCTGAGTGTCATCTCTAAGTAAGAGAAGTAAGAAGCCACTGTGCATGTAAAACAGTGGGTGACACTATCCAGTGTGCTTTAAGAAGCTCACTAAGTACAAAATAGTAATGGTACTGGAAGAGTCTTTTCCTGTAAGGTTGAATGAAAGCTCAACGCATGGCACTTCAGTAATTCAGGAGATTAACCATGTTAATTTGGAATCCAGCATGAGCGTTGGCATGAGGGACACTGGCATGCATGGCTGTAGAAGGGACTTGTGCACAGAGGCGTTGTAAAGATGAGCATTATTGATCTGGCTTGAGGAACTGAAGGATGGGGAACCACGTATGGATGCACACAGCACAGACAGAGGAGGGGCTGTCTAATCAGGAGAGGCGGCCATGAGGTGAAGTCTGGATGTTGCAATGGAGGCTTCTTATCCCTTACTTGAACCTCTTCTTTCTGTGAACACTGCCTTATTTTTATGAGGCTCTATTACCATATGTGGCTAAACACTTAATTTCTCATCCCTCCATGCTTCTAATGGTAGCTGTGTAATGTATTTCTGGCCAATGAGATAGAAATTGAAGATACTTCTAGAGCTTCCAGAAAGTGGTTATTTTTCCCATTAAGTAGTGAACATTATTTCCACATGCCTTTTACCTTTCTTGCTTTCCCTTCCTCTTACTTGACTAAAGATATATTCCTTGAAGGAGAAACAGTCTTCTTATAACCATCGGGGACAAGCCACACATTAAGGGCAGCTCAGCATGACCAAAGAAGGAGTGTAGAAGCTTGTCCAACTGTAAGAACACAGGACTGTCTGTCCTGGGACTTTTTACTGCCTGAAAAATATCACTTTCTTCTCCAACCTACACTTTGTTTATTCTTGTTACATGTGACTGACAACCCTCCTAATTCTTGTGGCACCGTTTGGGGCACCATCCAAGTGAGGGTATCTGGAGAGAGGATGGACATTCATTTCTGGGAGCTCAGTGAAAACTAGACAGAAATTGGAGGTGGGGGAGAGAATCTGTGAGCAGATGGTGAAGCAAATCCCCAGCTGGAGCTGAGATTGCAGGTGGAGAAAGTACGGAGCAAGAACACCTATGAAGGAAGGTATATTGACTTATAAGATTTATTGAAGAGCTAGGGGAGCAGAAACTTTTAAAGGCAATAGAGTTACAGCCAAAGCATTAAAAAGAACATCAAGGATTCCCATTTTGCACACTTTTCCCTCGCTGGTCTGCCAAATGTCACCTTCGCTGTGCAATTCCTCTGCTTAAATGTCTATGATCCCTCTTAATTTTATACTGTATCATCATTTAATGAAGCTGAATGATTTAAGACCCTTTCTCTTCATTCTCTAATGACACCAGATATTTTTTACTCTGCTTTCTTAACCACTTCCTAATTTTTTTTCTTGCTCCATGCATTAACTGTGCCTTTCCTGACATCCTATGTAGTTTGTATTGTCCTCTACTTGAAGTGTATTTTTCTTCAGTATACTTTTCCAAATACCAAGGCCAAGTCTTTGCCCAAATCCCAGCTCCTCCATAAAGCTCTCTTCGGTGGTCTGATCTAGTCTTTTCTCATCTCCTATGGCCCATAGCACTGGAGAGTTTTCATCATACAGTCTTGAGAGTTAATGATATGTGTTGTTCACTCAGGGTTTCATGAATATTTATTGGGTCTCCCAAGTAGATTTTAAGCACTCTGTGTTATATTTCTCTTTTGTATCACTAAAAGTATTTAGCAAAATTTTACCCAAGGGGGGCTTGCTCTGCTAGGTTAGAAAAATGTTGATTTAGAAATTCCCCTGTACTCCAATCCATGGGATTTGCCCCTATATGTTACTCTTCCCACAGCAATTCTTGGATTCTCTGATGTCAAGTACTTTATTCAGAATACTATGGTTCACTTATATGACCTGTTTCTCAGACAGAGGCTAGGATGTCCCACAGAAATATAAGAAAGACTCCACATTACTAATACTGTTCTAAGGCTTAGGACATGGCAGAAAGGAATGATCCTCTATAGTGACGGAGATAAAATCATGTTTTTGCCAGTTCATTCAGAAAAAGGCAAGCACCAGAACTTGTGTGAAGACTACATTCGGTGCAGGAGCCTCAGCTGGAAGAGCACTTGGGTATACAGTAGTTCTTTATCATGTACATGGCCCCTTGAATTCCATAGGTACAAAATAAGTTGTTGAATGGGCATTCAGTGGGGCCCACAACTCCTGGAGACTTCAGATCTCTGATGTTGCCCTAATCTCTGATATTTCTCCTGAGATGTAGTATTGTTTCTCCTTTGCCATCTTGCATGGGGACAGAACGTTTCAGGGATTTCCATATGGTCTTCCCACCACATTAATTACGCCAAAGGTCAGGGAAACAAAGGAAGTGAAATGGTTCTCAATCAGCTGCTAAGAGTGTCCACCATAATTATGCTCAAATGAGTTGGGAAATCACAACATGGTAAGGTGTGGTCCCATCGGATTCACTTTAAATGAACCTTAGCCAGGTCTCAGTCAAGTGGCTGGCCTCCACTCCAGTGAATATTATGTAATGTCAGAGTAAAATGTGTGACCACTCGTGGGTCCTCTGGACTCACATAATAGATCAAGACTAATATCTTTTTGCTTGTCTCTTGAGCCTTTCATCAATAATATGCAAAAATATTTTCAACACCTTAGTCCATTTTCTCTGTAGGTTACAGTCATGTCCAAGCTTCAAGAAATAATACAAGTAGCTGATTAGAACCTACATCAAGTATTCTCACTGGGATAGCCAAGCTGGAGTCAGTAAATTGAATCAATATACTCTCCTCTTTCCAGCTTTATGCTCTGCACCCTGGTCAACAACCCCAAAGCCACCCTAAAAGATGCAGCATCGCATGTCTCCTGGTTCATACTGGCTATATACATCTTCTCCCCTCCAGAACCAGGACACCGTTCCCTTGCACAGATTAATATTTAATCTTCATCATCTACAGCAGTGGTTTTTCCAATCAGCACTGTCAGCAAAATCTGGGAACTTACTGGAAATGCAAGCTCTCAGCCCACCCAAGACCAACTCTGGTATTGGGTCCTAGAAATGATCTCATTAAGTCCTCTAAGTGACTCTGATTCTGATGGATTCTAAAGTTTGAAAATGAACAGGTTGAGATCAGTCATCAGCAAACTATGACCCAGAGGCCAAATTCCATCTGCTGCCTGTTTCTGGGTGGCTTGTGGCTTAAATATGGATTTCACATTTTTAAATGGCTATGGAAATGATCACATCATGATACCCATTTTTGCCCTTTAGCCCACAAAGCCAAAAATCCTTATAGTTTTGTTATTTACAGAAAAAGTTGGCCAACCTTTGGTCAAGTGACAATTTGGAAAGATAGAACAGACTTTGAAGAACAAAGATCACCTTGTAAGACATCTGTTAGGAAGGTCTTTACATGATTGCCATCAGAGGAAGAAAGTTCTCTTCTACCAACAGAGAGGGAGCTAGGTGACAAATGGAGGCAACTGGAGATTCTCAAACTTGCCCACCCTATTCGTGTGCCCATTGCACATGAGGGCCCCAGTCTTACCTTATCTGTGTCTTTGATTTAGCTATGAGGGCCTTTTAGATGTTGTGTTTAGCCTACCTTTATCTTTGTAATCCTTACAATTAACTCTGGGGCCTGATTTCAGCACTTTCTCTTATGTGGCTGCAGGAGATAAGGACCCTTTTGAATGATGTCCTGGAGGTTTCTGACTTTCATCATCTGCTTTAAATTGATGCCTCAACTGACCATGCCATTTCCTATTGTCCAGATTTCAAACCCATTTGAAAAGTCTGTTCACTGCCCATTCCTACACTTACTATTGGCTGGGAAATTGAGAACACCCATCTTGCCTCACATCAGGCCATCTGCAGCAAGAACCGTGTAATCATGGTTTTGTGGCCTTGCGGGCCAGATTTCTACCCCCACCACCAACAGCGGGTCAACATGGCCACCGGATCAGCCAGTGCTCCAATCCTAAAGCACCTCTATCTGTCTTTCTCCACAGCCACCTGCTACACCATCCACCTTATGTGTGATTCCATCCAGGTCCAGAGATGAGGCTGAGGATTGCATGTGAATCTTTCATTTTTTATTATCAAAATTTTTTTAACATTTATTTATTTTTGAGACAGTGAGAGAGACAGCACTGAAGGGGAAAGGGACAGAGAGAGAGGGAGACATAGAATCTGAAGCAGACTCCAGGCTCTGGGCTGTCAGTACAGGGCCTGACACAGGGCTCAAACTCATGAACCTTGAGATCATGACCTGAGCCGGTCAGATACTTAACTGACTGAGCCACCCAGGTGCCCCTGAATCTTTTATTTTAAAAAACTAATCTCATGGAACAGGAGGGGCAGACTGAGAAAGGAAAACTGAGAAGGAAAAATAGCTAATCAAAGTTCTGCTACTGATTCCATTCCTGCTGTGGGCACCAGAGTCTCTCAGACCCATGGGGGCCTGCCAGGAAGAGTGTACTCTAGAAATTTTTACCCAAAATACAGAAGAGTAGGTCATTTATACCCTGGCCCCCATCACCAATTGGTCAAGGGATATCCCAGCCAGCAAGTGTAACTCTAGATTTGAACAGGGGTCGATGTGACTGAGAACCTTCTGCAGGAGGTATACCTACAGAGGACACAAGATGTCACTAAGGTAAGATCTTACCAGGCTACACTGCAGGCCTCTGGTCACATCAGGATAGACTTCTGTGATAGCACCAACAGAGACATACGCAAAGAGAACATGAGATGGAGAAGAAAAGATATGCAGCATAGGAGGGTAATACGTATTGTCCTACAGAAGCAAATAAACATCTCTGAACACAGCTATCTTTAAGTGAACACAGAAGTACATCGGTCCTACTTTACCCTCTCAGCTGGGCTTGGCTCCTGTGGCTTCCATAACAAATTACCACCGATCTGGTGGCTAATGCCAACAGAAATGTATCCCCTCACAATTTTGGAGTGCATAATTCTGCAGAATTCCACAATCAAGGTGACAGACCCAGGCTCCTTTCGGAGGCTCTAAGGAGAATCTGTTCTTTGTCTCTTCCATGTTTTTGGTGTTTCCTGGCTCATGGCTGAATCTGTCCAATCTTCAGGACCAACATATTCAAATTCCTCTCTCTTCCATCTTCATATACCTTCTCTGTATGTGCCAGATAATCCTGCCCTCTCTTACTAGGGTAAATGGGATTACATTTAAGATACACCTAGATAATGTAAGATATCCACCACCCACAACTCAATCATATGTGTAAACATATTCTTTCCTTCTAAGTCAGCACTTACAGCTCCAAGGATTTTGCCCTGAAAGCTTTGGGAGCCATTTTCTAGCCTAGTACATTTTCCATCCTCAAACAATTGCCAGGGCCTAACTTGAGTTCTGAGCAAAATGTGGACAATATCTTATGTTGAGTGCCTATTTTGCTGTCTTAAAATTTAATTTTAAACTTGATTTATTTTCACATTTTCTTTAAAACAATTTAAAAATACATATATGAAGATTCTCAGACATATTTCCAGAATTTACTCCTGCCTTTTATAAAAGTGATCAACAGGCAATAAATGCTGTTTTTTACCATGAGCTTGTGGCAAGTGATTAAAGGTATCATGTGACAGAAATTTGATGACCCCCTTTAATAAGAAATGGCAATTCAGAAAGGAAAAAAATGCTAAGTAGCATAAATATTGCACAGTACAGACAAAAGCGTAAAAGAAAGAGAAACCCCCCCCAAAAAAAACCACAGTAAAAAGAAAAAGAAAAAAGATGTCTACTTATTAGCCAACAGTAGACTTTTTTTCCTAGTGAAACCTTACTTCAGCCTCATTGTGAATAGTTACATATTCACACAGTAAAACTATTGTCAAACCCTCATGTAAAATTATGCTGAAAAACTTACATTATGAAGGGATGTTTTTTAGTAATTAGTGAAAGATACTTTAAATTATCTAGGACCAATAAACATAGTCATTTATTAGTTGTTTTTTGAGCCATCTTAAGGAAGAGAACATTTTTGCTTAAATCACTTTTAGTGTCTGAAAATGTTATTTTTGAATACTTTCATTATTACACTTAAAATAACATGTGTGTAATATATTTGGCCAATGCTCTTCTTTATAAAGACGTTTCTTTTTTTAATTTCCCGATAGTGATATAATGTATCATGGTGATTGTCAGGGCAAGGTTACTTTTTATTCTTTAACAAGTACATACATGTACAAAAGCCCACATACATTGTTAGCACATAAGTCACAATTGTCTTAGATTGTTAGGCAATCTGTTTCTTTCAGGTCTCCTTAAGCATTGTTATATATTCCCTACATTTCACTATGAACTCAATCATCCAAAAGACAATAAAATTCAAGCTATTTCATTTTAAATCATAGAGATAATTATAAATTAAATGTATATTATAAATTAATAAGTCATTACAGGTGCCACATTAAATTTGAAAGATACAGACCTTTAGATTATTTTTCAATGTTTATTTAAAAGTCCAGAGGAAAAAATAAACAATGCAAATACATCCCATATTTGGTTCAGTTATAACTATAACTATGGAGCATAATTTTGTGTTTATTGGGTTAATAGATGGTGTACAGTGGTAATTAAAGAGTACTTATGAAGCCTGAATAATTGAACATCCAGCTGTTGTGTTAGATTTTGATATGGGTGTAGGGAAAGGGGAGACAGTATTGCTGCAATATTACAAAGGACCGTTTCCAGATGGTGGGAAACCATCCTTTGCCCTTTGGGCACTTCCAGGACATCTGGTAAGCCATATGAATCTACATAAGATTAAGGGGAAGATGTGAGATGCTTGAATACCAACGTCTTCCGATTGTATCAAGGCTTCCTTATGAAGCTCAAATGTTGGGTACCATTTAGGAAAAGCTGTCTTCCTCTGTTGAGCAAGAGAATATTATCTATTATAAACTAGGCACTCTTTGAGGTCAAGGACACATCTTATTTCATATTTTGCCATGAGCACTCAGATCAACACTTCTAGTGGTATATTCCTGCTGTTTGTCCTGTTTCATTAAAATTATTTAGAATGACCAGCATGGTGCCTGGCAAGGAAAGCCTGTCCAATAATTTCACTTACTTGATTAAATCTTTGAAAACTATATAAACCATCTTATATTGGAAGTTGATTCCAATTTAAATGATTTATGACTGCATGTAGATTTTGATGCTTAAAAGAGTCCCCTAGAAGCATCTACTTGTTTATTCAAGAGACAAAACAGAAGAGTTCTCTGAGTATCTTGAAAGATATCTTTATATAGAACCAAGAAGAAAACCCCAGGTAAAAACAAAAGTGATGAAAATAATGGAGGAGGATTTTGCTTACTTCATTCTCTGCTTTTAAGGCGAATCTTCACCTTGGGGAGTGACTGTATCCCAAAATAACTCCAAATCTCAGGAAGCCAAACAGCCTCCTAATTTTTGAGAACTCCTTTCTTATCTGAAGACAAGAGCGGTTATGTAATTCCTGGGGAAGGGAGAAGACAGGGGAGAAAGTGCAGCATTTGTAGTGAGAAAGCACGTTAAGCCATTGTTTTGACATGATCAGCGGTAAGACTGATGTCATGTTACTTCTCCCTAGACTGTCACCCTGTGGGTACTTTACCTCCCAGCCTGTTTTTGTTTTTGTTTTGCATTTGCCTGTTTACTGTGATTATGACGATACTTCTTATAGCAGTACTTTGAGAATTATATTCTATTTTAAACCACTTTTGAAATGGAAAAGCAAAACAGAAGTTAGTTATGATTAGTAGTAGTAAGTACAAGGTGAATCTGGAGTTTGAAAGAGAAGATTGTTACGTGTGTTTTGTGCTGTTTGACATTCACCAATGCTCCCAGAGTACCAGAATGTAGTATTCGTATATTCATAGAAATCCAGTCCTAAAAATACCCCTCAACCCATCCATCAGGAAGGATCCTTCTTACGGTGGGAAGAAGGCAGAGAATCCTGCAGAGAGACAGATGAGAAGAGAGGAGAGCAGAGGTGAGGAGAGAAGGGGAGGGAAGGGAGGGAAGGGAAGGAGGGAAGGGAAGGGAAGGAAGGGAAGGGAAGGGAAGGAAGGGAAGGAAGGGAAGGGAAGGGAAGGGAAGGGAAGGGAATTCAAGAGCGCTGATGGCCAGATTAAAGAATGGTACACTGTTTCATCCTAGGTGCTTACTATCCGCCACTCTCTGTAACTTCTACCTTGGATGTATCATCTGAATCAATACTGACAAACCCTGTGAATTCACTGTCTTTGTTTCCACTTCTTCCAGATGAGGAAATCAAGATTGGGCCAGGAAAAAATCTACCCATTTACTTAGCAAACACGCCGATAGCAGTAAAACCAGCTTCGTTCACTCACTTGCTCCAATCAAAAGACATTGCCTCTTTTTTCAATTGTTTTTAAATAAATAAAACTGAATAACAACAGCATAAGCTCTGTCTTCCAAATACATCTCCAATCAGCACTCTGCGCGTCAGTCTCAGGACTGCCACTGTGTCCTAACCAACGGCATCTCTTGCAAGGTCAGAAGAACCTCCTCCCAACTCATCCGACTGTGTACTTAAACCCTCATTCCTACACAGCAGCCTTGGGGATCTTTTAAAACAGATCAGACCATGTTATTACCTACTTGACCGCTGCTATGACTGCCTGTTACACTAAGAATAAAACGTCAACCCTAACTCTAGCCTCTGAGGGTCTGAAGGGCCAGCTCCCCACTCACTCTCTTTCTCCCATCCTCTCCCTTCCCCCAGGCCCTCAGTGCACTGATTTCCTTCTCTGCACCCCACAAGCACACTCACACCTGTGCAATCTCACCTGCCCAGAACACTGTTGCCTCAGTTGAATCCTTCATTTCATTCAAGACATTGTTTTGTTTGTTCTTTAAAGGTAATTCAACCAGACCTGAGCATCCTATAGAAAAGAGATGTTCCACCATTTTCTCTCTCTTTACTCTTTTTTTTTCCCTCTTAATAATATTTATTTACCGACTGGAAATATATTAAAAATTAATGTATTGAATTCTTTATTCATTTTTTTTTCCACACAAGACTGTAAATACTATGAGAGCATAGAATTCGTTTGTTTCCTGGATGGCTGTTTTTTACACGTTAAAGAGTGTGGGGCTCATGGTAGGCATTTGGTAAACATTTATCTAATAAAAAAAATAGAAAAGCTGCGTATTCAAAGTCAGGTCAATCTTCGCCCCAATGCTCTTGTTCAAATCATTTTTGCACACTGCTCCTTATAGATATATAAATCTAAATATATTCAATACGGATATTCTCACAACTAAGAAAGCATATACCGTCTGCTAGGATATGGGTGTTTCTATGCTACAATTTCCATTTATATGTTTGTCCAATTAATTACATGACAACTTGGAAAAACGAAGACAGCCAGCTGTCTCATAATGTTGCACACTTTCCTGGCATTGACATTGAAAACTAAGTTACACTGACTCTGCCTCTATCCATGTGTATGTTCTAAAATGTAATTTGTTTATAATTTTTCAGTTATGGAGTTTTTATCCTGCAATTGACTAACTTCAGAAAAGGGATTTTTTTTCTATTATTACTATAAGATAAATAAAATTAAGAGTTTTTGTATTTCAGGAAGAGATACACAGTAGCTTTCCATTTGGCTTTTTTCTGTTTGATATTTCAAAAGTACAACTATTAATACATTTGAGAAAACACTAGCATATTACATGCACAATGATGCAGAATTTTGCTGCGTGTTACCAGGTTTCCCCAGCTCACGCTCCCATAAAATGCTTTTTTGCATATTATTTTCCAGACAGCACAATACTTTTTAATATATGCTCAATCGGTTTAATGAAAAGGACAGCCAGAAGCAGGTGGTGGTGAAGGAAGACAGGATTGTGTATTTATCAATAAAACTACATAGATAGGGAGACATTTATTTAAACAGCCACTACAGGATGTACTTCCCGAATCAATATAGGCCATGAAATCTTACTGTTAGAAGTTGCTAGTTCTAATTCACAAACACCATTTCCTTTGTCATTATTGATCTTGAGACCCATTGTTTTGGTTCAAGATCAGTGACTACATCTGAAAAAGCATCTAAGGCATAATGCCTTTTTACTCTCATGGGATAATTTGTCCATAGGAAAAGTGCTTGCTACCTTCCAAAGATAATCACAACTCACCACGGAATCTGAAATGTATCTTGTGCATATATGAAACATTTTTCAATATGCAGTCAATCTTCATTTAGAAACAGGTTAGGTCCCCAAACAAGATAGGTCAAAAAGCTTTATCTGTTTTACCAGTTCCTAAATCACATAAAACTTAAAGAGGTGTAAGCATAAGACCCCACATGCTTGTCCTCAAAACAGTCATAACTGTCAGTCCCTTCAAAGTCCTGAAACCAAGAATACTCCTTTTCTATTTCATTAGGCACTTTTTTTTTTAAATTTTTTTAAATGTTTTATTTATTTCTAGGAGACAGAGAGAGAGACAGCGTGAGCAGGGGAGGGTCAGAGAGAGAGGGAGTCACAGACTGAAACAGGCTCCAGGCTCCGAGCTGGCAGTCAGCACAGAGCCCGACGCGGGGCTCGAACCCACGAACCGCGAGATCATGACCCAAGCGAAAGTCGGACGCTTAACCGACTAAGCCACCCAGGCGCCCCTTCATTAGGCACTTTTATTCGATAGAGAATATTGGCCAATTTCATTTACATCAAAAGTATCCCTTTTTTCCATATTTGCGTGTTGGTAGAGATGTTAGCATCTATGTTGTCCTTTCAGAATACGAATGACCAGGGTATAAAGCAAAATTATCTGCTGTCCCTTTTTTTTTTTTTAAATAGTTTATTATCAAGTTGATTTCCATATAACACCCAGGGCTCATCCCCACAAGTGCCCTCCTCCATGCCCTTCACCCCCCTCCTCCCCTACACCCATCGGTCCTCAGTTTATTCTCAACATTCAAGAGTCTCTGATGGTTTGCCTCCCTCCCTCTCCCCTCTGCTTCCCCCTTCTTCTCCCCTACGGTCCTTGAGAGAAAGGAAAAAAGAAAGAAAACAAGCAAACACAACATTTTTTTTTCACCATAGTTGACTTGTCAGCCAACTATGAGCTTTTTCTTAAATTAATACAAAGTAGGGGTCCAGCATCGATGCTATTTTCCTAGCACAGACAACGAAAAAACTTTCTACCTTACCAAATGTATTTCCTTTTGTTTAGCTGGTTATTAATAATTGGAATACTATTATATGCACAGTTTTTTACATTTTCCTCTTTAGGATTTCTTGCACTAGAGATTATTTTACACTATGTACCCATCAGCTTTGTTAATTTGTTTAGTGCTTTTAATTTTATTTATGTTCATTCCCAACACAACCACATTTTTATGGACTCATAGCTACAAAACTCAGGCTACATATTTAGATGTAACGTAACTGTAACAATATTTTAATTTTTTAAATGTTTATTTATCTTTAAAAGAGAGAGAGGGGGTGGGAGCAGGGGCACAGATAGAGAGACACAGAATCCAAAACAGGCTCCAGGCTCTGAGCTGTCAGCACAGAGCCCGATGCGGGGCCTGAACCCACTAACCATGAGACCATGACCTGATCTGAAGTTGGACGCTTAACCAGCTGAGCCCTTAACATTATTTTAAACATACACACTGATGTGGTGACTTTGATTTGTCGAGACAATATTAAAAAAAATTACAGAAGAATCAGATGTGTAAAATATTTGACATTTGAATACAGATTTGATTACCTCCCTATATACTTAACATAACTAGCTGTATATAAAACACAGGAAAAAGAGGTTTATCTGATATTTGGCTTCTCAAACAAATGGCATAGCCAGCTCTCACTGATTTGACGGATGACCAGTTTGCAAGCATTATCATTTGTAGCCTATGGTTTAAGTCCCACAATATATGGAGAAAAATGAAAAGTTTGCAAAAGTTATGTTTTCATTCTTTTTGTTGCTATGACTAAAAGATGAAATATATGAAAAGATGAAAAATATTGTGAGGGGGGAGAAGAAACTCCTAAAATAAATAAAAAGAATATTTTATCCATAGATTTTTTTATATTAAATCTTATCTCCATATTGCTAAACTTATTAAAAAATACATTTTACTGATGTTGTTGAAATTATATTAAAGCTGCTAATTGAGTAATGTACATTTCCTATTTGAGTAATAATACCGTATAGAAATTTTGATGCATTTCTCACACGAGTTCCATTTTTTCAATGCTAGCTATTTAAGCCTATACCATTTAGTGCTATAAATCAACTCCTACTAGCATAAAATTATCCCGAATACATTTGCTGATACATCATTTAAAATGGCATTTTAATGGTAAGAATGGATTCATAATGAAATATGCATTATATTTCATGTTGAGGAAACAACCTCAAATAAGTCCTATCATATTATGAATATAGTGTGTGTGTGTGTGACTTCCTCACTAAGAGACTGTAAGGAATCATAAGGCAAACATGCCGTCTATTTCAGAGAGAAAAGGTCACAGCTGAGCCTTGATCAAATTACTCCCTAGAGATGTACCAACGGTAACGCTGGCTCTAATGCTTTCATATGGAAAATGAAGGAGGCTTGTCTATCTCTCCCTTCTGTCTTTGCAATTTATGCTTTGCACTGAGCAACATTATTTGTAATAGTATCTGTTTTCACTCTAGAAGCTGTCCATCATCCTTCTCAGAAGGGTGTGTGGCCAAGAGGCGGCGCACCATTCAGTCTCTTACCATGGGAGCCATTTTCCTTTGCAATATATTCCTTCCATGGCACAATCAGTTCAATTGTTCTTGCACAACAACATTGTTTTAAAATGATTTGGTGTTAACTGGAACCCAATTTCTGTTTAACACTGGTAACATCTAATAAAATGCCACAAACAGCATCCTCTGAAGTTAGAGGCCCCAGTCTGGCCCAGCTGTGCCTAGAAATCATCATGATTAGTGGACGTGATGACATTATTTAGCCATATTCAATGGTGATGCGTTTACACACATTATCTTAGTTTGTGGACTTGCTGCTGGCCATCTCCTCTTCGAGGCCTCTCCTCCTTTATTTTGATAGATCTACATGTGACCTGACCATCTGGCAGCCTGGAATTACTTGTATTTCCCAGCTTCCTTATAACTTCACTGGCATTGAGAATGCTCTGGATGATGGCCTGCGAGTGGAAGCCATGTGCACCATTTTTAGGCTGTGTCCTAAAGAGAGAGACGGGGGCGGAGAGCACCGTGTCATGCTTCATTGAAAACATGTCTCTCTCCCCCTTTACTTCTGAAATTTGGTTTTAAATTACTATTCTGAATTCATTTTGTGGACCATTCCTAACTAAGTCTTAAAAACTATGAGGCTCTATTATGCACAGTCAGATTTTCTCAGTTCATGCAAAATATCAGACTATTTACTGTTTATGAGACCATTTGCTGTTTATTTACTATGTATGTATTTACTTACTTATTTACTATTTATTTATCGCAGTCAACAAAAGGAGATGCTGTTTGCCTTATTAGCCCAGAAATCCACGATGTTTTCCTTAGGTGTTCTCTCTCCTTCATCTAAATTTCTAAGAACACTGGGTGTTATGGAATCTGAAAGGAGGATGTGCAGGAATAGGGACATGGTCTTCCACAGTCAAATGGACACACAGCTGAATTGGAATCAGTCTACCCACCATTCTGGCCCTCTTATCTCTGCTCTTTGGGCTGTGATTACTAGATGGGTCGGTTCCTGATTCCTCAAAGTTAAGCTTGTTTTAGGACAGCTTCTTCTGGTGATTTGGAAATTGCAACCCTTGGTCCATTGGTCGCCTGGTCCAAAGATCTCCCCCCAACTTCAAGGAGACCAAGTCAGCGATGCTGAGGAGTCTCCACCAGCTCGAGGGATCATTTCTTAGAGACGTAGAAGAAAAATTCCCCTTCCTTCCTCAGGGAGTCACACCAGATGTTTAGGACATTTTACTTTTGAATTCTCAAGACCCTAAGGGTCTATTACCTCTTTCACTAGAAGTATCTCTAGCTTGTTCAAGACCTCAGGGGGATCAGCCCTTATAAACGATAGGAAGCCTACATTTGGAGTGGGTAATTCAACAGTGACTTACCTGCTGAGGGTTATTTAATAGGTGCTTCCAAGGTGCCCGCATGTATGGATGATGGCAGAGGTGGGTTGAGTTATTGAGCGGGCCTCAGCGTTTCCATCGTGATCATCTGGCATGGTGACTTTTAAAGAAAAAATAATGAAGCAGATTAAATCTGGGAGGGACATTGCTCTATGCAAACCGATCCACTCATAAACATGTCTCAAAATATTAATCAATAATTTCTCATTCTTAGTTTTGGTTTTTTTGATATATGTTTCTAATCTATTTGGTAAATTATACTTCTGATGGATTTATGTTTCCGGGATGGGATTTTTTTCTACAATAGGTTTGCTAAGACTTAACTTAAAAAAAATCCTTCCAAAGATTATATCCTTCTGGAGGCAAAATTAGTTACTTTAATATCCAAAGTCTATTTAGAGTTCAGTGTGGGTGTATATGCAGCGATTCTAAAACAAGAACGTGAGATCTGCTCAAAGACCTCAGGAAGATTCCAGAGAAAAGAACCATACACTGAAACCCTTACTTTATACCATGAGAATACTGATATTTTCAGATATATATATATATATATATATATATACATATATATATATATACACACACACACACACACATTATAGGATATGTTTTCATATAATTATCTAAAAAATTGGAATTGTTGTTATGGGTTGAGTTGTGTCTTCTCAAGAGACATTGAAGTCCTAATCTCCAATATTTCATTTGCAAATAAATATCTGTTGATGATCAATTAAGACGAGGTCATTGGCTCCTCACCCCATTTATCAAGTATCTTTATGAAAAGGGGAAGTTTGGACCCAAAGCCAGACAGGTGCACAGAAAGAATACAATGTCAAGATGAAGTCAGAGATCTGGCAAAGTCTGCTACAAGCCAAGGAACACCAAAGATGGCCAGCAAACCAGCAGAAGCTAAAAGAAGGAGCTGGAACAGATCTTTCCTCAGAGCCTCAAAAGGAATCAGTCCTGTTGACACCTTGACTTTGGACGTGTGGCTTCTGGAATCGAGAGATCATAAATGTGTGCTGTGTAAGCCACCCAGTCTGCAGCACTTGGTTATTGCAGGCTACCAAAATCTAATACAGCTCTACTCAATGTATTCTTTAAAATCGAATACTGAATGTTACTTCATTCTGTGGTGGCCTCTTAGTAACCGAATCTTTGATCAGATGTGGGCGCCTCCCTATGTAGTCCTGTTCTGTGCAAGATAGCCACAGTCCTTTCCTTCCTTGAACTGATGGGTGCTGCGCATCTGTACCTCACATTTTTCCAGGAGCACTGGTTTTCAAGAGGATGTGGCCTCAAGATAAATCAGTGGGATGTGAGGAAAATAACAAGCAAAATATTTCTACTCTTACAATCTGTTAGATGCTGGATTTTCAAAATGAGTGTTGTTTGCGTATTCAAGGTGTTAGACTTTATGAGGATAATAAAGAAAAGATATTTTGTTTCCATATTCCCTGAGTTATTTTGGAAATAATGTATTTTGTATAATTATGTTTTACAAGTTTATTGTAGATACAATATTTTAAAGCAATTAAAAATACAAGATGCAAACGTATTCTCCTGATAACCATGAATTGTGATTTCATTATAACCCTGCGTTACTATGTAGTGTTATTAAATATTAAATGATCAATTAAATGCATATGCTAAATACAAATCAAGGTACAGCCAAGAAAAATATGCTGAAGAATTAATTTATCAATTAATAATGCACTTTTGTGTTTCAGAATGCATAGGAATTAGCTAATTAGCTTTTCCCTAAATGCTTGCATTAACATGAGTCTGACGTTTAAGAAGCCACTCTGTTTCAGTGTTTTTGATCTGGCCTGTTTTAGTCTTCCAAATACATATATTAAGTCTAAAAGGAATCTAGGTCCTAAAGTAACACCAGAATGAAAAGAGTTTAAATAGCCTACCAAGTAATATTTTAAAAATCTTTGATCAGACTGGCTCAATATCTCTATGTACCTCTATTTTAAAACTGCTTATAACTGTCAAGAAGGATAAGGTTACGTATCAGATATTGTCATACTTCTGCCCTGTCTGGTGATGAGATCTTATCAAGGTGAAGCTCTTCAATTTCTTTCTCTCTCTTTTTTGTTGTAAGTGGGAGATGCATTACAAGGTCTTCAGGCCATAAGCTATGTTTTATAAAAAAAAATAATTAAAAAATAGCGGCAAAATAGTTCCTAGGTATTTTTTTTCAGGCTCATCAAAATCCATGTCTTTTTCTTTAAAACCAAGAAAGCAACCTGACCAAAACATGTATAAAGGCATCAAGAAGATAAGAATCATTCGGTTTTTCAGGGTTGCTTACAATGCAACGTCTCAGCATAAGTGTATTATGTCTGATCGTGGACTGAGTGGCAACATGTCATTTTCCTCCCATCTCATGACTTTGCACCATGAAAGTAAATTTGGTGATTTGTTGGAGATGATTTATTCTTTCATGCTCATTTAGAAGGATGAGAGGGCTTGAACAATCGGGATTACACAGAAGTGTTTGCTGTAAATAACGTGCTGGGGCTTTTTGGACAGAGTGCTTTTTAATGTAATTTTTTAGTTGCCAGGTAGGTTTTCGCTTTGCCTATAGATCTCTGTTCACAGAGAAGGTCAGAAATGCGGACATGAAGGCTTCATGACTATGGTTTCAATCCCGCCTTTTCTTTATATAAAAATCAACGTTTTGGTTTCATTGGAGGGTTCTGGTGATTCTGAAAGAACATCAAAAGGGGCTTTTATGTCAGGTTTAAAAGCTTGCATTTAATTATGTGATTAATGAAAAGCCATTAGAAGGATTTAAGCAGAGGCAAGGCTCGTCACATGTGGGTGTCAGGTCCCTCTGGTAGTAGAGGAAGGTTGATTTAATTTGCATGAAGGAGTACAGCAGGGTATCCTGAATCAAATGATTGAAAAGAAATTTTCAAAATTATTCCTGTATTTTATAGTAACAGTATTAGCATATCGACCTGGATTTGGACTTTTTCAAATTCCACATACATGTTTTTTTCTTTTTAACTCTCTTTACTCCTACTCTCCAAATGTATCCTTCCTCCTCTGTTCCTAATTATGTCATGCTTTCCATGGGGCCACACAACTAAAAATATCACTTGTGCCTTGGATTCCATCCTTTCCTCCGTTTCTTATTTCTAATAAAATTCATGGTTTATAACCATTCCATCTCTGCAATATGTATACATTTCTAGTTCCTCTGCCTCAATCTTCCTCTTTCTTGGTTTATCCTAATGTGTAAACCTCTTCCAAGTGCTTCCAACTCAAAGTCAGCTCTAACATTGTTGCCAAGACTCATCTTCTCATCTTTTGTTGCTGTCTTCGCTCTTTACCTCATCCTGTATTAACCATTCCCTTACCTGTGAAACTTCTTTCAAGTTCTAAAGGTCCATTCTTTACCCGCCAACAACATTCTTTTTAATGGATCCGGGTGTTACGCACTCCAGTCTAATTGTATCATGTTTCCACCTTCCCTGAGAATGTCATGGTACTCATGTGTCCATGTCTTCTTCATACCATTTCTTCTAGGTCACCTACCCTTTCCCCTCCTCTTCTGTTTTATAAAATTATCCTTCACAGAGAAACTCAAAAGGCATCTTTCATAGGAAGTCTTCTGGTCCTTTCCAGTAAGAAGCAGGCAGAAAAACGGCCCTATGAAGTGGAATATATCATGTTACATGGCAAAGGGGAATTAAGCTTCTAGGTGAAATTAAGGTTGCTAAACAATTGACTTTGAGATGGCGAGATTGCTCTGGATTATCTTGGTAGAACCAATATACTCTCAAGGGTCCTTGTAAGTGGAAAATGGAGACAAAAGAAGGAAAGTTAAAGAGAAGGAAGCATGAGAAATTCTTGGCCCAATGTTGCTGCTTTTAAGATGGTGGAATGGAGCTATAAGGAAAGGACTATGAGAAACTCTGACTGATGGGAAAGGCAAGACATGGATTCTCCTCCCAGAGCATCCAGGAAGAATGCAGACTTTGAATATTAGCCCCGTGAGGTCAGTTTCATAATTCTGACCTCCAGAACTAGAACGTAATGCATTTGTGTTCTCTAAGTCGCTAAGTTTGTGGCGACTCCCTGAAGCATGCACAATTACACAGTAGAACATGTCTCACTTTAAGATGACAAAAAAATATGTAAACATAGAAAGCATGCAATGGTGTCTACTGCCATTTCTTCACTGGATTATGTGCTTTTTGCGTATTGAGATTGGTAAGTTCTTTATAGATTTTGGATACTAACCCTT
Source organism: Proteles cristata cristata (assembly GCA_017311185.1). Taxonomy (NCBI): domain Eukaryota; kingdom Metazoa; phylum Chordata; class Mammalia; order Carnivora; family Hyaenidae; genus Proteles; species Proteles cristata. The sequence goes on from JAESUZ010000075.1 coordinate 287,658, forward strand.
TATCCTATAGGTCATTTGATAGGTCATTTGCAAATCTTCTCTCGTTCTATCGGTTGTCATTTAGTTTTGTCGATTGTTTCCTTCACTGTGCAGAAGCTTTTTATGTTCATGAGGTCCCAATAGTTGCTTTTTGGTTTTATTTCCCTGGTCTCCAGAGAGGTGTCAAGTAAGAAGTTGCTGGAGAAGAGGCACCTGGGTAGCTTAGTCGGTTAAGCGTCCGACTTTCGCTTAGGTCATGATCTCGCGGTTCGTGGTTTCGAGTCCCGCGTCGGGCTCTGTGCTGACTGCCAGCTCAGAGCCTGGAGCCTGTTTCAGTCTGTGACTCCCTCTCTCTCTGACCCTCTCCTGCTCATGCTGTCTCTCTCTCTCCTAGAAATAAATAAAACATTAAAAAAAAATTAAAAAAAAAAAAAGAAGTTGCTGGAGCTAAGGGCACAGAGGTTGCTGCCTGTTTTCTCCTGTAGAACTTTCATATGTTCCTGTCTCACATTTAGATCTTTCATCCATTTTGAAATGATTTTTGCATCTGATGTAAGAAAGTGGCCCAGGTTCATTCGTCTGCGTGTTGCTGCCCAGTTCCCCCAGCACCATTTGCTTAAGAGACTGTCTTTTGTCCATTGGATACTATTCCCTGCTTTGTCAAAGGTTACTTGGCATTATATTTGTGGGTAAATTTCTGGTTTCAATATTATATTCCATTGACCTATGTGTCTGCATTTGTGCCAACACCATACTGTCTTGATGATTACAGCTTTGTAATGCAGGCTAAAGTTCATGATGGTGATGCCTCCAGCTCTTGTCTTCTTTTTCAACATTACTTTGGTTATTTGGGTCTTTTATGGTTCCATACAAATTTTAGGATTGTCTATTCTAGCTCTGTGAAGAATACTGGTGCCATTTTATTTATTTTATTTTATTTTATTTTATTTTATTTTATTTTATTTTATTATTTTAATTTATTTCTAGGAGAGAGAGAGAGACAGCATGAGCAGGGGAGGGTCAGAAAGAAAGGGAGTCACAGACTGAAACAGGCTCCAGGCTCCGAGCTGGCAGTCAGCACAGAGCCCGACGCGGGGCTCGAACCCACGAACCGTGAGATCATGACCTAAGCGAAAGACGGACGCCTAACCGACTAAGCCACCCAGGCGCCCCACTGGTGCCATTTTAAAAGGCATTGCATTGTATATGTAGATTGCTCTGTATAGTATTGACATTTTGACAATATTTATTCTTCTGATTCATCAGCACAGAATTTTTTTTCCATTTCTTTGTGTCCTCTTCCATTTCTTTCATAAGCTTTCTACAGTTTTCAAAAATACAGGTATTTTACATCTTTGGTTAGATTTATTCCTAGGTACTTTATGGTTTTGTGTGAAATTGTAAATGGGATCGATTCCCTGATATCTCTTTCTGTTGTTTCATTATTTGTGTATAGAAATGCAACTGATTTCTGTTCCTTGATTTTATATCCTGCCACTTTGTTCCTCATCAGGGAAATATAAATAAAAACCCCAATGAGATACAACCTCACACTGGTCAGAATGGCTAAAATTAACAACTCAAGAAATACCAAATGTTGGTGAGGAACTGGAGAAAGGGGACCCTCTTGCACTGTTGGTGGGAATGCAAACTGGTATAACTACTCTGGACAACAGTGTGGAGTTTCCTCAAAAAATTAAAAATAGAACTACCCTATGATCCAGCAATTGCACTCCTAGGAATTTTTCCAAAGGATACAAAAATGCTGATTCAAAGGGGCACATGCATACCAGTGTTTGTCACTGTCAACAATAACTGAATTATAGAAAGATCCCAAATGTGTCCATTAAATAATGAATGGATTAAGAAGATGTGATAGGTAGATGATAGATGATAGATAGATAGATAGATAGATAGATAGATAGATAGATAAATGGATAGATAAATAGAATGAGATTTTGCCAATTGCAACAATGCAGATGGAACTGGTGGGTATTATGCTAAGGAAAATAAGTCAGAGAAAGATATCATATGATTTCATTCATGTAAAATTTGAGAAATGTAACAGATGGATATAGGGGAAAATAGATAAAAACAGAGACGGAGGTAAACCATAGAGACTTAAATATGGAGAACAAGCTGAGGGTTGATGAGGAGAGGGGGATGGGCTCAATGGGTGATGGGCAGTAAGGAGGGCACTTTTCGGGATGAGCACTGGATATCATATGTAAGAGATGAGTCACTGGGTTCTACTCCTGAAGCCAAGACTACACTGTGTGTTAACTCACTTGAGAATAAAAATAGAAAAAGAAAAAACAGAAGAAAAAGGAAAGTGGTGTTTAGAAAGCTTTGGTACTTTGTCATTCTCATAAATTTGGATGATAGAGCCAATGATGGAGATGCATGAGGGGTGGAGAATGGGCGCCATTCGGGGTTGATCTAATTCTGAAGCCATTTCTTCCATACCTGGCTGCTTCCCAATCAAATAGAATTCTTCCCCATTTACAATCTCTTGTTTTGTGATCAAAACTATGAGACGATATTCTCAAGGTCACACAGTTGGCTGTACTGACTCCGCACATCGTGGTCTTCCCACTGTGTCCACCAGCATCTAAATCCCTGGCTCGATAGCCATGGCCCAACTGTGACACTTTGGCAGAAGTCCGTAGGGAAAGGCAAAGCACAGATCTGTTTCGCATCATCACTGATGGAAAATGGTTGAAAGAAACACCGTTGGCATCAATTCTCATTTCTCCATCATAAAGCAATAGTTGGACTTTGAACATGTTTAAAAGCAGGCAAACTAATGTAAAGGCTGACTGAGTTTATTCTACTGGCTGTGAAACGTTTTCACACAGCTGCTAAAACATTTTGGCAACATACAATTGTGTGCCCTTTCTTTGGGTGTAATGTATCACAGATGCCCCAGGTCTTCTCTGTTTCCTCTGGTAACCAGCTCTCCCTCCTCACTCCCAGCTACTTTCTGAAAGGAGGGAGAGACTTATGATACATTGATAATAGTTGTTGTAAAATAAAGCACAGAAAGGTGGGATAATGATCCTATCCCCGCTTTTTATGCCCTACTTTCTTTCACGCAACTTTATCAACATTCTTCAATTCTGTGGATTATACATGAGAATCACGTTTATTGGAAAATTCTATCTGTTGAGCTGAAAATAGTATTTCATTAGTCACATAGTAAAGAGAGACAGTAGATATTATTAACAGGAATAGATAAGGAAGAAGACAGGGAAATTTTGAAAACTATGTTGCTTTTGGCGATATGGGACTTAGAGAAATACTTATATTTTCAAGAATGAAAGAGAGACATGTGGAGAAGACATTCCATAATCCTGAAGGACTTGAAAGAGTTGAAAATTGCCCTGGTTGAAGAATGGAAACTTGGAACTCTAAAATCCAATAGGTATATGCCCTTCTGAGTTCAATCTCAGTATGTCATTACATTATCCAGGATCTTAAGCCATGCTTACCCTTAGGAGTTTTACTGGAAATTTTTCTGCAGGTTATATATAAATATCAGGACTGATGGGCAATGACTTCATGAGACAGCCATTGCGAAAAGAATAAATAACCATTAGCCATTTTGCGTATTGAGTGGAAACAGAGTTTTATGATGAATTCTCAAGAAGAGAGACAATGAAATTATGCCAAAATGGAGCTGAATGACACTTAATCTAAATCTAACTCAGACTGATTTTGAGCCCTAATAAAGAGACAACGAGCCCCAATGTTGGAAGATGCTATAAACTTGAGATTATTTGTGGATCTCTGGGGCAAACAATGCTATTTAAAGTATCAAGTTTATGTGTGTATTAAATTAAGGTAATAAAGAATGTTATTTCCTTCATCTTCTTCATCATTTTTTAAAAATTCAAGTGGCACCAGGATCTACAAAATTTAGGGAAAAATTATTCTTCCCATAGCCACACAAAACACAAACACCATCGGGCCCCTTGGAGATTGAAAAGTGTTTAGTGGGAAAGAACACCACTACTGTGGGCCTTGTTGGATTTCACAAGGAGCTTCATAAGCCTGGTATCCATGTGCCAGGCTGCCCTCTGACCAGAAAGCACTGAAATGGAAAGAACAGGAGGGTGAGGGTGGTGGCTGTGGCTGATTGGTACATTTGGGATAGTACATGACAAATTTCCTATTACTAGTTGGAGGGTAAACTCCAAATGTATGGTAAAAAGTCAAATTGCATCAAACCAGCCTGTAGGGAATTCAGTGTGGGGATGCTACTAAAATATTTAAAAATACTATCCAACCTAATTTTTAAAAAAAAATTTTTAAACACTTATTCATTTTTGACAGACAGAACATGAGCGGGGGAGGGGCAGAGAGAGAGGGAGACACAGAATCTGAAACAGGCTCCAGGCTCTGAGCTGTCGGCACAGAGCCCGATGCGGGGCTTGAACTCACAGACCACGAAACTGTGACCTGAGCTGAAGTAGGACACTTAACTGACTGAGCTACCCAGGTGTCCCGCTAATTACATACCGTTTTGGTTTTTCTTCAAATAAAGAGATTATCACCTGTCTCATTCATAAATAACAAGGAAGAAATGAAGAAAAAAAAAAACCCTGGTGATATATTAGAATTTCTTGTAATATATTAGTGTCACCATTAATAAAACACAAGGGAAAGTCCACAGGCATTGTGTTTAGAGGAGAGAGACCTAAAAGTTGCCACAGAATCCACGCCGGGGAATTCACTAGTAGCGGCGAACCCGTGTCGTGTTGAACGCTTTCCATGTGACAGGACTTGTGTACATTTGTTACAGGTGTTAAGCCTCCTAACCCTAATTAAAGTGTATGCTATTATTCACAGCAGTTTTTCCATAAGAAGGAAATGAAAATAATGAGAAATAACATATCTTGCATAAAACCCAGCATTTGGTAAGTTGTAAAGCTGGGATTTTAACTAAACCAGCCTGGCTCATAAAGTTACTTATTTTGCTGCTAAAAGCCTTTAGCTGAAGGTAAAAATATACACGTAAGAAAATCTATGAGATGGATAACAGTAATCATACTTTGATGGGGTTTTTTAATGAATCATTATATATACACAGTAACTAAAATTAATATCAGGCTCTGACTAAATTTCAACTATCAAAATATATGTGTGCATATATATTTGAATATATATACACAAAAGAAAGCATGTAACAGACTTATGTAGTTTTCAGTGAATTTTAATAATTATGGAATTATGACCAACATTGTTTCAATTCTACCCACTTCCCACACCTAGGTTATTTTGAAGCAGTTCCCAAACATCTGATCATATTTGAAGGTGTAGTTAATAGGAAGTTTCTACAGAGATCCAGGTGTGAGATATTTGGAAGTAAGAATAGACACTTGTTGGCTGACACTGTAAAGAAAAACAAGAAGGGGGTCAGGGCATCAAGAGGATTCAGAAGCTTGCTGATCAGAAGGTGTCTGGTAAAGCTGAACATGACCGTGGCCAAGGGGATCCGCTGCAGACTACATGTGCAAAAGCAACTGGAAGTCCAGCCACTCAGTGACTTAAAAGAAATGCTAATGTCCCACCGACAGATAAAACAGTGAGCATGTTTTATGTCTCCGTGGGACATTAAACTTGGACTTGGACTCACAAGGCCATTAAGCTTCATTTCTCATAAGCACAATCTTCTTAACCAAGGGTGGTCCTTCCTCTGCGGATCTTCAGATGAGCAGAGAGCACCCCTCCACGAATGTGCTGAACTGTAACTGACTTCAGAAACGGAAACTGGTTAATGTTGAATAGCACAGAGATAGGTGCACGCGGTGTTTGCTTAATGCCGTTTGCACTGGGAGAAATAAAGGTGGTAATGGAATCGTTCTCTCTAAAATTCTTTCTGATGCTTGGAACAAAATGAAAGTAAGCACATAGAGAGGTTTTACCTTATACCGTTTCTGACACAAATGTGAAGGTTATACCAGAGGAAGTGTTTGACACTGTAATTTAAAATGACAAAGGGAAGTGAGCTGTGAGATCTGCCTGAATGTGATATTCCCCTTGGACTTTACTGTCCCAACATCGTCATCTGAAACTGTCACATTGTCTGAGGTGCTAAATGGAGATTAAGGTGGGGCAAACAAATTTTCACAGCAGGTTAAGTACATAGAGTTCTGGGAATAGAGACCATGTTTTAGCTAAACCTTGAAAAACTACCTATTGATCTATCTAGACATCTGTTGACCCCAGCTTACTGAGTGTACCCAGAACATGTGGATGGAAAAACCAGATTTACCTACATTTAAGCAGGAAAGATAAATAATATACATTATATATTTGAGAATTTGGGTTTGAAGTCTGTGTGTACCTCTTCAGTCTAGAACGTGTTTTCTAAATTAATGAGAATATGGCTATTTTCCATGTGAAAAAACAAACACTGAAAACAATACAAAGGAAAATGAAATTTAAAAAATTAAGCATTGCAACTAAAGGCTTTAAACCAAAGAAATATGATGATCTAAATTACTATGTTGCCATTATAAATATCGACATTCTGTATTGTTTGTTTCAGAAAAAGAAGCATGATAAAATAAGACATGTGGATTTTAAAATCATTAATATATTACTTTGAACAGAATGCAGCTTGTGATTCATTGATGATGATGATGATGATGATGTTGATGATGATGTTGGTGGAAGAATCAATCTGATTTTGGAAAGTATGTAAAATTTAACATTTGTCAAAATAGGGGCTCCTGGGTGACTCAGTCGGTTAAGCATCTGACTCTTGGTTTTGGCTCAGGTGATGATCTCATAGCTCATGAGATGGAGCCCTGCATCAGGCTCCCTGCTGAAAATGTGGAGAGAGAGAGCACATGAAGGGCAGAGAGGGAGAGAGAGAGAATCTCAAGCAGGCTCTATGTTGTCAGCGCAGAGCCCAATGTGGGGCCCGAACCCATAAACAGTGAGATCATGACCTGAGTGGAAATCAAGAGACAGATGCTTAACCGACTGAGCCATCCAGGCCCACCAATGGTCCATTTTTTAATTAATAAGTGTAATTGAAGTACACAATTAATAAATGTTAATGGATTGAATTAATTTGATTGGTATAAAAGGTTAGGTAATGCCATACAATGATTGCTTCCCCCAAATATTATTAACCATCTTAGGAAAAACATGCTCTTCCTGAACTGAACACTATAAAAATACGACATGGTGGGAATAGATCATCTCATAGTGTTTGCAGAAGACTGGGTTCATTATCCATGCTAAGAATACAAGGGAAGTGTCTTTGAAATGTAAGCTACACATTGGTTTGTTTTTAGATGTGATCTCCCATGAGTTACTATGTGATCTTTGGGAATTTCCCTGATGCAAAATGCAGTGCTTGCTTTTGAAAGGCACTGCTGGGGCCAAGATAAGTGAATTTTCATATAAATACCTAGGGAGTTCTGAGACTTATGTTAACAAGCGGCAATGCATTATCAAGGGCTTTAGAACTCTCTAAGCCTAAAGAGGTTGCTACTAATTGGAATGTTGAATGTACATTAGGTTGAGTTATTCTCAGTGCAAAAAAAAAAATAGTTTTAATCTGATAATCTCATATTGTGTAATAAAACACATGGACATCATGACCCAAATTTATCTTAATCTTCTAAAACATGTTCAGTGTTTAGGGTGCAGCGAGCAAAATGTAAAGAAAAGAAATATTTGTTTGCCTCCTAGTTTTATGATAGTTGTTTCATCTTGTCCTTTCCTACTTTCCATGTGAAAATAGTTCATGATTTGTGCACAGATGAAAGCTTTTTGGTGTCAGGATTTCCGTGTCATAAAATATTTTCATCAAAACTCTTTTACCCTTCTCATTTCTATTACCAATCAAGTACAAGCATCCATGAGACCAAGTTTGCCCATTCATGTGCGTGGTGATTTGCAATCTAGTCATTTCTAAATCTGCTCTCCCACGTGCTTTTTAATTGTATGCTCTGTGAAGTTATTAAGAGTAGTAATAAAGTGGGGCGCCTGGGTGGCTTAGTCGGTTAAGCGTCCGACTTTCGCTTGGGTCATGATCTCGCGGCTCGTGGGTTCAAGCCCCGCATCGGGCTCTGTGCTGACTGACAGCTCAGAGCCTGGAGCCTGTTTCAGTCTGTGACTCCCTCTCTCTCTGACCCTCCCCTGCTCATGCTGTCTCTCTCTCTCTCTCTCCTAGAAATAAAAAAAAAAAAAAGAGTAGTAATAAAGAAACAAATTCCACCAGCTTTGATGTCTCACTTTTTTTTTTGTTTTTTTTTTTTTGTAATGTTAGTAGTGACTTGGAGTTTGTCAACATCTTGAACAGTGATGAATTCTGTCTTCTCTGTACTTGGAAATCTTTTAAGTAGAAGAGGTAGCCATGATTTGAGAGTTTCTCCCCCAAACGCCTAACTGTACCAAAAATGGTAATTCTCTCTTACTTCTCTAACACGTGTTTTGAAGAGGAAGAAGAGGGAGGAGGAGAAGGGGAAGAAGAGGAGGATGAAGAAAAAGAAGGAAGAAGGGAAAAGACTTCCAACATGGATGAAATGAAAGTGTATTCAAGTTTCAGTAGAACAAAGTTGTCCTGGGGCTGAATTCAATGTAAGGCAGATCCACGACAAAGTCAGTTCAAAGAATCTATTTGAAATTGCCAGAAAAACATAATTATAGCATTATCATGTGGTCTGAACCCTGAGGCCAATTTCATAGTGAGACTCCATTGAAATATGAAATCGGATGTGAAATTCACCTTTTTAAGAGGAGTTTCATTATTCTACTGGCACAGAGAAGATGTTTTTAGCTATTATATTATCTTAACTCAATTAGCGAAAGTGACCTTTTTATCATAATGAAGATTGCTAGTATGGGTACTTTATTAAATCAAAGGACACATGAACACCATAAATCCATATCATTTTTGTATATTTAACTTGAAAGGTAATACGAATATAGTTCAATAAGATATGTTTTAATGTTTTAAAAATATTTTCCTTTCTCTTGGATTGTAACATTGTTGAAGGAACAATTAGTTTTATGGGAGACTGAGGGAGGACGGTATTGTTAAGCTATTTGTATAATCACCATGAGATTGTACAGGGACTTCTCAATGGCAACTCTCCATCTTTAGTGTGGATGTGATCTTAGCATAGCCCCAGTTCCCTGAAATGGAGCCATTAAATTATACAACTAACCCCAGCCCCTAGAAAACCTTACATTCTAATATATTGTCTTGTAACACACTAATAAACATCTAGGGAAGAATCATTTTATTGAATTAGTGCTTGTCCAAATGCCTGATTTTCAAAGTATCACAACTTTTGTGCTGTCTAAGAGCCCTTTAACTGGCAGTTTGAGCTTTTTGTGGCATTTCTTGTCTTGCATCAATACTAATTGATTTCAAATACATGCAGCAGGTCAAGGGGTAAGCAGGTGTGAGGAATCAGACATACTGAAGGGCTTGCAACATGACAGTCCTCTCTCATAAGTTAGCAAAGACACCTTCTCAGATTCGGGATCTAAATGACCACATCTTCCCTTGGTTGGCTCTATCTTTTCTGTCCACTTTACAGTGGCCCAGCTCTTGACCAAGCTCGTTCAGACACTGCTCAAAGGTGAAGATTACTTCTCCCTGGTTCAGAAGCATGCAGGACCCAGAACAACAGGAGTAGAAGGCACCCATGACCTTTCCTCTTCTCCTTTCCAGTCATACACCTTCCCTCGATGTCAGCGAAGGCAACAGGGAGCGACTGTACTTCTACGGCACCTATAAATAATTGGCTGCCTTCAGAGAGATCTCAGGACATTCAAAAGTGTAAAACATGTCTCCTTCTTATTTACATTCCCCAAGAATAGGATAAAATTACTCTCTGGATATTGGACTCATTGCTTTCACAGACTTATGTATGGGCCCTAACTGTCAATTTGATTCATAAAGACACTGAAACTGGAAACAGTAAATATGAAGATCTTGGGGAATCGATATCGATACCACTTCTTACTTTGTCCTACCTGATTCAACACGTGAGGACCCCTTCAGCTATGATCCACTGAGGAATTTTTTCCAACAGAGAGTTACATAAACACATACTGTGTTCGTGTTTTACACAATAAACAGATTTACTATAAATCTTGATAATCCCTCAAGAAGGAACAATGCTAGAACTCTACATACAACCTTTGAAAACAACTTTTGTGATGGATTTTCCCCCCTGAGGGGCAGAGGGGGCAGATCATTGTTTTCTAAGATAAGCACCAGATTCAGCAGTGGCTCATATTTATACCTCGCGTGGTCCTCACATATCTATCTTTAAAAGTAGAATTCCATTTGTCCCTGTCAGCCTGTCACCCATAATTGGCAGAAGTATTTGGGCACATCAGGGCCTCACAGTGTCACCCCTCCCACTTCAGGCTAACCCAGGGTGAGTGGCACAAGCACCTCAAGATAACTGGTTCGCTAAAGTCCGCCAAACTGTTCAAATGGTTATTTCTCTGTCTTCTTCCTTTGTTCTTTCACTTGCGCCAACCTTACTCCGATTCTGACTTATTTTTCCCCTAAGAGCATGGACTCCATTTAAACGTTTGCATAGTGTAACATTCTCATTTCCATATTTGAACATCAGATGTGATTTCTCTTTACCGGGTGCTGTTTGCCTATTAGGTCATACATCACAACTATCTTTTAAGTCACTAGGTTTAGGTGTGTTTAACTTTTCATACCTTATTTAGTTATTATAGTATCCCCGTAAATAAGCTATAATTACATCTGTCTCACAAGTCAAAAATCAGAGAAAATAAACAACTTTTCTGAGTTTTCAACCAGTAGAGTTAATACTTGTATTCGGGCCTAAATGTATTTGTGTTTTTGTTTTGTTTGGCTTTGCTTTTCACAAACAAGAATGGCTTTTTATTTATTTATTTTATTTATTTATTTTTTTTATGTTTTTTTATTTTTATTTCTAGGAGAGAGAGAGACAGCGTGAGCAGGGGAGGGTCAAAGAGAGAGGGAGTCACAGACTGAAAGAGGCTCCAGGCTCTGAGCTGGCAGTCAGCACAGAGCCCAACGCGGGGCTCGAACCCACGAACCGCGAGATCATGACCTAAGCGAAAGTCGGACGCTTAACTGACTAAGCCACCCAGGCGCCCCAAGACTGGCTTTTTAAAAAGTGTTAATTACGCATTATTGATAGATTGATTTCATAGTAATGATGATACACTTTTTGGAAAATACTTAAGTTCTGACGACATGCCAGATATGTTTTACCTCTTATGTATGCGGTATAAGATGAACATGGCTGTAGCTGAATTCTCCTGGTGTATGACAAATCATAAACAAATGGGTAAAACTATAATGAGTCATACTGTATAAGCGCTGTGGAAAGAAATGAAGGCTGGGGCATGGGTACTGAGCGCACGTGTGGGTGGCGTGCTCACGAGGAGATGAAGTGGAAAATGAGCAAAGAACACAAAGCAGTGAAGGAAGAGCCAGTCTGGAAAGACCATTTCCTGCCGAGCAGTGACTCAGCACACTTGCCCTCAGTGGGGGCGAGGCTCAGTGCGTTCAGGCCGCAGGAGAGCACATGAAAAATTGTGCTCCAGGGAACGACGAAAGAAGATGGCGCCACAAGGCCATGTGAAGCCATTGAAATGCCTTTTGTTTTTGTGCTGAATGAGCCTGGAAGCCCCTAGAAGGTTTTGAGCAGAAGAGTGATAGCCTTTCCATTTTGAAAGAATAATTCTAGGTGCATTGCAGTGCATTGCGATGCATTGAGATTGAAGAGTGAGATCAGGGGAAAGGATCAGGCTGCTATTTCAATAACCTCAGCAAAAATGATGGTTTCCTGGACCAAAGCAAGATGGAGGGACTGGTGAAGAAGAGACGATGTTAAGATACTCTGGAGGCAGCTTGGGGGAAAGATTGTCTGTGTGAATTTTTAAATTGCCCCCGATTATGGCAGGTATAATAATGAAGAATGAGACAGGAAGCCAGGTAATAAATTGTGATGGGATGCAGGAAATTAGGCCAGAGGATCATAGAAAAATGTAGCAAGCTAAGTGGTCGACAGTCCGATAGCGTGAGCTCATGTCAGAACCCCACAAAACATACTGCTGTTTGCCACTCTCAGTGTCTATTTCTTAATCTCAGCTCTGTGGTAGGAAGTTCATACACTCCTAAGGTTCCCACAGCTCTGTTCCCATTTTATGAGGACTTTTTCTGTTCAGATGACCATTTCTTATGACACCATTTTCCTTTTTGCCTTAATTTTATTTTCTACTCACTTTTCTTCTTGGCAAAATGTATACCCCCTATCCTTTCTGTTCCTGTAGTTTCACTCTCTGGCTTACACTGAAAAGATGTATGTCTCCCCTAATAATGCTCTTCTTGTAGTATTTACTTTCTTTTGGGCTCTTTTCTCTCTCAGTATGTTATACTTATTGTCATTGTAGCCAACATGCTTTTTCCCTCTTACACAAGCTCTGCTTCTACAAATAGACTTGCCTTCAGTGTCTTATTTATTCGGGAAATAATAAGTCAGAGAATGTCATGGGGGGCATAGTCGCTGATGTTGGAATAAGAAGTAAATACATAAGTTAAAGTTTCTTTGGCCTTTCCCCCCACCCCCCCCAGATCCTGCCATCCTCCAAAGTCTGCAAATACTCTACCCTGTTACAAAGCCTGTCACATTGCTTCTTTACAAGTTATTCTGGTGTGGTAAACATTTTTCCTTCTGTAAATTTTTCTTTTTTTTTAATTTTTAATGTTTTATTTATTTCTGAGAGAGAGACAGCATGAGCAAAGGAGGGTCAAAGAGAGATGGAGACACAGAATCTGAAGCAGGCTCCAGGCTCTGAGCTGGCTGTCAGCACAGAGCCTGATGCAGGTCTTGAACCCATGAACCATAAGATCATGACCTGAGCTGAAGTTGGATGCTTAAAGCACTGAGCCACCCAGGCACCCCCCACTCCCCTGTAGATTTTTCTTTGTCTTGCCTTTTCTAAGTACTCTTCAGGAAGATACGTCATAAACCTCCACATTTTCATGTAAAATAAAACTTAAGAATTTAGGCCAACCTGATCATTTACCTTGTGGAACAATAGCATAAATCTTGCTTTATGGAGATAGTAAATTACAGAAAGTGAAAGGTAATCTGGTGATCCTGAACTTCTAACTTACTTTGCGATGTAGGGCAAGTTTCTTCCCATTTCTAGGACTTGGTTTCTGCATGGATAAAATGTGGTGACATTAGCAGAACGCACCTCACGTTTCCAGAGTTACCCTGAAGTGGGGGGAGCCGCTGATCACCTATCTGAGAACAAAAGGTGAGAAGATGCAGAATCCTCCTCACCAGCTATGTACTATCTCTGCCTCAAAGGACAGAGACAAGCTTAACTGAGTGGACAGTCTTGGCCAGTGTGGTGATATCGGCATCTTACCTCACACCTTCATGTTTCTGTGTTCAGGTACTGAACTGCCTCTGGAACGTTCATCCACTCTCTGCTCCCCTCTATGAATCCCATACCCCCTCAAAGCAGGGTCTCCCAGAGCTTGGTCTTTCCCAGCTTCCTGACTCCTGGGAATCCACTCTGCTGACTCTGCTTTCTTCACGTATAGGTCTCCAAGTTCTAGATTCAGGGTGCAAGTAGAAGGTGCCTTTCTGGTCCCAAGTTGAACTGAAATCTATCAATTGTCTTGATAACAGAGAGGCTTTATTCTAAAGTTGCATTTTAGTTCCATATCTGACCATGAAGAAGGCTGGTATTTTTGTCATCTGGCATACTTTTGTGTACAATAGGGGAATAAAGATAGACAGATCAGCCAGTTCCTGAGGTACTGACATAATTCCAGCCAAGAGACATCTCTGCCTTAGACCATTCATGTGGCTTGGAAGTTTGCATAACAGACATAATCAGGAATCACTGATTTTGTTTTGTTTGCTTTTAAATAAACTTTAAAACATGTTAGAACAGTTGTTTTAATGTAAGTTTTTTAATGTTTATTTATTTTTGAGAGAGAGACAGACAGAGAGAAACAGCGTGAGCAAGGGAGGGACACAGAGGGAAGCAGACATAGAATTGAAAGCACACTCCAGGCTCTGAGCTGTCAGCACAGAACCCAACGCAGGACTGGAACTCTATGAAAATAAAATTAAGGCAAAAAGGAAAATGGTGTCATAAGAAATGGTCATCTGAACAGAAAAAGTCCTCATAAAATGGGAACATGAGCTATGAGATCATGAACTGAGTTGAAGTCAGATACTTAACTGACTGAGCCACCCGGGTGCTCCAAGAACAGTTTTAACTTTGCAGAAAACTAGTGAGCTCATGGAGGGCACCATATGTCCTCCACCCAGTTTTCCCTGTTAACATCTTGCACTAGGATGGCTCATTTGCTAACAATTAATGAATCAGGATTAGTACATTTTTATTGACGAACATCGTACTTTACTCAGACATTCTTAGTTGTCACCTGATGTCTTTGTTCTGTCCCAGAATACCACATTATATTATTAGTCATGTCTCGTTAGGTGCCTTTGGGCTGTACGAGTTTCTCAGACTTGCCTTGTGTTTTGGTGACCCTGACACTTTTGAGGAGTACTGATCAGGTATTTTATAAAATATCCTTCAGTTGAGATTTGTCTAATGTATGACTCATTATTGAAATGGGATTATGTGGGGGCACCTGGGTGGCTCAGTCAGTTGAGTGTCTGACTTTGGCTCAGGTCATGATCACACAGCTTGTGAGTTCAAGCCCCATGTCAGGCTCTGTGCTGACAGCTAGCTCAGAGCCTGGAGCCTGCTTCGGATTCTGTACCTCCTTCTCTCTCTGACCCTCCCCTGCTCACGCTGCCTTTCTCTCTCCCTAGGAAATAAATAAAACATTAAAAAAATTTTTTTTTAATGGGATTATGTGTTTTGGGCACAAAGGGCACACGGAGGTAAAGTGCTATTCTCCCCTCATATCGTATCAAAAGTATATACAATTAACCCGATATATAACTATATGTGTTGACCTTGATCACCTGGCCGATGAGGGAGGTGTTATGCTTTACCTCCTTGAGAGTGAACTGTTGACACACATTTGGAATTCGCCTGCACAAGAGATTTGTCTTTTCTCTCCCATTTATTTATTTTTCCAATACTTTATTTAGATCAATATGTACTTTGGCATAATTATTGTATGCTTTGGGTTATAATCAAATATTTTATATGTTGTTACTGAAAATATTCTACCTTTCTCTCAATAGGGATTCTTTTGTTTGGCTTCTATGTTTCTTTGACATGTCGCATACTTACAGTTTTGTTTGTTTGTCTGTTTTAATGTTCCCTTACTTTTTTTGACATTATGAGGTCATCACTTTATTTCATGAGCCGGTTCTAGAATCATCCATTTCACCAAGCAGCCCGTGTACCTGTTATTTGAGATGATATTAGAAAGCAAGATCTGAACGCTAGATGCACTCATTTCTACTCGATTGCTATTGTTTTAGGTGCCAAAGGAAGGTAAAATGCAATCTTTACTATTAGTCTTATTCTTAATTGATCTCAGAGGTAGATTTTGATTTACCTAACAGTAAAGATGCTTTGGATGGTCATGCATATGAATAGAGGAAATTAATGACTGGAGTATTATAAAGAATGGGAAGGGCGGATAAGACTCCACTCTACCCATGAAACAGTATTGTGTTATTTGAACATAGATCTTGATTACTTATAAAGGTGTATTGAAAATTCAGAAGCAGCCATAAAAGACTTTTAAGGACATATACGTCACACATTAGGAAAGGATAAAACAGAAATAAATAAACTCCTCAGTTAAAACCCGAGAAGACATAGAAAGAGAAGATTAAAAAAAAAAAAAGCTCAGATAATTCGAACAAATATAAAACAATTACAAACCTGGTAGATGTTAACTCAACTATATGCGAAACTACTTTAAGTTCTAACTACAATTATTGAACAACAGAAATGGTCAGAATAGATTCAGATCAAGGCCCAACTCTATGTTGTCCAAGGGAAACCCTCCATAAATATAAAGACAGGCAAATAGATGGGTTAGATGTGAAGGGATGGAGTAAAATAAACAATGCTAATACTGAATGTAATGTGATACTAGATTTGGGGTCCTGGAAAAGGAAAATGACATTAGGTTAAAAACAAAGGAAGTCTGAATAAGCCAAAAAGATTCCTTAATCATAAAGTAGTGATGTTGGAGCCCTCATTTTAACAAATGTATCACACTAAGGAAAGATGTTAATAATAAAGGAGACTGCTTCTAGTGTACAGGGGAATTTTTTTTCTACTATTTTGGCAACTGTTCCAGAATTCTAACCTAATTTACATAAAATATTTATTAAATACAGTGTCAGAAAGTCATCTTACTAAATAATGATCACTAATAGGGAGTGTCTGAGGGGCTCATGAGGTTAAGTATCCTACTTCAGCGCAGGTCATGATCTTGCAGATCAAGGGTTCAAGCTCCAAGTTGGGCTCTGTACTGATATCTCAGAGCCTGGAACCTGCTTTGGATTTTGTGTCCCCCTCTCTCTGCCCCTCCCCTGCTTGTACACGGTCCCTCCCTCTCTTTCAGGAAATGAATAAACAATAAATAAATAAACAAACAAACAAATAAATAAATAAAAGAATTATCCCTAACAAATAGACCATATAAAGTCAGGTGAAACTGTATATCTGATAAGCAGAACCTTATTATAAACAGAGTGTGTTGTATTCTGAATAGGCTTTTATTTTTTAGTATGAATATATAAATATGTCATTACTTAAAATATATTCTATTTAAAAAACTTTAATAACTACAATCCACATATAAAATTATATCCTTTACTGTATTAAGAGCTAATTTTCAGGGAACAAAAGGGGTTCAGTTGGTTCAGTGCACAGCTTTGACTCAGGTCATGATCTCACAGTTTGTGAGTTTGAGCCCTGCATAGGGCTCTGTGCTGACAGCTCAGAGCCTGGAGCTGCTTCGGATCCTCTGTCCTTCTCTTTCTCTGCTCCTCCCCTTCTCATTCTTTCTCACTCTCTATGTCAAAAACAAACATTTAAAGGTTGATTTTGATGCGTTTGAGGAACTGAGATGCATTTGAACCCAAGGCATATATATCCTGGTCTTATGATTAGCATAATGCTTTCAGTTCTAATATGAGAAACTTGCCAGCTTATTTTATGATTATGTGAAGCAAAATTTTAATAATTAAGAGAATGAGAACCAAAAATTTTATTGTAAACAACATGAAAAAACAAAAAGTAACCCTTACGTGTTGGAAAAAGCTGATACTCACTCCTAACTACAAAAATGCAAATTAGCACAGCATCGAGATGTTATATCTCACTTATTAGAGCAGCAAAATGGAAAAGTAGGACAGTATATTCTTTTGGGGAGGCTGTGGGGAAAGAAGCAAATTTCACATATTGTCGGTGGGCACATTTCTGTAGGAAACTTTGCCAGTAGTTAACAAACTACAAACAGGCTTATATTTTTACCCACCGAATCCATTTGTAAGAATTTATCCCAAGGATGGGGCGCCTGGGTGGCTTAGTCGGTTGGTCGTCCGACTTTCGCTTAGGGCGTGATCTCGCGGTTCGTGGGTTCGGGCCCCGCGTCGGGCTCTGTGCTGACTGCCAGCTCAGAGCCTGGAGCCTGTTTCAGAGTCTGTGACTCCTCTCTCTCTGACTCTCCCCTGCTCACACTGTCTCTCTCTCTCTCTCTCTCCTAGAAATAAATAAAAATATTTAAAAAAAAATAATTTATCCCAAGGATATACATTTAATAATACAAAAAATACACATGCATGAGTTTATTCACTAAAATGTTGTGCTTTCATTGCAATATACTGGAAACACTCTAAATATAAATGCATAGGAGAATGGTTGAAAATTTTTGGTACATCTACACAGTGGGATACAACGCATCTATAAAAAAGAATGAAAAGGAGGGGCACCTGGATGGCTCAGTCATTAAGCTTCTGACTCTTGATTTTGGCTCAGGTCATAATCTCATTATTCATGGGATCCAGCCCACGTCGGCATGGAGACTGCTTGAGATTTTCTCTCTCTCTCTCTCTGCCTCTCTGTCTCTCTCAAAATAAATAAATAAAACTTTTTTAAAAAGAATGAGAAAGATATTAATGAACTGCTATGGGGTGATTTCCAGAATATATTGTTAAATGAGGTAAAGCAAAATCCAAAGAGTGTCTATAATCTGTCGCCTTACATTTAAGCAAGAAATGGGGTTGAAGAAAATATGCATATATCCAAAAAATAAATATAGGAAGAATAAACCAGAAAGTAAAATGAGTGTTGGGAATGGGGGATGGGAAAGCTTAGAAAATAGTGGAAATGGACAATAAGGTACGAGAATGAGAGTTTGAAAGTCCACTTCTCAATTTCTCATTAAGAAACAGGATACTTGCATAGTCTCCAAATTATATTCCACCAAATGTGCACTCACCAAACAAAGCAGGAGAATATAGCACATTACGATGGAGAAACCCAGCAGACCCTATTTCCTCAAGTGATCAAAATGAAAAAGCTAAAAGGCTCCAAAATACTAGCTGTTCTTCAAGTCCTACCCTCAGTCTATAGGAGCTGATTGTTTCTGAGATAGTGAAGACAGACAGGAGAATGTGTGTAGCAGCTGGAGAGGGATCTGGGTTCGAATTCTAGGCATGCCACTTAGGAGCTCGGAGTTACACACACACTGCATCAGCCCCAAGAGTCTCCTTCCGGCTATTTTAGGCTAAAGTAGTGAGAACAATCTTGGAAGGTCTTTACCAACATTAAGTGAGATAATATGAGAGCTCTTACTTTCTTGTGTGATCTCGACAGCTTTGAGTGCCTAGTGTGTGCTGCTGTGACCAGTATCCTTCTGAGCCAGGTACTGTCATGGGTACCCACAGTTAACGATGAAGATAGTGAAGGTCGAGACTTACTCAAGGCTGGAGGGCAGCTCGTGTTGGGGATGGGGAGCTGGAGACAAATAAATTAAGACTCCAACCAATGCATTTTGAGTCCAGAATTGGTCCTCTTAATTAATCTTTGAAAGAAGAACATGATAGGCACCCCTCCCCCCAATGCTTCTAGTTTGAGGCAGCATAGACTAATCATGATTAAGAACCTGGGTTCTGGAGACGGAATGGCTGGGTTTGCATCCCGGGTCCTCTGCTCATTCACTGCGTGATCACAGGCAAGTTCCCCAGCCTCTCTGGGCTTAGTTTCTTCATGTGAAAAAGCAATATGAGAAGACATACCAAATTAACAGGGCTGGTATAGAAGTATGTGAGTTACTACATATCAAGAACCACTCCAAGCTCATCTTCTTGCTTCTGTTACCTACATATTAGGAAATACAACTTATATTCCTATTTTTGATGTTATTTTTACATTCCTTCACATGTCTTCCTCTGTACTTCTCTTGGGTAATGAGGAGATGAAATGAATCCAAGGACATATTGTACATTTCAAATTGCCTGAGACAAACTTCAGTGTTATCGGTCAAATGTGTCTGCTTCTTGGTCTTTTGGGTGCATTTTGGGACTCACCCACTGGCCCCCAGTGGGGGAGCTTATGACTAACTTTGGCCAATGAGCTGTGGGTAAAGCATTGGTCTGTAGTATTTAGTTGCCATTGAAACATCTTTCTTTCTTTCTTTCTTTCTTTTTTCTGTGTTCTACTCACCAACTACTTGATTCACCTGAGATGCTATGTGACCGCAATGGATATAGACTCCTGCTGAGTTACAAGAGAAAAAGGTCTTTTGTGGGAACTAAACTGCCTTATGTTTATTTTAATTATTTTTTTTATTTGAGAGAGAGAGAGAGAGAGAGAGAGAGAGCAGGGGAGGGGCAGAGGGAGAGAGACAGAGAATCCACGCTCAATGCAGATTCCAATGGGTCTCGATTCCATGACCCTAGGATCATGACCTGCGCTGAAATCAAGAGTCGAACGCTCAAGCAACTGGCATCCAGGCACCTCAGGAACTAAATCTTTAAAATGAACAAGCAACAGTGAAATTTCATGATGGCTCCAGAATCCTCACGCACCTCTCTCTTGGCTGAATCTTTGCCTGAGTCATTAAACTTGGCAACACCTAGCCTAACCAGCATGATATGTTTAACAAACCAGAGAAAAAATAAACCCCACCATAAGAAAACAGCATTGCCAGGAGTCGCTTCAGTATCCAAGAAAGCAGCTCCAGTCTGCACATTCTGCCTTCATGGACCACACTCATTTACATTGCAATTGGCCATTTGAAAAACATAAACGTGTCCCTGGTTGAGTTTGGGGACAAATATGTAAACTAAGCTTTCACAGGGTTTGCACTGAAGTTCAAGAAGTATAAACACTGAGGAGTAATGCGAGAAGTCAGAGAACAAGAAGCCAAGACATGTAAACAGAACTTTGAAAACATACCTGAGCCCTGACAGCTCTTGTCTGTCGGAGCTGGATTCCTGTGCAGTGGTTGGTGGTTTCCTTCTTCTCAACATCTGCCCGGAAGTCACTGACACTGGAGGTCAATGCGCAAGTTGCCAATGATAAACAAATACTGTTGCAAATCCAGAGGCTTAACATACAACGTCCCTTTTTTTAAAAAAAATTGTTTATTTTTTTAAGATTTAAATATTTAATATTTAATAATAAATTAAATATTTAATATTTAAAAATATTTTTATTTATTTCTAGGAGAGAGAGAGAACGTGAGCAGGGGAGGGTCAAAGAGAGAGGGAGACACAGACTCTGAAATAGGCTCCATGCTCTGAGCTGGCAGTCAGCACAGAGCCCGATGCCGGGCTCGAACCCACGAACCACAAGAGCATGACCTGAGCGAAAGTCGGACGCTTAACCGACTAAGCCACACAGGCGCCCCTGTTTATTTATTTTTTGAGAGAGAGAAAGAGAGAGAGAAACAGAGCACAAATAGGGGAGGGTCAGAGAGAGAGGGAGACACAGAATCTGAAACAGCCTTCAGGCTCTGAGCTGTCAGCACATAGCCTGATGTGGGGCTCGAACTCATAGACCGTGAGATCATGACCTGGGCTGAAGTTGGACGCTTAACTGACTGAGCCACCCAGGCGCCCCAAAGTATAACTTCCATTTTCCTGAATACACACACATACACATATACACACACATACACACACATTAACCTTGGTTCATATGATTACAGAGGAATACAGAAGAATGTTTTTGTTCCTTTAATTAATCACAACTTATACCCATCTTATTTGTTAATACCTGGCTTTAGAACTTAATGAGTATTTATTTTTAAAAATACTTGCAAGCTACTCTACTTAATACTCTGCACTCACTCCAAAATTTCTGTGCATTGAAAGGTTCTGTAGGCTGTAATGGGTCAGTCAATAATACTTTTAATGACTATGGTGAAATACTAACCTTAGTTAATTGGGGCTATGGCCACAGCTGTAAGAAATTACATGCAGACACTTCTGTGTGCCCTGTCAGGTCAGTTACATGAAACAAAATGAAAGTTACTTTACCACAGGCATATAAAAGCCATATAAAAACCATATACCAGTAGGGGATTAGAGGTCTGTAAATGAGGAATCCAACTTCATCGAATGTGGAACGTAAATCTTATTTACTTTTTTGGTCCATCATGTGAACCTTGGGAGTCTTTGCCGACTCTAACTAAAGCTTTCTTAGTATGACTTCCAGAAATTCTACCTGAGTGGTTCTGGCATTCCCCTGGTCAATAAAAGGCAATAGAACCCACACTTCAGGTCAGAAAACATCAATCCTGTTCCTAGAGCTACCATTACTTAGTCGAATGGCCACAATTGTCTTAAAACCTCTCAGGACTTCAGTTTCTTTGTCCATAAAATGAGGGTTTGCGTAATAAAATTGCAAAGAAGACATCAAACTCTGATGCCGTGAAACTTCTTTCCACATTCTCCAGTTTGGCATGCAAATAGCTGTATTCTTGGCAGAGGGATTTTTCCTTCTTGACCAGTCTGTCTGTCCATGTGATTCGATGTCCTCTTGATCAGAATTTCTGGAATGAAGAAGTGATTTGCAGAAGATATTTGGCAAAGCCTATCCAAGGAAGATGGTCTCTTTCGAAATATTGTTAGAGAGACGTAATCAGTAAGGCACCACCTTCCAATGCAGACCTGAGGCAGCAAACCATTTATTTTTTTTTTAACTTTTTAATGTTTTATTTATTTCTGAGAAAGAGAGAAAGAGAGAGAGAGAGCGTGAACAGGGGAGGGTCAGAGAAAGAGGGAGACACAGACTCCGAAGCAGTCTCCAGGCTCTGAGCTGGCAGTCAGCACAGAGCCTGACACGGGGCTCGAACCCATGAACCGCGAGATCATGACCTGATCCAAAGTCGGACGCTTAACCGACTGAGCCACCCGGGCACCCCTGCAGCAAGCCCTTTAGAAGGGGGTGGGCACAACCCAAGCTATGCAAAGAAGGAAAGAGAAATGTGACTACAATTATTCTTAGTCATATGATCCCCAAGGGGAAGGAATCAGAAGTTGAGATCAGGCGTACACAGTAAATCCTTTACTTTTTGTTGCACATATCCCTAGTTAATTTTAATTATGTCACAGAATGTAGATCATCCTCACTTTATAGTGTGGTTTCAGTTATTCTCAATTAATCAATGTATTCTTCTTTCCACTTGCACATTTATCATGTCTAATATCCTCACTCTGGTTTCTGCCAACACCTGAATGTAGTTCTTCATCAATTCTTGTTCAGTCTCAAGGAGGTCATTCTAATTGTTCTTATTTTCTAGCCATACTCCATGTCATTGATATTCACAAAGTGGAAAAGCAACACACATCCTGTTATTTTCCAAATTAAAAAGTTATATTTTTTCCCTTAAGAGTTACATGGAATGACTTCTGCATTATCTAGCCATCTACATTTCCACTACTCTCACCCCAGACCTATGGTGGTGCCATGCTAATTACGTGATCGTCCTTCCTTCCCATCAACATCTTGGCTGACAACTTGTCTGGGTCTTTGGTCACACTGTCCTCTCTACCCACAATGCCTTCTCCTCCCTGTGCATAGGTACCTTTCTAGACTAAGCTGTGAATATCATCCTCTTTGCCAAGAATTTTTTTTTTCTGTTTGACATTTTCTGTATTCATTCTTCTATAGGCAATGCTTTGCCAACACGTATGTCTACCATAGCACTTTTATTTTTATATCACGTAAGTTTATCAGGCACAATCTACATGTTCCCAGAGGTAAAAAACTACTCTTAAAAAAAAAAAAAGTTTTTGAATTCCTAGCACCCAACAGAACACCTAAGGCATATCAGGGTCTCAAAACTGTTGAATGAATTTCATCGATATATTACCCTTAGGAAAGCATAAGTTAAATAGTTAATTCCAATTGAGGATATATGGAGATATAAATCACATTCTCTTGTACAGAGTAGGTAAAATAGGAAAGTGTCATTACATTGAGTAGTACCTGACCACACGTTTCTTTCTGAAAATGCTCCATTACATTGACTATAGATGAGGTACCTGACCTACCTTTGTCGGGGTAGATATTGTACCAAAGGTAAGACACCGTGGAAAGGTAAGACATTGCCATTTGCACTAGGAAGGTCTGTGATCTGCAGTGGAAATTATATTAAAAATCTTTGCTTTATCCTTGCTATTTTTTAAACATTTTTTAAATTTATTTATTTTGAGAGAGACAGAGACAGCGTGAGTAGGGAAGGGACAGAGATAGAGGGAGAGAGAGTATTCCATGCAGGCTCTGAGCTGTCAGCACCGCGGGCTCGAACTCATGAGATCCGTGAGATCAGGACCTGAGCCGAAATGAAGAGTGAGAAGCGTAAGCAACTGAGTCACCCAGGCGCCCCTATCCATGCTATTTTTTTTACTATTTTTTGGTCTGTGGTTAATTACAGCTCTACTAAGTTCTAGTTTCTTTATATAACTTCTAATCATACCCAAATGATAATAATGTCATAAAAATTTGAAAAGATAACATTAACAGGAGGTTTGCCAATTCTTAATTACTAAAATATAGTAAAGGCTACGTTTATAAATAATTTTAGCAGGATAGAATGTAGTGAGTGCCCTAAATAATACATAGGTAGAATATAAAAGAGAGAAGAGTGGAAATAAAAATGGGCAAACATTCGGCTTTTCATTTATTCTTTCTTCTACCTGTTCTTCTTTTCCTCTTATATTCTTTCCATTAATTCCATGAAGGGCAGACCTTTCCCAGGAACATACGTGTACTTAAGTTTATAGATATATAGCAATCCCGCTGAAAAATTGCTTGAATAAATATGTGAAGGAGTCAATAAGATAATAAATTAATTTAAAAATCAAGCAAGTCACATATTAGTTTAAATGTGAGGTACATCTTTCACAGCCTTTGACATTTGATAGATATTCAGTAATTATTGTTGAATAAATTATCTTAATTTTTTTAATGTTTTATTTCTTTTTGAGAACAAGAGAAACAGAGAACAAGCAGAGGAGAGGAAGAGAGAGAGGGAGACACAGAATCTGAAGTTGGTTCCAGGGTCTGAGCTGTCAGCACAGAGCCTGATGTGGGGCTTGAACTTGCAAACTGTGAGATCATGACCTCAGCCAAAGTCTGACGCTTAACCGACTGAGCCACTGAAGCACCCCTTGAGTAAGTTGTCTTAAATTGCTCCAAGGGTTAAGATAATTTCTGTGACTGTGTCCCTATATACAAATTAATTTACAATTCATAATTACATGTTGTGGTACATTATGTCTCCTCAGCATCTGTAGGGATTGGTTTTCTTAATTCTTTGATTATATATTTCCAGCGAGACTTTTAGTTATTATGTGAAGGGATTAGTTGTTATTATTGCCCACCGAAACCAAACAGTATTCTATTCCTGCAATTATAGATATAGAAAAATATTCATTATTTTGAGTGAATTAAGGACTCATTAACCTTACATTCCCCGAAGGCCACCAATTTGGAAATTCTGTTTAATTAGAATTCGTGAATCCTAATAAGCTCAATTTTCTTGCACAAGAAATCACATCCATAGAATGATAAGAGAATGTGAAATCCTCCAAGTCACCTATCACCTTGTTGCATATTTATACTTCTAAGAGAGCACATTTCTGTGTTCAGAGATACATTTAATCATGATCAGCTGCATTTAAAAATATTTGAGAGGTAAAGTTATTTGATCACAAAAGAAAATAAGATCCTCCAAGTCTGGTTTGGACTGTTGTCAATTCACTCCGTGACCTTGGCAGAGTCACCTCTAACCTTTGTGCGTGCGTTCTTTCATTAGTGAAATGGAACACAACGATACACTGCTTATCAGCGTGGTCGTCAGAATACATTAACATTTGGAACGTGCTTTTAGATCTCCGTTTGAAGATGTTTTCAGTGTGTGAAAATGTCATTATCATGGTGGAATACTGTATTCAGCCCTATAAACACTGCACCCTAATTTTGTGTTACACTTTCCCATAAAGACAGGATAGACTACATTTCGATAATTTCTTAGACTAAAGTTTCATGCGTCTGTTCTTTAGTCCATTAGATGTAAAATCTGATTATCTGGAAATGCCCAGTCCTGTTTAGTTCAGGGGTGGACCCGCCTTGACACTGGTGACATTCAGGGCTGGTTAATTCGTTGTTATGGGGGTCTACCCATAGGACCTGCAGACCCCCGCCCCCACCCCTGCCTGGTCCGGACAGTCAAAATGTCTTTAGGCATTTCTAGAAGTCTCCTGGGGCATTTGAGAGCAACTACTTCAGCTTTATTTACATACTCATTGTTTGATATTTGCATTGCAAATATCAAATTTGGAAACACAAAATTGAAAACAATATTTGTTGTTTTTAAATTCAAAATCAGAAACAAATAAAATATTTCAAACCGTTTCTAGTTTGCATTCCTTTTTAAATAATTAAGTTTTTCAACATTTTTTACTGTTTATTTATTTATTTTTGAAAGAGAGAGAGCAGGGGTGGAGGGGGAGAGGGACAGAGAGAGAGGGAGAGAGGGAGAATCCCAAACAAGCCCTGTACAGTCAGCACAGAGCCAATGGGAGACTCCATCTCACAAACTTTGAAATCATGACCTGAGCTGAAATTAAGAGTTCAATGCTTAACCAACTGAGCCACCCAGGTGCCCCCTCTAATTTGTATTCTTAACTAGACTATGTTATGATTCAGCACATTTAAAATAAAGTTTAAAAAAAAAACACTTTTCTGTGACTTTTCATTATCTTTTTTTAGGAGAGCAAACACCTAGATCTTGGTGAGCTGGGTGTCAAAGTATGTCAGGGTCGATGCCTAACAAACAGGATGTCATTTTTAAAAGACTGTCAGTTTTTAAAGATTATCAGAACGATAGAAACTGCACCATTTTCCTTACAGTAACTGCTTCCTAATCTTACAGTAAAAAGGAATCAGAAGAATCACCACACTAAAAGTCACATTATGGGGTCCAATCATGTATCATAAACACACTTCCAACATCAGCACTTTTATTACATTATTAACCAGCAGCTCTACCTCCATGTAGCAGAATCTGTCCTTTCTGGAAACTCCAGCCACAATGCCATCTTTCCCTATAGCCAAACACTTTCTCATTAAGGTAAACCGTTCAATACTAATAACCATATATTTACATATCCCCATCATTCTGTCTTAGAGGAAAGTTCTATGGCAGGAAGTAGCAGTCTGTGACTAAATTCTCCAGGCTCCCTGTTACTGTTATAAAACTCCCCGTGCTCGCTCATTCACATCACTGCATTTTCCTTCCTAGTGATTGTCTCCCCAGATAAACTGCTACTCCTCCTTCTACTGATACAAATCCCACACATTGTTAAGACTGGGTGAAGTCTGTGGTTAGCCTTGAGGGGTGCCCTACCGAACGCTCCAGTCCTCACTTACCTTCTTTGCCAGTCAAAGGAATTCTAGAGCGTCCCACGTAATTAGGGCCCAATTATCCTCTACTTTTTTGGTTGTTCCTATGTAAATCTCCAATTAGATTTTAAGTGCTTTGATGGCAGTCAACCTACTCAGAATATTGTCCTACTCAGAATATTGTAACTCGGCAACTCTCATAAGAATCTCAACATAAGAATTCCCTCAAGGTGCCTTCAGTCTAGCTTGGGAGGAAACTGACGTTATTCGGGAGGAAAGAAATATATAAGAAAGTAAGACCTGGAGTTGTATTATCAAAGAAAGTTTTGCATTCAGGCGATGGGAAGGAAGAAGACATTCTGCCTAGTCACCTAGACGAAAAAGTAAGCGAGTTTAGGGTTGTCCAATGGAAGTTTCTAGGGGAAAAAAACTCTTGAAGGTTAGAGGCCCAGACTAAATTGTGGAACTCTGGTCAAATTTACTGTGATCAGTTTGAATGGGCTGATTTCAAGAATAGCGAGAAAAGGACGTAGGATATAAAGGGTATGAGACTATCAAGAATGGGGTTCCCCAGGAGGTTTCAGAAACACTAGAAAAAATTATATCCTGAAGTTAAGAATCCTCATTCAGCCCATGGTTTACTTGCTTTAACTGCACTGGCCGCTATGGAAACTCAAGTTCATAGGAGAGCCTGTTGAAATCCTCTTTGATCAAGTTTGATTTCAGGATCAAAAGACAGAGTGTTGAACCCCCCTGCCCCCCAAAAAAGTCAATTTATTAATAGTAGCTCTCTTCCCAATGGTACACGTTGCTGTGCCTGATCTTTAGCTAGCATTCACTCTATGTTCTCCTTTCGTTTTGCTAGGGCACTGCCTCTACCATGCCAGGTGCTAAAAGTTTTATTAAATACCTAAAATACTGCCCTTGTGTGGAGCTGATGCCCCTCAGCATATAGTTCAGACTCTTTCCTAGCTTACATCACCACTCATCAATAATCAATTAATAAGATATCCTTTTCCACTGCATGTAATTTCAGTGATGCATAGAAAACTTGGTCAAAATATTCTCCCTCAGGTGCATTCTGCATACACACTCAGTGCTGATTCAGAATCCACACAATTATAGTGCAAACTGACTTTGTTCATCTTCAGAATAAAACACCTGCTTCCACATATGTGGAGAGTAAGTGCTCCTGGTTCTATGGCACTGATATTTTGTCACTTCTGGTGATGTCACTTAAGAGAGCAATTTTGTCCATGGCTCCTTTTGATTTCTCCTTCTGCATAATATTTGCATTAACTTGGTGGCTAGCTTTGCGAGCTCCTAGGTAACACAGTGCCTTGTACTTCTCAGCGGAAAAGGGTTAATGTGAAGTTTCCAGGATGATTCCGTTCTCTCTTCCGCACACTTGGTGAAAAATTAACCCAGTTGGCTCCAGAAGTAATGTTTTAAATATCTGGTCAAAGAAAATAAGAACAACCATGTTAGCACAAAGGACAGTGCATTTTAATAATGAGCTCAGGGTACCAATGACACCAGTATGCAGTTGGATGAAGTTTAATAACAGACCACATTATAGGGCCGAGGTGCAAATGGATCATGGATTCAATAAAACCTATTTTTTCTCAAGCTTATGGTACCTTTGTGTATAATTTTCTTTTTGTGTTGTTAGGAGAAACCATTATACTTAGACATTACTTATAAATGCACATAGAGATTCATATTTCATTTTGTCCTAGAATTTATCCTTTTTATGTTTATGATGTTTTATGGCATTTTGGTCCTTGCGCTGCAATTTTCATCATTATTTTTATGCATCACTGACCCATTTTGTAAGCCACTCATTGAATTCTTAGGAGTTAGAAATATAATGTCACATAATAGCAAAAAAGGAATCGCGTTAAACACAGAATAGTGTACAGATCACACCAAATCCCATTTCTGTGAGTCAGAAATATAATGCAACATAATACTTAAGAAAGATGTCAAACCTAACACACAATCACACAAAAATCACATGAAAGTCTTAAGACAAATGGTGTATTGTTCAGATGAAATGTGATCTAAAACAAATCGATGTTGTGGTATTTGTAGTAAATGCCCTACTTCAAGGCACTGAGTATTAACCAAAAGAACACATGCACAGCCTAGTTCTACAGAGTGTCCGCATTTAGTAACCAAAGTACCACCATGTTTTACGTACTTTAAGAAATACGGCACTGGGGTAGAGGATAAGGGAAAGATGGAAATTGATTAGTGCTGCATCGACTCAGCATAAGTACTTATTTGAGCAAGGAAAGAGATGGGTGGGTGGTTTTTTGTTCTTTTGTTTTTGTTTGCTTGCTTGACATGTGCTTGTCTGCTTTTACAGGAAAATTAAGGTAATAAGAGTTGATCAAAAGTATCAGATTGTTTGAAAAATGGCTGCATAAATTCTTATTGCTGTACCCTTTCCCATTCATGGCTCTTCTGCTTCTATCAGGAGGTTGGGTCCATGTGTCCGACCCCTATGTGGGCTAGCCTTGTGATTTGGTTTAAAATGTGATGGAGGTGATACCCTGTGAATTCAGAGCCTAGGCTTCAGAGCACTCTGTAGCTTCAGCTTGTAGGCTCTTTGAGCACAGCGTCTCACCAAGTGAGAGAAGGCCATCTAGCCTGTGCTGGAAGACGGAACCAAGATGCGCCAACCCAGCTGAGTCCCCCTGTGATGTCCAGCCCCTTGGTGAATCACAAGAGGACCCCAGGCATCCCTTGATTTGGCTTGCTCAAAGCAGAGGAAATGGGATCCCCAGCCATACCCTCAACTAGCATTTCAGCTTCCATTTGGCATTCTTGACACACGGTGCTGCTATGGCAGGGCCACATTGAGCTACCCCAGCGAAGCCCTGAAAACAGTCTCTAGGAACACCTCAGATGATTGCTGTCACATGAACAATACTGGTAAGACCAGCAAAACCCCCACACCCCTGCCTCTGAGACTTGCCCAAATTGTCCATCCTCCTAAATTGGGAGCAAATACAATCCTTGTGGCTCAAGTCACATACATTGTGAGTAGATACAATGCTGCGGTTCTAAGACATATGAGCTGAGGATGGAGATTTTCCAGAGATGCTGAGTCACCATTGTTACCCTGGAGGTGATCCAGAGTCCAGTTGAGTTTGGGGAACTCATCATTCCCACCTGCCTACGTCTATGTGCTCAAGACACTAGTCGGGCCCTTTATTGCTAGTTCTGGAGGAGACAATGGTGACTGTGTAATCCAGCAGGTGAGCACACAGGGCTGGCTGGTTCTCTGGGGAAGAGAGGTTTTGTCCCCATCTACCAAGAAAAGGGGTGTGTGTGTGTGTGTGTGTGTCTAGGGGTAGACAAAAATGTGCAAACTGCAACATTTATCAAGTCATTCGGCTGAACACTATATGAAAGAGGCTACCAGGAAGACAAATGTGAGGTGGGAGATGAGTTGAATGCTTTTATCATGGACAAAGAGAAACAGAAAGAAAATGGTAAATGTGTCTCCTTCAGAAATACAGGGACGCCTGCCTGGCTCAGTTGGTTAAGTGTCCAACTCTTGGTTTCGGCTCAGGTCATGGTCTTACGGTTTCATGAGTTCTTGAGTTTGAGCCCCGCTTAGGGGCCTGACTGGTCCTCTCCCACTAACATTGCATTTTCCTCTCAAAATAAATAAATAAACGTTGAAAATTTAAATAAAATACAGTTAAACGGTTTTCTCTGGAACCTTTGTAATTTTATGAAAATGTCTTCTCCTGTGATTTTAGACAATTTTAGATTGTCTAAATTTAGACAATATTACTATATGTTAAATATAATTTCCTATAGAGAATTTGAAACCATGGTTTTCTAATGCCTTACTTTTCGATGAGATTACCCCGAATATATTTCACTGGTAATTTTGAGGTAGATCCTGGACAAGTCAAGTTATTCCAAACTCCAGAATACTGATATCCCCAGGCTTTGAGCTGCATAATCCTTCCTCACCATATTTCTTCCTCAATAGGGTATAAAGGCATTTCATTTCCCCTTCCTTTGAAACAGAACTGAGAGCAAACTAAGAGTTCCGTCAGCAACCTCTGCAGTTGCTTTTTATTTATAGCAGGCAAGAAATAGGTAAAAACACTATCTGTGACAAATGATAACAATTATGTCCACTTTTCTCCATGGAGATTTACAATATATATTCCGTTCTGACTGCCCGCATCTTTTGGATATATGTGAAATTACTTACATCTACATTTTATTCCAAAATTGTGAACCTGATCATCTCAGTTACTCTTAACTTGGCCGTAAGAGCTCCGGGATGCTTTTTCTATGATGGGCATTATTCCCCCAACAGCACCCTGATTGTCAAGGTTACCTGAGACAGCTTTAGGGTGAAGTTACAGACTTACGCCATGGAGTTTTGTTGAGTGTATTTCTAATGATGGGACTCTCTCATGACCTTCAAAGACAAACAAACAAACACACAAACGAAACACTCCACACCTGATTGTGTGACATATAATTCAATAAGCAGAAGAAAAAGAAAAATATATATAATGATGGATGTGTGCAAATATTAAGCATATATGTATGTGCTCTATTTTCTCCAGATTCATTTTAGTGGTGTAATGACAGAGCTCTCATATATAAGAAAATTGGCCTAATAATGGATATTATACGCTAAAGGTCTCTCTGCAGATCATAGAGCATACATTATGCATTTAATTCCTTATATACATCTGCAAGGTAAAGATTGCAGCCTAGCAACAAGAATGCCAAGTTCATAGACTTTAATATAAGTTTACAAACCTCCTTCCCTTCCTCTCTCTCCTTTTCATCCCTCCTTCCCTTCCCTCCTTTTAAAAATAGATCTAATGTCTAGAAACATAGGATACTTACTGGAACACTTCAGAGGCTCAAACACTTTTTCTGAAGTGTCCCTTGGGTGGAAATCCCCTTGGGTAAACCAAAAGAATTTTTGATTCTCATGTATTGAGCTTAATTTTTGGATCAAAAAATACACTGATGACCTACTTAGAATATTCAATGTTTAGAATATTCTTGTCAAATAGAATAAACAATGCTTGCCTTTGTTTTCATATCCTAAAATGAAAGTGAGGACAGAGAAGTACATTGGGTAGAAATGTGGGCATCATGATGCTACTAAATCTCCCTGAAAGGAGGGGTGTCCTCGGCACGTTGCAGCAGTGGGAAGAGAACCATCAGGAAGAACCAAACAAGGGGAAAATACGGAACTTGGATTTGAAAGTTTCAGGTTTAAGGATCAAATTTATTTGTATTTCCGTTACCTTGAGGAGGGAAGGTTTTCTAAGGATATTGATAGAAAGGATATTGTTTCTGTCCTATATCAGAAACCTCAGCTTGACATCTGCGTCACAGAGATAAAATTATACAGAAGAAATGTGTTTCTAGGGAGCACTGAACTATTTCATTTGGGACTAGTTGAGCTTGAAATGGATTTCAGAAAATGTGGTCCCATTCCTTACTTTGTAATTAGAAATAATTTATACACAGCTATTAGGAATATACAAAAAATCGCTTTTCATTGCCGTCTACTTTATTCAATATATATAAAATATTACAACTGAATCCCGCATTCCTGACTTTACCCTTCACTTTCCTTCTGATATATATCATGAGCGAAATGAGATGAGTAAACGATACCCTGGAGAATACTTTTCCACACCAATTTTATGTTTGGGTTTTCCTGTGTTTTGCTATTGTGGCTCACACCTGCAGATGAGAACAGAAGGAAATTACCACCTTGCTATTACTTGTGAATGTTGTGAGCAGTTTAGATCAAAGTTTGACATTCTGAGCCGTTTCGCTCTCTCAAGGGAAAAAGTTTTCCCCGTTGAGAGGCTTCAGAAGTAAACCTCCACATCCCTGGTCTTTTTGAAACAAATGTAGAGCCTTTGTAAGATTATTTTTGGATACCTGAGCACTTGGATGGAGATAATGAATAAATTGTTTAAATAAGGGCCTCGGGCAATGATTATAACCTCAATCCTCTGTGTGTGTGCTGTGTTTAGAAAACATTAAAAAGGTAGATTCTATGCTGCAGGAATGTCTTCTTTCACCTATAGATACGTATTCCTAATAAAGGAGTAATTTTGTGCATGCATCAATGGTTCTTTCCCATCAACACGTGATTATTATGCAACTTTTCCCTCCTATTACTGGTTGATCTTTACTTTCCAGAGTTCAATTGGTAATGTTATATCACATTTGCATATTGCTTTTAGCTTTTTTTATAGCTACTTTACAGACTGGGAAATTAAGACTCAGCACAGTGAAATGACGACCCATCATGTATAGGGTGTGGAAAGATGAATGTGAAATTAAATCAATAGTTTGGCCACAGTTAGTTACAGATATTATGGTGCAAAATTCTATCTGTTAAGTCAGGAGTAAGGAATGTGTTCAGACCAAGTACATCACGTTTCCCCAGGTGGTGGGAGAACAATTAATAAAGAAGGGGCTGGACAGCCATTTCTGTTCCAGGGATTTCAGGAACAGAGGATTATAGCAGGTGGATAGATGTGAAAACAATCCTACTGAAAATTAATTAATAAATGCATTTTTGGAGATTTGATTGAAAATCTTCCTGATATTCTCCCAGATTTTCTAGATACTTCAGTGTAAGTTATTCATGCTACATTTTTTAGTGTAAAAGATAATAACAGAATATGACATTTTCCCATACTTAGGTAAGTCTTTTAATCCTCACAATGGTCCTATGAAGTAGGTGATCTTACCCACATTCTATAGTCAAGGAAACTGAGGGACAGGGAGCTTCACCTCAGGTCTCACAGCTAGGAAATGGGGCTGAGATTTCAATCGAGGCCAGTTGACATCTGAACTTATTGACTGAACCACTAAAATATCTCTTTTATAGATTAAGCTATAAACAATTGCCAGTATTCGATGACGGTTCATATATTAAAAACAGTAATTCCCTACGGTGCAAACGATTATTATCACCATCATTTTCCATGTTAAGTGCAGTCTCTGTTTAATCTGCCTCTGCATTATAGCATTTAAACTTGAAGCACAAAAGAAAGGTATTGTTTATTCAATTTATCGTTAGTTTAATTATAGTGAGCGAGTTATAGGCCATAAGATAAGTAAATAAGTAATAATAAGTAAAAAGACTTAACCCTTTTATTTCACATGGAATTTCCTGTTGGAGGCATACGCTTAGGTCACGTGTGCTGTGTTCTGTCCATGTTCTCTGTGGGAGCAAAATAAAGATCGAGGTTCCTGTAGATTTAAATTTAAACATAATATGAATCCTTAAAGTTTCAGAATTTGAACTTAAAACTAAGAAGTCTCTGGGAGCATGGGTAGCTCAGTCTGTTAAACATCTGACCTTGGCTGCGGTCATGATCTTGAGGATCTTGCAGTACTCTGGGTTTGAGCCCTGTGTCTGTCAGGCTCCTGGCTGTGTCGCCTAAAGTGCAGAGACTGCCTTCCTCTCTCTCTGCCCCTTCTCCACTCGAGTGTGCTCTCTCTCAAATATAAAGAAACATAAAAAAATATAACATAAAACCAAACCAGAACTAGGAAGTCTCTGATTCCCAGACCAGAGATTTTGTTTTTTATTTTAAACTTCTTTTCACGATGTCATTGTAAATGCGCCAATGCTTTTCGACTGCAATTAGAAAATTTTCAGAACTCATCATCAAAACACCTTTTATAAAATCATAGACTGAGTCAGCCCAGAATTTAAACTGCAAGCTTTCTAATTTAAAATTGCCAAAGATGGTTGAATGTTATTTAATTAGAACTGTGCTTTTGGTTTTCTGAACAGCACATCTGGTTTTCTATTTGTTAAGTGAAAACTAATAAGGGGTTGGTAAAAAGTAGCCAATATGACAATATTTTTAATGAGATATCACCTATTGCCTTTTTAAATTCTATAATGCCCAAAATTTCTTCCTCAATTTAATAATGATTAATTATCAATTAATAGTAATTATTGGTGAATATAATTTTAGCTGTTTTTTAAAGCAAGTAAACTTTACTTATTTTAGAAAGTTTTTAAAATGTTTATATAATTTTGAGAGTGAGAGAGAGAGAGAGAGTGCAAGAGGGGGAGGGGCAGTGAGAGAGGGAGACACAGACTCGGAAGCAGGCTCCAAGCTCTAAGCTGTCAGCACAGAGCCCAATGGGGAGCTCAAACTCACTAACCGTGATATCATGACCAGAACAGAAGTTGAATGCTCAACCAACAGAGTCATCCAGATGCCCATCGGCTATTTTTAATTCAATGCTGTTAAGAACAAAGCAAATGTGCTTCTAAAAATAAATGGCATTTTCTCTGAAAAAGCATGTCTTTAAAACTTCTCCAACCAAAATACAATATATACATGGTTAAAATATATTGAAAAAAGAGTGCCAATTCATTGGAACCTACAGAAAAGAATTGAAAGTTGGCAAGACATAAGAATTATGTATATAAAAGTTAAATAGCAATATAAGGAAAAAATTATCAAACACACCTGATTGTCAAAAATAGAGAACATGCATTTAATATGAAAATTTCAAAATTCTACCAATGTTTTCTCATAATCAGAAAGAACAATAAATCAGAAAATGGAAAACTTTTATCCCAGGTGTGGTGGATTTGTCCATGTCTTTCTTTATATAAATGAAAATACACAATTATATATTTATACTTCATGTATATGCATATAATTTGCTTTTTAAAAAAAAAAATATTTCTGAGAGAGAGAGACAGCTTGAGCAGGGGAGGGTCAGAGAGAGAGGGAGACACAAAATCTGGAACAGGCTCCAAGCTCTGAGCTAGCTGTCAGCACAGAGCCTGAGGCGGGGCTCAAACCCACAAACCTTGAAATCATGACCTGAGCCGAATTCGGCCACCCAACGGACTGAGAAACCCAGGCACCCCTTGTTTTTTTGACATGCAAATTTGGTCAAATGGAGGTTGA
Source organism: Proteles cristata cristata (assembly GCA_017311185.1). Classification (NCBI taxonomy): domain Eukaryota; kingdom Metazoa; phylum Chordata; class Mammalia; order Carnivora; family Hyaenidae; genus Proteles; species Proteles cristata. Next base: position 323,495 of record JAESUZ010000075.1, read on the forward strand.
AGCTGAGCATCTAAGTACTTGCTTTAATTGAAATTAGTTTTTTTGTACACAAAAATTTAAGTTTTGTTGTACTATTATATTTCTTAAGATCTCCATAAAAGAGCAGGCATTCCTGGGATGCCTGGGTGGCTCAGTCAGTTAAACGTCTGACTCTATTGGTTTTGGCTCAGGTCATGATCTCATGGTTTGTGGGACTGAGCCCCGCATCAGACTCCACGCTGACAACATGGAGCCTGCTTGGGATTCTCTCTCTCCCTCTCTCTGTGCCTTTCCCCTACTTTCTATCAAAATAAATAAACATTTTTAAAAAACCAAGCATTCTTTTCAGTTAATAAATTACTTCTGAGGTCCAAAATACATAAGGTTTGTTTGGTTGAATCCATCTCTTCAGAAACTAGAGCTTCGGGTCAAAACTAGTCACTTATACTGAATGAGGGGGGTGTGGTGCTTCCGCTCCCTCCCCCAAGGGGCCCCACAGTGCCAAGATTATGCCCTGCCACCTCCGGGCACAGAAAAGGGGATATGTGTTAAAACAAATACATGAACTTCAAATCTTTCTTTTGTTGCCTAATACATTTTCTGAAACCACCTTCTAAATAAAATCACGGTACCAAGTCAACAGAAATATATAACAACTGAACAAATCTCGGGGAGATTCCTTTAGGATTGCACTTACTGGAATCCCACTATGTCCACCTCCTGCCAAGCAAGACGGAACAGAGCTGGGCTGCCGTCACACGTCTCTTCTCCAGCTCATTTCCTCTGATTTTATATCATTGCTTCATGTCTGCCATCCTTCTCTGCTATGCATTAAACAAGCATTTTAGAGCATGGTGTATAGCAAGCCCATCTTACTATGCAAGGTCAAAGTTGGCTGTCCTTGGCATGCACGTGAGAAAGCCACAATGTTAATGCAATATGCAAAAGCAAGAGAAGATAGTTCCTGTAATAATTACAACTATTATCATAATATGAAGATTCTTCATAATAGAAGTGCCTCTTGCTGTTGAGTTTCTGTGAAACCATTTTCTCTGTCTTTAATATCAGCTTCTTCTTTCTTACCAAATAACTGTGGTATGCTGATGCTGCTAATAACAAATCTTATTCTCCTTCCACATAGCAGATGGGCCTGCTCTATAGTAAGGCTTTGCTCAGGAGACATTAGTGTCCAAAGCTTTTCTATCCTAGGTGACTTGCTCGTGGACATTCCAAACGACAGCATCTTTTATTAACACTGTGGATATCATTCATGGTTTATATCATCCGGGCTTCCTGTATGTGCATGGGAGTGCCAGAGCCATCTGCAAACTGAAGTTCCTGGTCATACATCTTTAATAGCAGAAGAAAGCCATCTAGCTGACCCAAGGCATCTATTTAACTTTGTAGGTGCCATTTCACTGGTCACAGTGGGATCCGTCAGAAAGCTGTAAGGCAAATGGTTCTGCCTGTCAGGTTATAAGAGTTGGAAGAAAATGAACTCCTCAGAAATTGAACTCAACTAGTGATCACTTCTGATTTATTCTTTGCTTTGGCAGGCTGTGGCAATGCACGATTGCTTTCTTCTTCGACACCATTTCATCGAGAGGCTTAGTCAAAGGAAAGAAACGGTTCAAGTTCTGAATCACAATGGCTTCTGGTAAAGTACTATTCTAATTATGTTGTAATGAGAGAAACACACACACACACACACAGATATTTCCCATCAGATGTAAAAACTGTATGTTAGAAGGCTTTATTCATCATTTTATTTAAATGGTTAAGGTCATATTGATTTCCTGGGCCAGGATGACCAGGATGGCATTATCCATGAACCCAGGTCCCACTGGGCTATACAGCAAACAAGATGACATATTGGTTGCAATGAAAAAAATCAAGTCCATACGGTTTGGAATAGACATAATAATTGAGTGATTTTCTTTTAACTTATGACTACATTTGACAGATGTCCTTTCTATCAAGTTGGCACTACATTGACTGCTGGTGTCTAGTTTCTTTATTTCTAGGAACAGTTTTAAAAATCTGATAAAATTCATTTTCAGAAAAAAATCATGCATATCAGAAAAAAAGGTGAAAAAATCACTTAAATAAAAAGAAGTAAGACATAGTTTATCTAGAATTTTCAAGAAACAGAGTTCTAGATAGATCAACTTTCCATTGACTAACATCTAGAACTCTCAATTACTTGTCCTTTAATGATACTTTGTTACCTATATCTCCAAAATGTTGTGTGCATTGATGCTTCTTTTACCCAAGTGCACTATATTGTGTATAGATAGCAGTTAGTTTATAGTTGCACTTGAATTCTGTGGTTTGAGGGACTTTTGTGGAGATCAAGGATGTTTGCTTCTACAATTAATACAGAGTTGTGCTCTTCAGTTTATGCTATTCATCCCTTGTGACATTTTTATTCCAACAGAGACTGCCCATGTGCGTAAAAGTGTTCACTGATGTTAAATATTTTCAGGCTTTTACTATCACTCTGAAGCTTCTCCCTGCATGCTTTCTTGTTTGTTTACTACTATTCATGCATTTTCTCCCATGCTTTTCCAGCTAGCTGAAGGTTAATTTTTATGGACACTGTCAGCCAATAAGAGCATCTACTTTCTTGACCTAGTGAGTAGGTAACACTGAATTCTCTGATAGCTTCACAACTAACAGTGATTCTGATCATCACCCATATTTGGAATTTTTTTTCTTATTAGAATTGAGCTTTGCTGGATATTTGGATGTAGTAGCTATATATCTCCCTTGAAAATAAAACATTGTCGGAGAGCCGATTTGTTAATTCATACCCACTGCTTGGAAACTAGGATGACCCTCGCCATCTTTGAGGAGGAGGAAACCAAAAGGACAGCTTCGGTCTCTAGAACATTGGCTCAAGGCACCAACAGCATGGCAGCAGCACAAACACCCAGTTAACTAATCAGAATGTTGGACATTTGGCTCTTGCACAAATGTCCATCCATCTCCCTTCCTGGATTTCCCCTGGGAGCAGAGCATAGTTCTGGCTGTGGCACAATTGGCTGTCCCTCCCTGGATGTCCTTCAAGCAGACGATGTGTTTGTGGGACTGCCTCTTCATTCTGCACACTGCCTCGGAAAGAGATGTCACACAAACGGGACAAGGGAAGGTTAATGATACAAAGGGGAGACAGAGGATATTAAAAATCTTAAGACGTATTTTTGCCGAGACACATAATATCGATTAGTAGCTTCTATTGTAACTAGCGGGCTGTGTGAAGTATACCAGCAATAGCCCCAGGAATTATAAAAAATAATTAGAATACATAGTGCATGTATACACTAATAGAGCATAATACACATTATAACATTATCTATTTTCCATTTAACATAATAGTGTATATTATAAATTATACTATATTTAATATTATCTATTCCCGGCTAAGCGGTTAGTACAAAGAGAAGAAACAAGCCCCATTTTATAGAAACTTGATCAAGTCAAGGAGGTAGAACATAGCAAAAATATTAGAGGAAATATTGGACCTAGGAAAATGTATCGGTGATAACGTTATCTGAAAGATGTTGCCATCTCAGCAGAATTAGCATAGCCAGGGGGTAAAACAGTTTCTAAAGAAATTTTTTTACTTTTTTTGTAAAAATACATTTCAGAAAAGGATGAGAACCTTCTGAAAGGTGGAGTATAGATTGATTTCATATGGTGAGAAGTGTTTCATTTGTTCTCATATTTAATAGAATGAATAAAAGAAATTGAACCAAGTGGGTACTTTTTCCATGGTCTTCCTTTAGAAACTTACTAAATGATGTCACAATGATGCCTACATGATACATGGACTGGGATGAAGAAACAAGCAAGATAATATTCTAGTAATAGTTTGCGGGCTGGGAAGGTCGACAATGGTTGTGAGCATCTGCAGAGCCCAAGAAGCAGAGGGAGGCCAGCAGTTAACCAAATTGAGAGGAAACTTCTAGCATCTGGAAACCTCTCTCAGTTTGGTTCCTCTTTCTGTTCACCTTTTACTGTAAGAGGTCAAGCCTGGAGATTTATTTCTTTTCAAATCTTCCCAAGGAATCTCTTTTTTTAATTACGAAAATGAATGGAATTTCCCACACTAGAAGAGACTGATAAGTTTATACAAGTAAGATATCTTAGCCAAAAGGAAAGGTCCATAATAAATGATTTTATAATTCTCAGAAAGGATTGAAAGCATCAGACAAACCTTCTAGTCTAACTTAGAGGTTCAGTGCTGGTGTCTAGCAAGAAAATCTGATCATCCTTTTGTTTATATGCTAAAATGTAATATACGCTATAATTTTGTTTACATAAACATAATTTTGAACATAATTGTGTTTATATAAATATAAAATATAATTTTGTTTATATGCTAACATATGTTGTTTGCTTAGTTACAGAGTCAGTAACTTTTATTAAAGTTAAAACTTTTATTAAAGTTTAAAATATAGGTGTAGATTATATTCTTTATAATTTTAAAAGCAAATTTTGTAGTCTTTCCACAGTAGCAGTAATAATACTGGTGAAATTAGTTTAAAAATATCAATATTGCATTCAAACTGAAAACATCACCTTTAGTTATATATCCTAAGAAAGATAAAGAGAAGTGATTAAATTAAATTGTAGGCACACAATTCTGTATTTTTATTTTAAATTATCAACATGTCAGGTAAGTCTGCACAGGTTTGAAAACAGCCTAATATGTGTGCCTGTGAATTTAGGTTCAAGCTCCTATTTAGTTGTTTAAAATTCTGGTCACAGATCAGACGCCTTAATGTGATATCACCATCTGAGAAAAATGCCTTATAGAAAAAAATCAATGGTCTCAACAGGTCTCAAGGTTATTAACCATTTCTCTAACAGTATTACCGGTATTCTGTAAACCTCAGATTCATTAGATTTTTCAGGAAATTTGGTGTCAGTTCTCCCAATGTCCACTGAGTTCCAAAGTTTGATAACAGTATGGAAAGGTCTATTCCAATGAGGATTACACAGGCAGAAAACCATTCAGCAGAGATCTTAATGCGAGATCAATACCAGAGTTCATGCTTCTTCGACAATACAAGACTCTTTTTATAAGTTTATTTATTTATTTAGTTTAAGAGAGAGAAAGACAGAGCACCAGCAAGGGAAGGACAGAGAGAGAGGGAGAGAAGGAATCCCAAACAGGCTCTGCTCTGTGGGCCTAAATCAAGGGTCTGATGCTTAACTGACTGAGCCACCCCGGTCCCCCTCAACTTTTTACTTAAATTCTAGTTAGTAAACATATACTGTAATATTAGTTCCAGGCATAGAATTCAGTGATTCATCACTTACATACAACACCCAGTGTTCGTCCCCAGTGCCCTCTTCACACCCATCAGCCACCTAGCCCATCCCCCCCCCTCCACCTCCCTCCACGCATTGCTGGTTTCTTTTGCTGGGCAGAAGCTATTTAGTTTGATGTAGCCTCATTTGTTTATTCTTTATTTTGTTGCTTGTGCTTTGTGTGTCACATCCAAACTCTCATGGCCAAGGCCCATCTCAGGAGCCTTATTTCTAGGTTTTCTTCTAGGATGTTTATGGTCACTCAAGTCAGTAATAATCCCTTTTGAGCTTATGTTTGCAGATGGTGTAAGATAGGAGTCCATCTTCATTCCTTTGCATGTGAATATCTAATTATCCCAGCACCACTTACTAAAAAAATTCTCTTTTCCCCATTGAATATTCTTGACTCCCTTGTTAAATATTCCTTGACCACACATGCTTGGGTTCATTCTGGGCTCTCAATTCTGTTCCATTGGTCTTTTTTTCTGTTTTTTTTTTTTGCCAGTACCATACTGTGTTGATGACTACAATCTTCTCATGATTACTTTGACTATTTGGGGTCTCTGGTGGTTCCAAAAAGCCTTTTGTATTTTATAACTTAAGCTATCTATTATTAAGGATTTCTAGAACAAGAGACAGATGGGTTCCTTAAATGAATAGATTTCACCATTTATAGCATTAAACAGACTAAATAAGTTAAGCTTAAACCTGTCTAGTTTGCAAAATGTTGAGCAAAAAAAAAAAAATTGATAGAAGAGTCCTATATTGTGGGGCCTAGCTGGTTCAGTCATTTAAGCAAGTCTGACTCTTGATTTCGGCTCAGGTCATGATCTCACAGTTTGTGAGATCGAGTCGCCTGTCAGGCTCTGTTCTGACAGTGTGGAGCCTGCTTGGGATTTTCTCGCTCCCATTCATCTCCTCCCCTCCTTCTCTCTCTCTCTCAAAGTAAATAAAATAATAAAAAATAAATAAATAAAATCATGTATGCATACATAAATACATAAATAAATGCCTAAATATTTGCAAGTAAAATTAAAAAAAGAAAATACGAGTGAAGTGAAAAGACAATCTACAGAATTGGAAAAATGTTTGCAATCCATATATCTAATTATGGTCCATATGCAAAACATATAAAGTATTAATACAACTCAATAGAAAATAAAACAATTTTTAAAAATGGGCGAAGGACCTGAATAGATATTGCTCCAAAGAAGACATACAAAAGACTGACCGACTCATGAAAAGATACTCAGCTTTACTAGTCATTAGGGAAATGCAAATTAAAACCACAGTGAGATATAGGGGCGCCTGGGTGGCTTAGTCGGTTAAGCGTCCGACTTTCGTTTAGGTCATGATCTCGCAGTTCGCGGGTTCGAGCCCCGCGTCGGGCTCTGTGCTGACTGCCAGCTCAGAGCCTGGAGCCTGTTTCAGAGTCTGTGACTCCCTCTCTCTCTGACCCTCCCCTGCTCACTCTGTCTCTCTCTCTCTCTCCTAGAAATAAATAAAACATTAAAAAAAATTTAAAAAAAAAAAAAAAACCACAGTGAGATACCTACTCATTCTGTTAAAATGACCGTTCTCAAAAAATCGAGTGATAGCAGACACAGGCATGAATGTGGACACAGGGAACCCGCCGCACTGTTAGGAATGTTAATTGGCACAGTTGCTATGAAAAACAGTATGGAATTTCTTGAAAAAATTAACAACATGGGGCTCCTGGGTGGCTTAGTCGGTTAAGCGTCCGACTTTCGCTTAGGTCATGTTCTTGCGGTTCATGGGTTCGAGCCCCACGTCGAGCTCTGTGCTGACTGCCAGCTCAGAGCCTGGAGCCTGTTTCAGCCTGTGACTCCCTCTCTCTCTGACCCTCCCCTGCTCACGCTGTCTCTCTCTCTCTCCTAGAAATAAATAAAACATTAAAAAAAGAAAGAAAGAAAGAAAGAAAAAATTAACAACAGAACTACCATGTGATCCAGCAATTCTGCTTCTGGGACTATATCCAAAGAAAATGAAAACTTGAATAAGTATCTGCACATGTTCATAGCAGCATTATTTATAATAGCCAAGTCATGAAAATAACCTGTGCCCATCAGTGGGTGAATGGATAAAGAAATTGCGGTATGCATACAAGGAAATATTAGTCAGCCATCAAAATGAGGAAAACCTACCATTTTCAATAATATGGGTGGAACTTGAAAGCATTATGTTAAGTGAAACAAATCAGACAGAGAAAGACTGTCTGAAAGTGTAATGTTTTACTTACATGTAGAATGTAGAATCTAAAATTGAGCAAGCAAAAAAACAAAAAGCTAAGCCAAAACGAACTCACTGAAAAAGAGACCAGACATATGGTTACCAGAGACAGTGGCTAGGGAAGGGAGAATTAGAGGAAGGTGGTCAAAGGTACAAATGTCCAGTTACAAGATAAATAAGCACTGGGGATGTGAGGTATAACGTGATATCTATGGTTAACTCTGCACTGCTATATGGCTTATTCGAAAGTTCTCAAAAGACTAAATCTTGAGAATTCTCACCCAAGGAGAATGTTTTCCTTTCTTTTTTTTCTTTTTTTTCCTTTTCTTTCCATTGTATGACAGAATGGAAGTTAACTGAAAACATTTCAGTCATTTCACAATATATATATATATTATATATTCAGTCATTTTACAATATATATATATTATATATATATAATATATATATAATCAAACCATCAAGATATACACTTTCAATTTATAAAAAGATATATATCAATACTTCTCAAAAAATTTGGGAGGGAAAGCCTTTGATATAAACATGACAAATCAAATTTAAATTCTCCATCTGGAAAAAAAATCACAGTATTACAGAACGTAAGCATGATTATTCTACATAAAACAGATTTGCTTAGTTATATAATTGTTTTCAACTCCTCATTACATATGCAGAATAATGAAATAAATCATTTAGAAGCAGTTTTTGTCCACTTGAGGGAGGCACAAATAAAAAATGAAATAAAAACAAAAGGTATTATTTTGATTCTCCCTTTTAGAGTCAATTGAACCAAAGGGATTAAGTAATAAATTTAAATTTTGTAACTTTCTCAGGAAACGAAAGTGTGTCTCCTCCATGTTCAGATAAGGTAAATACTTGTGTCTATTTTTCCCCTTATTACATGACTCTAATTACCATACATGGATGAACAATTACAAGAGTTTGTGTTTTCTAGTGTCTTCCATTACATGATATTTATCATTCTTCTGTTGCAAACCACAAAAACTGGGGGAAGGGGTTGACGCTGACGTGGCATTATCTCAGTTTCAAGTACTTATAAAATACATTAAATATAAGAAAAAAGTGTCAAATCACATATTAATTACCACTGCATTATATAGTAGCTTATGTAAACTATGCAGGGCATATTAAACTAATGCACTAAGTATTTAATTAGATTTTGATTTCTTTGTCCCTGACATTTTCTTTAAAAAAAAAACCCTGAAAAAAATATGTCTTAACGGCATCCTAAAGGATTATTTTAAAACATGTGTCACAATAAAAGAACCATATCCGCTACGTAATTTGAAGAGTTTGCCATGCGATTTTGGTTTCATTCAAGTTTTGTTTATGCAACCTTTTTCCCTCTTTCTTTTTCAAGATATATGAGATTTCAGCTCTTCCCTGTTTATTTACCAGGAGGAGTTTTAGTTCTTACAGATTAAATGCAAACATTCAATGCCAGTTACTTTGATCTCTCTGCTTTGTTCATCATCCTCTCCCAAACGTGTTTTGATAATACTCTAACAGGTGGCATTTGGACATTAATGTCTTTAACATTATGAAACAGACTAGGGGATGTTTGGAAAAGAGTCAGTCTTGGAGGTTTTACCTTAGACTTAAATATCTTATTTCATAAAATAGACCTTTCTCATTCTTCCTTTGGCCAAATAATTGCTATCATTAGCTTCTGCTCTCTGCTGAGAGGTCACTGACTGACCATTCCATAATTTATTCAATTAAGTGACATATTGAGTCAGGATCTCCTGGTGAGGTCACATTTTTTGATGGGTTTTTTAAACTGCCATTTAGCCTCATTACATGCACATCATTGATATTAGCATTTTTTTTCTAGCAAGTTGCTCTCGGAAGCCTGTCTGCCTGAATCACATCTAGGATATGAGCCTCAACTTGCAGACCTTTCAAAATTGAAGCATTGACCATTGAGACTTTGAATGGTGCTCATATTGTGACAAGGAAATGCATAAATCTAGAAATAGTTTTCGAAGGATCAGCAAGGTGAAGTCTCATTTGATGTCTCAGTCTTCCAAGTAGGCAGAATATTTAAGGTTTTAGAATCCATCTTTTGCTAGATTCCATGTGTTTTTGTTATTTATAAGCAGAATTCCACAAGAGGTTCATTACAAACTGAGTCAAGAGGCAGGTTTGCCAAAATGTCTGTTTTTACCCCAAACTGGATTGAGTTTCTAAGGAAGCCTGGGAAGAGTTATGGTTTAAAATTGAGGTTGTGTCTAAATAGGTGACTTAAGCTAAAATCCTATGCAAAGCCTATCTACTGTGAGTTTTTCATAACCAAAGCCTTCAACTGATGCCACTTTCCCTACAAACATTGGAGGAATGCCCTACCTCCCACTTGCCCGTAAGTTGCATATATAATTATGTATCTTTAACTATATATGTATATCATTTTTAATTAAATAATTTAAAGATAATTACTTTAATAATTAAACTATAATTAAATAATTACATATAAATATTAAAAATAAAGAGGAAAGTTCAAAAATATTAAAATTTGTATGAATTCCATGAAGTCATGCAAATGACATTTGGCTTTAAAAATTATATGTTAATATTTTAATTACTTATTGATTGATTGGAAAAAGCAATAATCTCTACAGACTTGAGTATATTTTTTAGTTCTAGTTCATTTTTTTTGTTCTTGTGTTTGTGTGTGTGATTTGACTTTATTTTTTTAAGAGAGCACAGGAAAGAGGGAAAGAGGGAGAGAAAAAGAGAATACCAAGCAGGCTTCATGCTCAGCACGGAGCCCAATGTGGGGCTTGATCCCATGAACTGTAAAATCATGATCTGAGGCAAAATCAAGAGTAGGACATGAAACCCACTGAGCCACGCAGGCTATCCAAGTATAGTATTCTTTTAAGCATCTTTAAAAGGGCTTCCTAAAAAGTGATGAAAAATAAGGCATGTATGTGCATCCCAAAGTGCATGTGATTTACTTTTATGTAATTTCTATTTATTTACTTTTGTTTCCTTTTCTCCTTGACATTTCCTCTAAAAATGTTTAGGGGTACCTGAATGGCTCAGTGCTTGGGATTCTCTTTTTCCCTCTCTCTCTCTGCCACTCCCCCATTCATGTTTGTGCTCACTCTCTCTCTCTCTATTTCTCTCTCAAGATAAATAAATAAACTTTAAAAGAAAACCTGTTTAAATTATATGTACTACAAACATCCTAAAGGATTGTTAAGTGAAATGTGTCAAACTAAAGCAGGAAAAATTAAACTCCTGTTGACAAACTAATAGTCTTCTATAAGGAAATGAAGAGCGATGATTACTATGTTTAAGTAACAGTATGATAGGAATATGCACTTCTTCCTTTGTTAAGTGTATCCTAATAATGGAATTTGTAATATATATATTACAATATATACATTACAATATATACTATATATATATATATATATTAGGAGGAATACAATACTATATATATATATGGAGGAAATTGCAGAATTAGCAAAAACTGCTTCCGCAGCTAATGCTTGTTGGGAAGTAAGCTCATGGGAGTGGTCAGGTTTAGGGCCAGAATTGTCCTGTCTTATGTCCTATGTCTTATGAAAGAGAAAAATCTTTGCAGGCCACACATGTGATGTAGGTGAACTAATGTAAGTGGGTATAGCAACTGCTCAAATATGTCAGATAAAACTGAATGAACCGACACTTTTGAAAATGCAGTTTTTTAAACACGTACACATAAAACACAATTCAAGTACATAGCAAAGAATTCACGTACGTAATAAAGAATTAGGAACTCTGCCAAAACTTCCATTTGAAAATTTGTGCATATACAATTAATTGCCATTTCTCCAGCTGAAAGCGATGTATTCTAGGTAGGAATTTCAAAACAAAATTTATTTCTTTTTATTTTGCTAATTTAAAAACAAAGCTAGACACTAGGTAAGTGATGTAATTCACACAAAGAAAGAGAAATTTGAAGTCATTAAGTAGATATCTATCTAAGATCTCCTTATCTACAGTGAAAGCAGTGGGGGATAGACATATATTTTTATATTAACTGATTTGGAATAAGGGCTCCTATTTTTGCCCCAAAGGAAGGTACAGACCAATTTCTCGAGGAGATTTGTTTACTGTTGAGTAAACTGTTAGGTTTCATGTTGGAGGAGATCATCTCTCTTGGTTTAGTTCCTTTGCGTGTATAATGAAGGTGTGAATTACATGGTTTAGCAAAAAATTCTGTCTCTGGTTATTTGAAATTCTAAAATTCCCAGAGCTTTAGATTCCGTGGAGTAGTCTGAACAGTCGACAAGTTTTATGTATAAATATTGACAAGGACAGGCACCTGGGTGGCTCAGTTGGTTAAGTGTCCCGCTTCAGCTCAAGTCTTGATGTTGTGCACCTTGAGTTCAAGCCCCGGGTGCGGCTCTGTGCTGACAGCTCAGAGGCTGCTTGGAACTTGTCAATAATCTTTCAGTGTTATGGTGCTTGGCCACGTCACTAGACACTCTCTTTGTGGCAGAGGACCAACTAGCATAATTGTTCTGAGGGCTATGGAGATTCTCATATCTCTCAGCATAAACAGAGACCTGTTGAGTGCCTTTTTTTTTCTTTTTTAATATCATCTTTGTAGAAAAGGGCATTTGCTTGAAAACATTTATGTGAATCCTAACTTCACACTGCACTTTTCTTTAAAGGTTAAACTTCCAACGTTCTGTTATTGTTTACCATGGAAATAAAGTCACTGGTTTAGATCATCGAGATCGAAATGAGTTTTATAGAGCACAGCGTAAAAGCCCACTGAAAAGATAACTAAATAAACCCGATACATTAAACCTTAGTTTTACTAAAATTATTTTACATATTATTTTTTTTAAGAATCAGAGCTGGTAGAATTACATTGTATTATAATGGGTTGTCGCAGCTTTCCAAAGAAATAAAGCATGCCTATATTTCAGTATTTTCAAAGGAATCATGGTACCAAATAAAGAGTGAAAGCGTTTAAATATATTATTACTGTCGTACAACTTCAGGCCTCTCCTGTTAAATGGAACTAAACGAAGAGATGACCCTCACTTTACACACGTCCATGTTGAATCTTTCAAGCATCTGTTTAAAAAAACAACAACAACCAAACAAGTCTAAGAATGGAAAAGTCCACCACCTCATTGTTCCAGTGCCACGTTCAGCCTGGAGGAAGTAATGCAGGTGTCTGATGTGAGAATCAAAGCTGCCATGTTCCTGAAGCTTACGTATTTTTATATTTCCTTTCAAAGTTTCCAATCATGGCAAATGCTTTCCAGCCTTGTGATATAAGTCATTGTTTTCATTTTAATTTTAGGGATTTTAAAAACTAAATATGTCCCTCATACTGTGCTAATATGAAAGAACCTTAACAAGTGTCATTTGGTTTTTATACATCTATGAAATTTCGGCACAGATAGGGACATAAATTGGATAAACTTCTACTTTAATGGAAAATATAATAACATAATTTATACTAACTTCCTGTTAAGCAACTGAAAATATTTTGAACATTAATACAATTTTAATGGAAGTATTCATGATAATTTCTATTTACAAAAATACAGTGGAAAAATTGGCAGCTTTATAATGAACAAAGAGACTCAGTAAAGTATTTAATATTCTCAATGAATTCACTAGGTTAATTACTTTATAACCTTTAATATTCAGGGTCTTTGGCCTTTCCAGATAAACTTTAGTTTGTGATATCCATAAAATAATTTGCTGGGATTTTTATTGAATCTATAGATCAAGTTAGAAAGAACTGACATATTGGCAGTATTGACTCTTCCTATCCATGGACATGGAATAACTCTCCATTTATTTACTTAAAAAATTATCAGAATTGTAAAGTTTTCCTTGCATAAATCATGCATATGTCTTGTTAGACTTGTTCTTAAGTATTTCTTTTTGTTTACAGTCCTAAAGTAAATAGTGTTATATTTTAAATTTCAAAATCTACTTGTTCATTATTGATATATAGGAAAGCAACCAACTTTTGTATATTACCCTTATATCCTGCAAAATTGTTATAATCACTTTTTAGCAAACCAAGAGTTTTTGGTGCATGCTTTAGGATTTTCTACATAGACCTTCATGTCACTGCAAACATTGTAAATTTTGTTTCTTTTTTCCAAATATGTATGCACATTATTTTCTTTTCTTGTTTTTTTTTCATTAACTAGAATTTCGAATAAGATGTTGAAAAGCAGTGGTAGGAGGGGCTGCCTTGCCCTGTACCTGACCTTAGTGGGAAAGATTTGAATTTCTCTTTAAGTACAATGCTAGCTGTAGATTTTCTTAAATATTCTTTATCAAATTGAGGAAATTTTACTTTATTTCTAGTTTACTGAGAATTTTTATGTGTAAATGGGTGTTGAATTTTGTTGAATGCTTTTTTATTTTGCATCTATTGATATGATCACGTGATTTTTCTTATCTATTGATGTGATGGATTCCCTTCATGGAACTTTGAAAGTTGAATGAGCTTCACACACCTGGGATTTATCCTATTTGGTTGTGGTGTATAATTCTTATAAATTGTTGGATTTGATTTGTTAATATTCTGTTGAGACTTTTTGCATCCATATTCATGAGATATTGACCTGTAGTTTTCTTTCTTACACCCATTCTCCTTTGTGTAACCCATATATCACTGAATCTAGCATAGATATAAAAAAAGTGGAAGTATAGAAATCTAGACTCCATTTGCCCTTTCTCCCCCATTTCATACACCTAAGCCACCACTGTCAATTTTACTCTGTGAAAGCATATCAAGACTATCCAGTTTTTTCTATTATCAATACACAGACACCTTATACCAACCTATTATTTCTCAACTGGAGAGAAAAATCACTTTCTCCGAGATTCACTCATGTCTGTTTGCCCTTTCTGGTTTTTGTTTCTGGTTTGTTTGTATTGTTTTTCATTCTCCACAATGCCTTGAAAGTCCTTCCTAAACAATATCAATTGAAATAATTCACTCCTTACTTACAGTTCGTCTGTAGTTTATCTCTAGACACAATCCTTCAGCTCAAATATCCTCTCCTCAAATATGCGCCTTGTGAGTCAAAGGAAAATTCAAATCCCTTGATTAAATGCTTTCAGAAAATCTTGTGCTTTTCTTTAAAATTCTCATCACAGTTGAACGTTTATATTTACCTGTGCAGTCGTTTCAATAATGTACCGGTCTGTTTATAGAGCATATGTTCTATGAGGGCAAAGGTTATCTTACATCACAGCCCTAAAATTGAACTCAGCATATACTCAGACATCTGTCAATGCCTGTCGAAGAAAACCAAGGGCTATTAAAGCAATTATTGGAATTGTCTGCCAGGCAACCATTTTGTAGATTGTACAAGAACATTTTATTGTCCTGGTGGACACATAGGTCAGACTGTGGGTGTTAGAACTGAGAAGCAGAGTGCACACAGACTGGCTTCAAAACAACAAAAATAGCAACAACAACAAAAAATGGCACAGGTTACATTATACCTAATGAGAGAGACCAGCAAAAGAAAATTTATTTATTTATTTACTTATTTATTTATTTAAAAGTTTATTGTCAAGTTGGTTTCCATAGAACACCCAGTGCTCATCCCCACAAGTGCCCTCCTCCATGCCTATCACCCCTCTTCCCTTATCCCCCACCCCCATCTACCTTCAGTTTGTTCTCAACATTCAAGAGTCTCTCATGGTTTGCCTCCTTCCCTCTCCCCAACTATTTTTCCCTTTCTTCTCCCCCATAGTCCTCCGATAAATTCCTCCTAATCCTCCTATACATGCAAACATAGGGTATCTGTCCTTCTCTGCCTGACTTATTTCGCTCAGCATAATACCCTCAAGGTCCATCCATGTTGCTACACATGGCCAGATGTCATTCTTTCTCATTGCCATGTAGTATTCCATGGTATAGATAAACCACATCTTCTTGATCCATTCATCTGTTGATGGACACTTAGGCTTTTTCCATGTTTTGGCTATTGTTGAGAGTGCTGCTATGAACATTGGGGTACATGTGCTCCTATGCATCAGCATTTCTGTATCCCTTGGGTAAATTCCTAGCAGTGCTATTGCTGGGTCATAGGGGAGTTCTATTGTTAATTTTTTGAGGAACTTACACACTGTTTTCCAGAGGGGCTGCACCAGTTTACATTCCCACCAACAGTGTAGGAGGGTGCCCGTTTCTCCATATCTTTGCCAGCATCTAGAGTTCTCTGATTTGCTCATTTTAGCCACTCTGACTGGCATGAGGTGGTATCTCGGTGTGGTTTTGATTTGTATTTCCCTGATGAGGAGGGATGCTGAGCATCGTTTCAATTGTATGTTAGTCATGTAGATATCTTCTTTGGAGAAGTGTCTGTTCATGTCTTCTGCCCATTTCTTCACTGGATTATTTGTTTTTCAGGTGTGGAGTTTGGTGAGTTCCTTATAGATTTTGGATACTAGCCTTTTATCTGATCTGTCATTTGCAACTACCTTTTCCCATTCTCTCGGTTGCCTGTTAGTTTTATTGATTGTTTCCCTTGCCGTGCAGAAGTTTTTATCAAGTCTGGGATGGTGATGCCTCCTATTTTGGTTTTCTTCTCCAATATTACTTTGGCCATTCAGAGTCTTCTGTGGTTCCATACAAATTTTAGGATAGTTTGTTCTAATTTTGAGAAGAATGCTGGTGCAATTTTGATTGGGATTGCATTGAATGGGTAGATTGCTTTGGGTAGTAATGACATTTTAACAATATTTATTCTTCTCATCCATGAGCATGGAATTTTTTTCCATTTCTTTGTGTCTTCTTCAATTTCCTTCATAAGTTTTCTGTAGTTTTCGTCATACAGGTCTCTTATATCTTTGGTTAAGTTTACTCCTAGGTATTTTATGGGTTTTTTTGTGCAATTATGAATGGGATCAGTTCCTTGATTTCTCTTCCTGTTGCTTCATTATTGGTGTATAAAAATGCAACTCATTTCTGTATGTTGTATTTGTATCCTGCAACTTTACTGAATTCGTGGATCAGTTCTAGTAGGCTTCTAGTGGAGTCTGTGGGTTTTCTATGTAGAATATCATGTCATCTGCTAAAAGTGAAAGTTTGACTTCTTTGCCAATCTGATGACTTTTTATGTTTTGTTGTTGTCTGATGGCTGATGCTAGGAATTCCAGCACTATGTTAAACAACAGTGGTAATACTGGACATCCCTGTTATGTTCCTGATCTCAGGCGGAAAGCTCTCAGTTATTCCCCATTGAGGATGATGTTAGCTTAGGGCTTCTCATAGATGGCTTTCATGATGTTTAAATAAGTTCCTTGTATCTCGACTTTCTCGAGGGTCTTTATTAAGAAGGGATGCTGTATTTTGTCAAATGATTTTTCTACATCTATGGACATGATCATATGGTTTTTAATCTTTTCTTTTGTTAATGTGATGTATCACATTGATTGATTTGTGAATATTGAACCAGCCCTATAACCCAGGAGTGAATCCCACTTGATCATGGTGGATAATTCTTTTTATGTGCTGTTGCATTTGATTTGCAAGTATCTTGTTGAGGATTTTTGCATCCGTATTCATCAAGGATATTGGCCTGTAGTTCTCTTTTTTGCTGGATCTCTGTCTGGCTTGGGAATCAGAGTGATGCTGGCTTCATAAAATGAGTCTGGGAGTTTCCCTTCGATTTCTATTTTTTGGAATAGCTTGAGAAGAATTGGTATTAATTCTGTTTTAAATGTCTGGTAGAATTCCCCAGGGAAGCCATCAGGTCCTGGGCTCTTATTTGTTGGGAGATTTTTGATCACTGATTCAATTTCTTCACTCGTTATGGGTCTGTTCAGGTTTTCTATTTCTTCCCGTGTGAATTTTGGTAGTGAGTGTGTGTTTAGGAATTTGTCCATTTCTTCTAGGTTGTCCAATTTGTTGGCATATAATTTTTCATAGTATTCCCTGATAATTGCCTGTATTTCTGAGGGATTGGTTGTAATAAGTCCATTTTCATTCATGATTTTGTCTATTTGGGTGCTCTCTCTTTTCTTTTTGAGAAGCCTGGCTAGAGGTTTGTCAATTTTGTTTATTTTTTCAAAAAACCAACTCTTACTTTCATTGATCTGTTCAACTGTTTCTTTGGTTTCTATATTGTTTATTTCTGCCCTGATTTTTATTATTTCTCTTCTCCTACTGGGTTGGGGGTGCTCTTGTTGTTCTCATTCTAGTTCCTTTAGGTGAGCTGTTAGATTTTGTACTTGTGCTTTTTCTAATTTCTTGAAATAGGCCTGGAATGTAATGTACTTTCCTCTTAGGACTGCCTTTGCCACATCCCATAGAGTTTGGATTGTTGTATTTTCATTTCTTTCCATATATATTTTTAATTTCTTCTCTAATTGCCTGATTGGTCCATTCATTCTCTAGTAGGGTGTTCCTTAACCTCCATGTTTTTGAAGGTTTTCCAGACTTCTTCCTGTGATTGATTTCAACTTTCATAGCATTGTGATCTGAAAGTGTGCATGCTATGATCTCGATTCTTTTATGTTTATTGAGGGCTGCTTTATGTCCCAGTATTTCATCTATCTTGGAGAATGTGCCATGCGCATTTGAGAAGAAAGTGAATTCCATGGCCTCAGGATGTAGAGTTCTAAATATATCTGTCAAATCCATCTGGTCCAATGTGTCATTCAAGTCCATTGTGTCTTTAGTGATTTTATGTCTAGTTGATCCATCCATTGCTGTAAGTGGAGTATTAAAACCCCCTGCAATTAGCACATTCATATTCATAAGATTGTTTCTGTTTGTGATTAATTGTTGTACGTATTTAGGTACTTCTATATTCAGTGTGTAGACATTTATAATTGTTAGCTCTTCCTGATGGATAGACCCTGTAATTATTATATAATACCCTTCTTCATCCTTTGTTACTGCCTTTATTTTAAAGTCCAGTTTGTCTGATATAAGTATAGCTACCCCAGCTTTCTTTTGACTTCCAGTAGCATGATAGATATTTCTCCATCGCCTTACTATCAATCTGAAGGTGTCTTCAGGTCTAAAATGTGTTTCTTGTATATAGGAAATAGATGGATTTTGGTTTTTTATCCATTCTGCTATGCTATGTCTTTTGATTGGGGCATTTAGTCCATTTACATTCAGTGTTATTATTAAAAAATATGGGTTTAAGGTCATTGTGTCCTTTGTAGGATTCATGCTTGTGGTGGTGTCTCTGGTACCTTGAATTCCTAGACACATTTCCCTCACAGAGTCCCCCTCAGGATTTCCTGTAGGGCTGGTTTGGTGCTTATTTGGAAAGACTTTTATCTCTTCTTCTATTCTGAATGACAGGCTTACTGGACAGAGAATCTTGGCTGCATATGTTTTCTGTCATCACATTGAAGATTTCCTGCCCTTCCTTTCTGGCCTGCCAGGTTTCAGTAGATAAGTCTGTAACCACTCTGACAGGTTCCCCTTTCTATGTTAGGGCCCTTTTCTCCCTAGCTGCTTTCAGAATTCTCTCTTTGTCCTTATATTTTACCAGTTTCACTATGATATGTCATGCAGAAGATCGACTCAAGTTATGTCTGAGAGGAGTTCTCTGTGCCTCTTGGATTTCAATGTCTGTTTCCTTTCCCAGGCTGGGGAAGTTCTCTGCTATAATTTGTTCAAGGACTCCTTCAGCACCTTTCCCTCTCTCTTCCTCTTCTGGAATTCCTATGATACAGATATTGTTCCATTTGATTATATCACTGAGATCTCAAACTCTCCTTTCGTGTTCCTGGATCAGTTTATCTCTCTTTCTCAGCTTCCTCTTTTTCTATAACTGTGTCTTCTAATTCACTTATTTTCCTTTCTGTCTCTTCAATCTGTGCATTGGATGCCTCCATTTTATTATGCATCTCATTTATAACATTTTTTAATTCATCACAACTATTTTTGAGCTCCAAAGTCTTTGTAGCAATAGTTTCTCTGATGTCTTCCATGCTTCTTCAAGCCCAGTGATCAATTTTTTGACTATTGTCCTACAATATTATTCAGTTATGTTGCTTATATCTGTTTTGAGCAGTTCTTTAGTTGTCATTTCTTCCTGGAATTTCATTAGAAGAGAGTTCTTCCATTTTGTCATTTTGGCTAGTTTTCTGTTCTCTTGTTAGTTTTAAAAGCTTATTATGCACTCTGCACCTGCAAGTACTGTGGTATTAAAGCAGGCTCTTTTACTGTCCAGGACCTGTCTGTTCAGGAAGTGTTCTTTGAATGGTGTCACTTGGTCTCTCTTGTTGAGACTTTGGTTATTTTATTTCCTTACTCTTAATGGTATTTGGAACTCTCCACCATGTGTACTTTGGCTTGTTTGTTGAGGTAGCCCTGGAAAAGAAAACAGACAGACAAACAGACAAGGAACAAAGACACAAAAATGCACAGACAAATCCAACAAACATGCAAACCAAAGGGGAAAAAAGAAAAAGAAAAAAAGGAAGGAACAAAAAAAGAGGAAGGAGGGAAGACAAATAATAAAAATAAAAATAAATAAAAAAGAAGAAAAGAAAAGAAAAAAGAAAAAAACCCAATTCATAAAGGACAGTCTAAAAGCATAAAATCAGAATTCCCAGGTACAAATAAAAAGCAGGGTGTATGCCGTGCTGATGGAAGAGCATATACAAAGAGAGAAATGACAGGGCAGGGAGGAAGTGAAATTGGAAATGAAATGACCAGGCAGAAAGTCTAGGAGGCTTAATTCGGAGAGAGAAAGAGGAGAATATGATAAGAGGAGAAGAGAAAGAAACACAGATAATGTTACTCAGAGAAACTATATAGTCTGATTACTCCAGAGAGAGAGAGAGAAAGGTGGTGGAGGTGTAGAATTTACATCTAGAGAATGGATTAAATGTGACTGTTTAAGTAAACCAGTGACCAGAGTGCCCCATCTGGCAGAGGGGAGGGATACAAATGAAACAAGGGGGAAAAAAATATATACATATATACAGGATTGATCTAGAATTAATCAAAGCAGTGCATCCATGTTGGTCTTGCCTCGGGCTCCGGTAAAAAATAAATAAATAAATAAATAAATAAATAAATAAAAAGGCAGCTCTCTGGCGGGGATGGGCATGGTTTCGTGTAGGCAGGTCTTAGCCTCCACTGTGTTCCTAAGGCCCCTCCCTGAGGCCCCGCCCTCGTGGTTGTGGGGGAGAAAAATGGTGGCGTCCCAGTCCATTCTCGAACCAGGCATTGGAACTCACTCTTTTGGGTCTGATCTCCCTGTGTTGCTACCGTAGCCAAGGTGGGTCGTGTTCTGTGTCCCTGTCGCTTCCCCCCTGGGGATCCAGCAGAGCTGGAAGCACAACAGTTCGGCTTCATGTGCCGCTGTGTCCCCTCCGGGTCGAGCTGATGATTGCGGAGCAATTTCCCCTGGGGTCGCCTGGGACCAGTGCATCCACCTACGGGTCAACGGGTACTTCTGTCCTGAGCCGAAGTTGTTTTCATCCCCAGCGACAGGGACAGTGTATTGAGCAGTTTCAGCCACTCTTTTTTTTCCCCCTAGACTCCCCACGACTCCCTGCAGAGGGGGATCCCCTCTCCCTCCGGTCCCGGATGGGTTTTATCTTCCCCAGTTCGTACTCACACTATAAGGTTTTCTCAGCAGACTCTGTCTCCTTTTCCTCCCAAACTCCTGGATTCTGGAAGGGTTCCTATGGCTTCAGACCTTCTCCATGCGAGAGATGGGGGGCGAGGGAAATGTACGGAGCTCCCTGCTTCTCCCCCATCTTGCCTCCCTCCAGAAAATTTATTAAATAAAAACCCCACACTAATTTTAAGGTAGAAGAGACATACGCAAGGTCTTGGTGAAGGGTAAAAGACAAGCATAGGAAAGTATAAGTCAACTGTGTGTATATATTAGAAAGAGAAGAAATGCATTTTGGACCAGACGGCAGGGTATTTAAAATTGTTTTAAGTTTATTTATTTATTTTGAGAGAGACAGAGACATTGTGAGCAGGGGAGGGGCAGAGAGACGAATGGGGGGAGAGAGAGAGAGAGAGAAAGAGAGAGAGAGAGAATCCCAATCAGGCTTCTTGCTGCCAGTACAGAGAGTGTTAGTGTATTTAAGCATGGAGAAAGGACATTATTTCTCTAATACGAAGATAACTGAACACTAAATATTATAAGGTATTTGGTGTATTTATTAAAGTGTTTTCTGCATGACTATTGGAAAGATGTCTTCTGTCCCAAATAATTCCATTTATTGGGGAAATCAAATCCTGAAAATTGTGCTCTACCAAAACAATACAAAACAAAAAAACATGGCTTTCTCTCATTTGGATGTTCCATTGGTGCATGATTGCTTTAATTTTCCAAGCATGAGCTTTCAGATAAAAAGCACAGAGACGTTAATATTTATACAAAAATACTCATGGTTTTGCTCCCATCGCACTATACATTATAACTGGAGTCACAGACTTATTTATTCGAGCTAAAAGGATCTTAGCAGTAAGTAAACCAGTTTCCTCGTGTTTCAGATTTAAATAAATGAACTCATATAGCTAGTTAAGAGCAAAGCTGGAAAAATAAGCTGATTCAGTGTTTGATCAAATGTCATCTCAAAATGAATTCCTCGAATTTGGCCTTTCTCGTATAATCCTACTGTTCTTCTTAAAGTGGCACATCTCTGTTCTCATTTCAAATTTGTAGACTTTTACTCGGCTCCCATCGGCATAGACCGCTGTTTATGCACGGTACACGTCTTTTATTTTCACCTGAAGTTATGTAGGTAACGTAATGCAATGCATTTTTTTCTTTTTTCTTTTTTTAAATGCGTTTATCATATAGATAGAGCAGATAATAGAATCCTCCAAGTTAGAGATGGAAAAGCTCTGCTAGGGCACCTAATCTCTTCACCAACGCAGCGCTTCTCCCCTTAGATGATCGCTTTGAATTTTTGACCAGCCTAATTTTAAAAGGATTCCAGTAATGACATTACACATATTCTCGCCTGGTGTTTTCCAGAGCCTCCTAAATTCTCAGTTACAAAAAATTTCCAGAGAAGACATTTTAGTTGCAATTTCCTTTAGAATTAAGTTTACTTGTTCCCTCACATGTTATTTCAGTTAATACACCCAGTCACTCAAACATTCCCTCCCTCTGAGACCTCCTCTACCATTGGGATAAGTCTGTCTTCAACAACCTTTTGAGTCTCTGAATGCTATGGAAGAACTTAAAAGCATTGAAGCTGTTACCTTTTTAAAAAAAAGTTTAAGAGAAGTAATTAAAGCAAAATAATTACTCTATATTGGATGAATAAAAGTATTATACACTCTCTGAAATTTTGACCTTGACTGCACCATAATCAATAAATTAGCCTCTTCCTACTTATAAAGTGGTAGAATAAAAACAGGTGAAATATACCTGAGAAATTACAGGTCCAAACACTTGCACATTGACAAATCTAGACGCTCAGCCAACTTCTAAATTACTATTAAAAAAAGAAGAACCAAATGATTTATTATATCTGTTATTACTATATCATATCTGCCAGTTAATTTTTATGCCCTGGGTCAGCATTGCACATTTGACTGGCATTTTCGTGTTTCTGTGGTTGAATTTTCTTATAATTGCAGAGATGATGGAAGGGGAGGAGAGGAGAAAAGCCTGGGACCTAGAGCTCTTTTGCTACAGTAACATGAGGGATTTGTTGAAATCCAGCTCTTTCTTTGTCTGCTTTCCTGATATTGATACAACATTTGTTTTGTGGCAATGGATTGAGCTGAGGACTGGAATGAAGAATAGGCATTCACAGACAGGAAACAATATAATACAACCTGGGCTCTTTTTGGTCCAAAAGCACATTTGGATTCAAGAGTTTGCTGTGAAATGTATGCACTGGTTCTAGGCGGACCCCCTGCTTCTAGTCAGCACCCACAAAGCACCGCAGAGGCCCAGGGACCTCTCTTTGCATTTGATTGTGCTTAGATACAGACACCATTACATTAGGGGCAGCTGGGGATTGGGGGTTTCTCGCCAGGGTCATTCTTCAAGGAGTGCGTGCTGAGGAGATACAATGTTTCACACACACACAGAAAAGAGAAGAGAAACTGAAAGCTTCTCTGTGCATCATGAAATGAGGCAGCAAGCCATTCCACAGAGGGCAAGATGATCCGATGATCCGCTCTTGGATGGGAAGCTGACTTAGATAGTGTACATATTTTATTATCTCATTTTTAATTCCGATGTAGTTGATATTTCATAATACACTTAAGAGAATAGTACAATTGCATATATGTATAATTTATCGATATACTTACCTACCAGTTTAAAAAAAAATGTGGGATCCAATAAACAGCAAACCTTTTAATTATTTTCCAGTGCTGATCAAGGTCTCCCTACCCTTCCACCCCACCTCAGCTGCTGTGATTATTCTTCCCTGCCTCTAGATGTTGGTGCACCAAATTGTTGGGAGAGGTAATGCAGTATGAGCATGCACAACTCTGTACTTGCTTTCTGATGGCCAAGAATGTTAAGTGTCTGAGCACTCTTTATCTGGTGTACTTCCCGAGGCCATATTCACAGAGAGCAGGCTTGAAGGAATGAAGGAATGACGCCATGTCTCTCTCTGGACCAAGAGCAGCCATGTTTACTGCTTGCGATAAGACAGGAGCTCCCCAAACTCATTGATTCCCACCCCCGCGCCCCTCAGCACAACAACCTTGCATATGTTCTAGCCCCCACCTGGAATCATCCCCATGCTGTTCCCTGCGCCACAAATAATACAATCTTGTCAGTGATCCAGGAGTCTCCTGTCTTCTGCAGCATTCTCCAGCCAGTAACAGATGAACTTATCCATTTGTAAGTAAGACAAATCAAGTCAGAAATTCTGATAGCTATATATATATATATATAATGTATATATATATGTATATATGTATATACATATATATATAATGTATATATGTGTGTGTGTATGTATATACATATATATGTACATATGTATATGTATATGTATGTATACATATGTATATGTATGTATGTATATATATATGTACAAATCAAGTCAGAAATTCTGATAGCTATATATATATATATATATAATGTATATATATGTATGTATGTATATACATATATAATGTATATATGTATGTATGTATATACATATATAATGTGTATATATATGTATGTATATATATATACATATATGTACATATGTATATGTATATGTATGTATACATATGTATATGTATGTATGTATATATATATGTACAAATCAAGTCAGAAATTCTGATAGCTATATATATATATGTATATATATGTATGTATATACATATATATGTACACATGTATATGTATATGTATGTACATATATATATATGTAATTAGCAGGGAATGTTGAAAGAGATATGGTTTTGGGGAGTAGAGCACAGTGAGCTTGGCTCAGGCTTCAGAGAAGATACTCTAGAATGTGGTAACTAATGGTTTACCCAAACACTGGGCAGAGGGACCAGGAGGCAGAACACGTCATATTCTACCTCTCAATGGTGTGTAGTGCTAATAGGGGGAATCAGAACAGGCCATCAAAGCAGTGACTTGATTACGTTCACTTTCCAACTAAGTACAAGGGACACTTTCATATCAGTTGGTAAGTCATGAAACCCGTTCCCTTCCCCCAAAAGGCAATATGCCCATGGCTCCTGGGCTAAATAGAACACAAAGCTAATGTAAATAGTGTCAGCATTTTGGGTCTGCTTTCCAAAAGGTAGCTTTGAGTGAAGCAAAACATCGGAATTTTGTTGGGTTGAACCCTAGCAGGTGATTGCATAAAATGAAAACAAAAGTAAAATCTTACTTACAGGAATGGAGACATTTCTCCATTCTTGCCTCCAAAGCCTCCCTACCCTTCCACCCAACCTCAATTGCTGTAAAGAAAAATATAATTATTAGTGGGATCAAATCTTCCTGCCTCCAAGTTAGGTGGACCAATGGTTTATACGCATTCTTCTGAACATTCCCAGAGGATTTATGGGAAGAGCAGAACCCAAACCTCGCCTCTGTTGGATCCTATCATAACTGGTCTGATAAGGGGGTGTGTTGATTCGCCAAGGATTTCATGTCAAGACTGTGAGCTCAGGAAGAAAGGGACTTCTTCTGAGCCTGGATATTCACTGAACATGGAAGAGGGACCATGGAAACCCAACCCTGGGGTGAAGGGCCAGCCCAAAAATGCCAGCCCCCTCAGGTCAGCTCAGCCTCCCCACTCACCCCGTACTCTGCACGCTCCAGGCTGGGCAGCACGTAATCCCCCGACAGTTACTATCATAGGGCGCATGTTAAGTTCGTTGGTCTGCCCTCTCATGGGAAAAAAAAACAAACAACAACTTCAAATCAATTAGTTTTTGGACCAGGCTGATGGTGGGGAAGGGAGCTAGAGTGTCCTTAATATCCTTCTAGTAACGCACAAAGATCCATCTCCTCGTGAGAAAACTGACAAACCCAAATTGAGGGACATTGTACAAAATAACGAATCCACATTTGCTGAAAGTGTCAAGGACACTAAAGACATGGCGAGACTGAGTAGCTGTCAAAGACGTGAGGAGACTCAGGATACATGACAAGTAAAGATCACACAGTCTCCAAGACTGGATGGTGGAACTCCAAGGGGAAATGAGTGGGAAACACTAGTGAAATATGACTCAGAGTTTTGCTTTAGTTAATGGAGAAAGGCCAAGATTAATTTCTTACTTTTCATGCATGCTCTGCAATGACATGAGTTGTTAATTAAGAGGAATTTGGGGGAAGCATATATGAGGCTGATTTTGCATCTCAAAGCCTAGTATCATATTAAGATACTAATGAAATAGCAAGATTTTAGAAATGCTAAATAATTTAGAAATCTAAAAATGAGATTATAACCTAAAAATTTTGACATTTATTTAATTTTGAGAGACAGAGTGTGAACAGGGGAAGGGCAGATAGAGGGGGAAGCACAGAACCTGAAGTAGGTTCCAGGCTCTGAACTGTCAGCACAGAGCCTGACGCGGGGCTCGAACCCACGCACTGTGAGATCATGACCTGAACCAAAGTCAGATCCTTAACCAACTGAGCCACCTAGGCGCCTCAAGTTATAATGAACTTTTAAAACAAAAAAGGATAACCATAATATAGAACCAAGGGATATATTAAATAGGACATGAGATTCTACTACTCTGCAAGAGAGCTACAACAAAGAAATAACAGAATGTAGCCATGAAACATAGAAAAGGGAAGAACAAAGGAAAGGGAAGGTCAGACATGAGGAGGAGAGGAGAAAGGGTAGCTGGGAATGATTGGCAGCCCCAGAAGAAGGGAGGGTAATGCATGGAGTAGACACAATATCTAGAGAATTAATGGATAAGGATTATGAAAGACAAATGAAAACTATCAGTTCACAGATTCAAAAAGTCTATGAACCCTGACACCAATTAAAAAGAAGAGAGATGACTGAGTGGCTCAGTCCACTGAGCACTGGACTTGAGCTCAGGTCACGATCTCGCGGCTCCTGAGTTCAAGCCTGATGCTGGGCTCTGTGCTGACAGCTCAGAGCCTGGAGCCTGCTTGGGATTGTGTCTCCCTCTCTCTCTGCCCCTCCCCCACTCACACTCTGTCACTCTCTCAAAACTAAACATAAAAACAAATTTAAAAAAAAAAGAAAATTTATATTGAGACACAAATAAGCAAACTGTACGGGGGAAGGAGGGTGAGGGAGAATATTGAAAGCAGCTAATGCAAAATGAGGTGACCTTCAAAGAGGATCTTAAGCTTTACAGCTAACTGTGTGACACAGACAGTGGAAATGAGAGACAATGGGTGAAAGAAATGAATTAACTGCTTACTCATAACTCCGTACCTTATAAGAATGAGGGAAAACTTGTTTTGCACAGTGAAAAATGGGAGAATTGAACTCTAGCAGATCCATACTAATAGGGAAACTACAGTGTTTTTTTGAAATAGAAGGAAAATGATAAGAGATTTAACTTTATTATTATTTTTAATTGTTTTAAATGTTTATCTGAGCGAGAAAGGAGAGAAAGAGAGTGCATGCATGAGCAGAGGAGGGGCAGAGAGAGGGGGAAGGAGAGAATTCCAAGGAGCCTCCCTGCTGTCAGCATAGAGCTCTTTGAGGGTCTCAAACCCAGGAACCCCGAACTCATGACCTGAGCCAAGATCAAGAGTCAGATGCTTAACTACCTGAACTACCCAGGCGCCCCAGGAGATTAAACTTTACAGCTGTAGGTAGAAATGGAGTGAACTGAAAGTGAAAAATATGTTTGTAAGTCTAACTGAATATGAACTTCTAAAAATAATCATAATGCTTCATGGATTTTGAAAAATTAGAAAGATTAAAATACGAAACAACAATAAAACTATGCAGAGCCAAGGACGAAAGTAATTGGTGTGGTAAGCTCTCACAGTGATAAAAGCAAAAGTAAAAATTCAGCTTATGATACATATAGGAGACATTTTTTTTTTTATCTCTGGTAATAAAATAGTAAATGAGTTTGAGCCTCTGTGTGTGTGTGTGTGTGGAGAAAAATAGAAAGTGATAATGAGAAAATAGTCATCAAGTAGAAAACTGGCAAAATAAATCTGTATATATGTTTTACGATGAATATATATGGATGAAATGCCGTAATTCTGGGGTGAGTACATTCCGAACGGATAAAATAAAACAAACGCATGTGTTATTTACAAAAGACATATAAAAACATAAAGATGTAGAAATGTTGAAAACAAAATGGTGAAAAGTCAGTATCACAGAATCATTAATAAAGAAAAGCTGAAGGGGCACCTGGGTGGCCCAGTAGGTAAAGTGACCGAGTTCGGTTCAGGTCATGATCTCACAGTTTGTGAGTTCAAGCCCTGAATCCGGCTCTGTGCTGTCAGCTCAGAGCCTGGAGCCTGCTTCAGGTTCTGTGTCTCCCTCTCTTTCTTCTCCTTCCTTGCTCATGGTCTGTCTCTGTCACTCTCTCTCAAAAATAAATAACATTAAAAAAATTTTTTTTAAAAAGCTAAGGAAGTTGTGTAAGCATTGGAAAAATAAATATGTAAATAATTACCAGAGATAAAGAGAAGCCTTGTAGTCTTTAAAAAACAAATTCAAAGGAAATCTTTATAATTCTCAGTTTGCTGGCACCTAAAAATGACATTTGAATATAATAAATATATATATTATATATTTATTTTATATGCAATATAAAATAAAATGAGCATCTCTAAATAAGCAATATTGGGTGATTTTTAACCCTATTATTATTAACACTAGGAAAAACAGTCAAAAATTTAATAATGGTACAGAGCTACTCCAGTCTAATAAGCACTTAGCCATAGGTGAGTATGTAAGTTTAAATGTATTAAATCTAAAACTTCAGTTTCTAAATTATTCTAATCACACTTTAAACTCCCATGAACATATGACCTTGCGATTACCATATGACACTTTAGAAGACACAAATTTTACATGATCAGAAAAAGACTATTGGACAGTACTGAATAAATGTATTGAAATAAGAGTTTCAAAAAAGTTTGGCGTAATTTTTTTTATGTTTATTTATTTATTTTGAGAGAGCACATGTTGGGGAGGGGCAGAGAGAGAGGGAGGGAGAATCCCAAGCTGTCTCCTCCTTGTCAGTGGGGAGCCCAACACGCGGCCTGAACTGATAAAACATCAGACCATGACCTGAGCCGAAATCGAGAGCCGATGCTTAACAGACTGAGCCACCCAGGCGCCCCTGACATAATGTTTATATAATGAAAACTATACCCAACTAGCTAAGAATCCACGTTTTGTTCATGTATATACTTTCTATTTGTTTTTCAGTCCTCGTATTTTCTATATATTTCACTCACCTTGCTGCACTGGCCAGACAAAATTGGTAGCAATGTTATATCGTCGTATTATGAAATAGAAAGCAATTGCATAGTTGAACATATCAAAAGATTAAATCTTTGAAAAGCTGAAGCACTAGCAAGTTCCTGAGGAAAACAGAAAAGATAACAAGAAAGAAAGCACAAAATAACTTTGGTGACGAATAACATGTGCGCCATCTCCACAAAAATTGCCAACAGTAAAACGACAGAAAGAATATATAAGAACACATGGATGGCAAAATAAGTAAGTAAATAAATAAATAAATAAGGTAAACGAATTTATTTGAAAAATTAATAACTCACAAAAATAAGTTAAGTAGAAAACAGAATAGTCATATGAGTGCTGAAGGAAATAAAACCATCGTTAATACTAACTTTCTCATATCCAGATAGTTTCCCTGTGAAACTCTACAAAGTATAAGGAAGAAATAATCAGGACCTATTCCATTTCTTTCAGAAACCAAAATATGAGTCTTAATTCTTAGAAAGGTCAGAATACCCATTTTTATAAAACTTAATAAGAACATCAAGTTTAAAGAAAACTAAAGGCCAAACTCATTCAAACTCAAAGGGCTGAAAAAAAGGAGAGAAAATATCAACAAACTAATTCCAGAAATATGCAAATGAAATAGTACATCATGGCAAGGTTGTTTTTTTCCTAATAATTCAGGATGGTTTAGTTTTCAAATATTCAATCAATTGAATTTTTCTCATGATTAAAATAAAGAAGACATGTCATATGTTTATCTTACTATATGAAAAGCAAGTTGAAAAATTTGCCATATATATCTGATGGAATATTTTCACAAACAGGAAATACTAAAGTTTCCTAATTCCATAGAAAGAATTTAAAGACAATAATGCAAACATACTACTTGATAATGAAATGCCGCTGCATGTGTTGCTTTTAAGGTAATTAATACGATGATATAACATTGCTACCAATTTTGTCTGGCCGGTGCAGCAAGATGAGTGAAAATATAGAAAATACGAGGACTGAAAAACAAATAACAAGCATCATGATTAATCATGGATGACATAATTTTGTAACCTAAAATATTAAAATGCAACTACACTGCTTCTCAAAATAAAGCAACTACAGAAAATGATTAAAATGAATAAGTGATTTTAAAGGGGTAATCAGAAATATGGCTAATATCTAAAATGCACTTGCATTTCTAAATGGCAACACTAAGAGGAAATACAAAATTTTCAAGAGATATCATTTCTACTATCAACAAAAAGGTAATAGGCTAGGAATAGACCCAATGAAAGATGAGGGATATTTCAACTCAAAAAGTGATTAATCACTACTGACAGCAATTACTGTAACCTAAGGAAGTGAAGGAATATGCCATGTATGTGGGATAAAGATGATTTTTTAAAGACATCAATTCTGCCTAATATAGTATATAAATTAAACAAAATCCCAATTGGTATTTTGATAAGCCATGACAAGCTACTTCTAAAATGCAAATGCGTATGAATTTCAAAAGATGAAGAGTAGGCAAGAGAATTTTGAAGATTAACGTGGAAGAACTTTCTCTGTGGAATATGAAGATTTATTAGAATGTTATGATAAATAAGGGAGGATAAAAAGATAGGTGGTGAAATCAACAGAAGAAAAGGAAGGTTCATACATAACCTGACAAACTGATTTATGATGAGTGTGCAGTACAAAAAGCATCCGTGAAAGAACGCGCTTTTCGGTATGTGGCACTGAGAAAGAACTGATTACTCATGGACAAATTAAACAAGAAGTTATCTCTCCCTTACGCCATATGAAAATATCTCTTCTAGTGGATTGCAGTTCTAAGCCACATGGGATGATATATTTCTGATGTCAGGGCACATGGAATTTGTTAAACGGAACAGAAGAAAAGGACAAAGAACTAATCTAAAGGAAGAGATAGGTAAACTTTGCTACCTTACAATTGAGAACGTGTGTTTATAGAAAGACACCATTAGAATGGCGGAAATTCAAATAACAGGGCAAAAGAAGATATTTCAGAACATAAAACTGACAAGTGGCCCGTATTTAGCATATAAAAATGAAACCTGATTACCAGTTGGAAGACAGACACCCTGATACAACATTGGACAACCAAGTTCAACAGGCATTTCACAACAGAGGAAATCCAGTTGGTCAACACGAATACATAAAGGTGTTCAAACGCATTAGTCCTTAGGGAAATTCAAATTAAAACCACACGAAAGGCTGCCACACCTCTATCAGAATGTCTAGAAGCTTATAGACTCTGACAACATTTGATAAGAATGGAGGGAAATTGAAATTCTCACTCCCATACACTGCTGATGAGAACTACAATTGGCACAATCACTTGAGAATACTGTTTGTTTGACATTATCCTCGACGCTGAAAATAAGCTCATCCTATGATCTAGTAATTATACTCCTAAGTGTATCCCTAAATAGAAATGCATGCATATGTGAATAAAAGTCACACACAAAGGAAACATTATTTGAAATAGAAAAAACAAGATAATGCAAAGTCTAGCATAGTGGAATGGATAATTAAATATTGGTATAGTCATAAAATGGGAAACTGTACATGGAATGTCATAGGCTCATTAAGGCACAAATGGAAACTTGAATCAACCTCACAAACTTAACAGAATTAGTCTGATAGAAGAATAAATACTGAATCATAGTACTCTGTATTATTCCATTTACCTGAAGTACAAAAACAAGACCTAAGTGTCTGAAGATGCATACTTCAGTGGTAAAATCACAACCACAAGCAAAGATGTGTCTACACCATCAAAGGCAGGATAGTGATGTTCTCCAGGGACACGGAGGGGTGGTGACTTGGAAAGGTCTAGGTTTGGGGATTCTAAGGTCTTGAGGATATTCTGTTTCTTGATCTGGAAAGTGACAACATAGGTGTTCACTAAACAATTCATCAAACTGTACCTTTCTTTTATGGACTTTTACAGAAGTGAGGAAGAATGTGATATTAATGACTAAAGAGATCATTTTATTCTGTGGGGTGCTCATAAAATTTTAACTTCATTTACCCATGAAATCTACATGATCCCAGGGATGGGATTTGTGGGAAGATATGACTGAGGGCCCTGTCTTATTTCGTTTTGATATAAGGTAGGTGCAGAGATGGATTCTGGAAGAATGACCATTCTCTACTAAAGCACATTATGTTATGAGGAAATAAGGCATTGTCTTTGGTAGTTAGGCCTCCCAGCTCAGCTATTTTTGCTCAATAGCATGATCTGGAAAATAGAGCCAGATGTGATTAAGAACCAATCACTAATTACCAACATCGAGCCTTTGTCTAGACGGGAGCAGAGCAGTTAGCATTGGCCTACCTGCTCAGGGGTCTGGAGAAGTAGTGTTTGCTAAGCAGACCCATGCGGCAAGTGTTGAATCAATGCTCCTGCTACCCATTTGATTCTTTTTGTCTCCTCTTCTCCCTGAACTGAACTCTTGGGTCCCCAGGCTGGTTGCATGTATTTTTCATTAGGAAATAGACAAAGGTTGCCTGCTCAAAAAGGCAGGGAAAGCTTAAGTAATAATTGGTGGGTCATGAAGATATGACCACATTGGGATTTTGTGTGGTCAATCTTTTTCCTCAGTTGCGTCTGACTGTCTGTCATTTAGCAATCAGATTCAATCAAAGTACCCACATCTCTGGCACTTTTGGGTACTATCCTGGTTCCTGACCTACCTTTGCTTTCAGACAGTGGTTTTCCAATTCCCTACACTGATGGAGTTATTGGTATTTGCTTTTCTAATATAAACCTCAGGGCTAATATGCTCAACTCACTCAACAGTACAGGAAGCATGTTTACCTCACACATCTATTTCAAGCTGGAATTCTGGTCTGCCAATCTCTTGATAAGCCCAGCTTTGCCGAGTGATTGCTAACCAAGGTCAAAAACCACTAGAAGAGTGTCCTCCACATAGTCCATATTCAATATCTATATCTACATTTATTTATATATATGTATATACACACACATACATATATAACATATATATAACAAATAGCCAAAATAATAAATCTATATATGTCTTGATTTATTATAAATTAATTTACCTAGTGTATATGTATAAGTATACATCATACTTCTTAATATTTAAGATGAAATTTGTTACACTTATTCATTAATCAAGGATCATACATGGAAGTAGTTAGGGCTTGTAACTTTAAGTGTAATATGAACTGATTTCCACAAAGATATGTAAAGGTCATAATCATTTACTTTGGGTGAATTAAACAATTCGATAATGCTGTGTGCTGTTCAATAATCAATGGCATGAATTCCTTATTTGTGTCCTACTGAGCCCTAAATTTATAAGCTCATAATAACCTACAGAGATCACAATGGATAGTTGCAGAATCTTGTATGAATCAAGGTCACATTGCCTTTACTAAGGAGGAATGGGAAGATGCAAACATACATGCACACACATGAAGCCCAACTAAAGCTCAAATACATCACACTCAGTAGTCCTCAGGTGATCCCAAGAGAAGAGTCCCTGCAATCACTCCTAGAAACCCCCTCAACACTTCAAAAATGAAACAACTGTAAACGATTTTTCTTCTTACCTGTTTATGTAAGTTTCATTGAAAATATAAAACTTGAAGCAGATGCACTGATGTAGAAATCCAATTCTCTTCTTATCTATGAAAACAATTTATGCAACAACATACAGTTAAAAGAATATCCACAGACTCCTTAGCAACTGACAGAGAGAGGTAACGATATTTTTTTCTCTCTTTGAATTTGTGTACCAGATTTCAACTTCTCCTATATTGCCCTTCCTCAAAGTAAACAGGTATAATTATTTTGCACATATTCCTTGTCCATTGTCATTCTAAGTCTACATGGAAAAAAGACAAGATGTAGATTTTTTTCAAACTCTAAGATATTCCAAGTGAATAGAAATTAAATATAAAGCCATTTAAATAGTGTGTGTTTATTTATGTGTAGCTTGTCTTATTCCGACTGCTTACACACGTTCCTGTGGTCCATGATTAAGAGGAAATTGAGCACATTTGGGAAAGAAAAAATAAAGTTATGATAGCAAGTTGAAGCCAGGGAAAGATTAGACATAAAGTGTTAGGTGTGGGCTTGCTAGACGTGGGCTGGAAACTTGGCTCTTGCTTCCCATAGATCAAAGCCAAAAGAAAAACATAAATACATGATTCATAGTGTCCAATGGTGGGGAAAACAAACAAGTTGCTTTGGAGAAGAAAAGCCATGGCTGATAATTTCATTAATGCAAGCAATTTCCCCTATGGCCTTTCTTCAGGAAGAGAAAATATAGATGTGGCTATGAGAGCCGATGTGGTTATGCGTATACATGTTATGTAGTAAAAATCCACAAAAATATTTGTCCTGAAACAATATGAATGGGAATGTAAAAAGGTGCAGCATATGTGAAAACGGTATGGGAATTCCTCAGAAAAGTGGACATAGAATTACCACATGAGTCAACAATTTTGTATCAGGAGATATATCATAAAATGCTTAAGCAGGTTCTCAAAAAGATATTTCTACGCTCATGTTCGTAGTTGCATTATTCTCAATAGCCAACATGTGGAAGCAGCTCAAGTATCCATCTGTAGAGGAATGGATACACCAGTGTGATATGTGCATACAATGAAATATTATTCAGTCTTAAAAAGGAAGGAGGTTTCGACCCATGTTACAATGTGGGTGAGCCTTGAGGACATTATGCTAAGTGAAATAGACCAGACACGAAAGGGCAAACACTGTATAATTCCACTTACATAAAGTATGTAGAGTAGTCAAATTCAGAGACAGAAAATAGAATGGTGGTTGTTAGGGGGTGGGGAGAAGGGAGAATGAAGTAGAATTTATTGGCTGCAGACTTTCAGATGAAAAAGTTCTGGAGATGATGCTGATGACGGAAAGTCGCCACCTAATCATCCACTTAAAATTGGTTAAATGACAAATTTTACATTATACGTATTTTATAAGAGGAACAATATGAGATGGTGTTTCTTATAACATCTAGGGATTAAAAATGATGGCATAACATTCAAAATGCCACTCACTAGAAGCATTTCATAAAGCCCTCACAATGTGATCTAGTGATGTAGGTACCTGATGGTCTGACTTGATACAATGGTAGAACCTAGAGATATTAGAGTAATAGTGTCCAAGACTGTGCACGGGTGTGTGTGTGTTCATTGCCTGCTGAAGGAGTATAATGAAAGAGTCTCAGAGCTGTGTTGTGTGCTCTCTCTTGGCCAGTTCCAAAGGCATTTCAGAAGAATCCGAGGTTTCAAAAAATATAGTTTGAAAGGTGCTACTCTGGAAACACTGAATAATCACTTATCTTTCTGGATATCATAGTTGGTATCTTGAGTTATCTTATCAATATTTCATTGTATGCATATATCACACTTGCTTATCCATTCATCTACTGGTGGATACTTGAGCTGCCTCCGCATTTTGGCTATTGTGAATAATGCAGCTACCTGTAGCATCAAATATATCAGTGTATAGAGCTACTGAGCATGTTCTCTGTGAGAGCTCAATTGACTCTTTAGTGAGTTAGGAGAAATGACATTCAGGCTGTCATGCACCCACAGTCATCCAAAACTAAATCTGAAGTCTTGGGTATTGGTTTTGTAGCTGAATTACAAAGCCTATACCCCTTTACCTTAATAAAAGAGCTTTCCATGGGGACAAGGGGATATGCAAGGCGCTGGCTTATTCATGACCTAATCAACCCCTTGACTGAGGCAGACGGAGATATTTCTCTCTTTAAACAACTTAAACCATGGAAGAATTGATATACATGGTGATGTCTTCAAAATGGTGGCTGCATCTATTAAGTAAGGGTCTAAATAACTGTCCTATCAACAAAGCAAAGCAAAACAAAACAAGATAAAACCTTTCAATATGTAAGCTTTCATATTCCCCAAATAGAGGAAAAACAAGGTTCATGTTTCCAAGGGCTAATCTATAACTTAGCCACTTCCTTCTACATATGTTTTACTAAATCTTACAAGCTGTAAGGTTTAATCAGAATGTTAGATAATCAATCTCTTCCTGCTACAGCATATCCTCATCACTCCACTCATCATTACACCTAAGGCTCTGTGGTCATGGAGCGCTATATTTCTCCTGCCCCTTTTTCTTGGGAGCCTGTGGCATCTGCCATGTAGTTGTTCTAGATTTCCTGACATGACGAGAATACTGCACGATGTTAGTCAACACTTCAATGGAGACTCACGTTGATTCATAATTTCCCCTTTGATTCCAAAATAGATTTTAGGTAGCTCCTAGTTAGATTATTCCTAGGAACAGCCCCCAACTGACCCCTCAAGTATATGCACATGTTGCACATAGCCAGTGCTTTAGTAGAAAATGGTTCCTGATTTTCTGTTTATACCCAGAGCCTATTTTGTGGTACATGGCATGAGAGGAAAACACTTTGTGGTCTATTAAATATGACTAGTTCCATCCACTTGGTTGCAGACTTATGGAACATTTATAAGCAAAATGTAGGACTTTTCTTTGATTGAAATGAAGCGGTGAAGGCTTGGGAATATATCATATACTTTCTGAAAATTCTTGGAAAAATTGTGAGTCATTGAGACCCTGGCAGTGCATATGTTTCCTCTATACAATCTTATCATCACACAAGCTGTCTCCTTTAATACAAAAGCTTTCCTCTTATGAATGCCTTGCCTCAGATGTTTAATTATGGTGTTACTCCCTATCTGTTCACCCAGGGTGTGGTGTCTTATTTGTGCAACTTAGGATAGGGCTCTGGAATGAGAAATATGCCTTGATACTGGATAATAGTATTATTTCACATAAACAACATCAATACTCGTTAGTCACAGTCGTCTATCACCAATATCAATATTTTTCTTGATGTAAATGAAGTTTCCTTATTGGTGCATCAAATTGACTGTGAATACCACTCCCTATCCACTAAAAGCTTTGGTTACAATTGTGGCCCCACAGTAAACCTGGCTTCCAATATTACCAACATTCCTTAGGATGCAAGCCAAGTGGCTAAAATATTTTGCCAAATTTTATTATAGCCAAATAATATATGCTTTTTTTTTTTTTTTAATTTTTTTTAATGTTTTATTTATTTCTAGGAGAGAGAGACAGCGTGAGCAGGGAGGGTCAGAGAGAGAAGGAGTCACAGACTGAAACAGGCTCAGGCTCTGAGCTGGCAGTCAGCACAGAGCCCGACGTGGGGCTCGAACTCACGAACCGCGAGATCATGACCTAAGCGAAAGTCGGATGCTTAACCGACTAAGCCACCCAGGCACCCCTAATATATGCTTTTTGGTTACCACAAGAGCTGCTAGATTCTCCCCCTCTCCACTGATAAAATTCTAGTATTGGAGTTGCAGGTTTGTGAAGAAGAAAGAGCAGGTAAATCTTCCCTAAGTTTCTAAGTTGCCAGGTGAGGTTAGCACCAGATGTCTACTGTCCTTGTTTGAGTACTTGAAACACTAGGCAATAACTAGTCAGAATTTCTCTTCTTTAGAGTTCCAAGGGAAATGAGTCTGACCAACTTTTCTGCCTGAGCTGTGAACACTTCCAAGAGTAAGTGACACCCAAGGTGAGTCCTTCAATGACTCAGTCAAGTTCCCTGGACGACACCACCAATGTTCTCACATGTGAGCATTGTTTTTCCATTCTTCCTAGTGTTTTTCCAAGGTATGGTGGTTATGAAGAAGTGGAACACAACAGAGTCTGTGTCCTGGTCACTGGTTGGCACAAAGAGCTCAATTAGTGGGGGAGTAAGATCAGAAAGAGGGAGCTTCTCTGAACGAGACCAATCTCTTCTTCCCTTCAGCATGTGGGTAAATGAGGGCAACCTTTGGTCGCTTAGACCTACATGGGTCTTAGTGTGAATTTATCTCCATGAACAAAGATAAGCTTCACCTCTTTCATACCCGTTCAGTGTCCCAGAGGCTGCTTTCTATCATCTATCCTTACTTGAAAGATCTGACCGCTTCTCATTCTTCCTACCATACCAGACTGTGGTCACCAATCCTTTATCCCTGGACTTGGTGGTAGGTGGAGCTTTGGAACACGGTTCTTGCACATCCACTGAAGTCCTCATTTCACTAGTTATAGAATCACATTGATCCATTATTGCCTGATATTTGGAATCTGATGTCCCCACCATTTTCCTCCTTTGTTTCACTCACCTGAAGATACTTAAACTTTCTTCGGAGGATTATAGGTTATTTTAGGCAGATGTTGCTAGGTTTCTAGTTGCAAATTAGGAATATGGTGGTTATTTCTGGGATGGAAAAGTATATATAAAAGAAATACAACATGGAGTTTCTTCATACCCTTCACTCAAGCAGCAGCTATTTAAGAACAATAAGATGCACAAATACACCTGTGATATGGAAGTCTAATCTCATCCAATTGTATCCATTTACATGTGTACATCAATTATATGTGTATAAATTATATGTGTATATCAATTATATGTGAATAAAATTTAAGAAAAACATAAACAATTAGAGAGCTGATCCCATTCCTCCTGCCACCACCTGACTGGACCTTCTGAAGATTGACCTTGACTATAAGTTCTGGTTGTCTTTTCATTAGCTCCAAAGGGGCTAGCCTTTAAAAAGCCATATGATGGCCTTCTTGTTGTTGCTTAGTTTTCCCAAATCTTAACATCGGCAGCAGATGTTATGGTTTCTGGTTAAAAGTAATGGTAGCTAGAGTTCCAGAAGTTTTGTTAGCTTGTCATCAACTTCTCAATCCTGGCTCCAACTCACAGTGATGGTCACCTTTAGTCAGGATTAAATGACCTTACTCAGATTTCTTAGTGACTCCATTCATACTGCTGTCGAAGGCTGCATTTTCTCACGAGAGGTACCATCTGTTCTCTTTGTCTCATCCCTTTTAAGACAATCATATTTTGCATAGGGAAGCACAGAACCTTTGTGACCTGATTGCTTATGGGCGCACCTCTTGCCCCTGGTGTGTGTCAAGGCATTGGCTGGCAAATTACACTGTTGACCAAAGGCAAGCTGTGGTGTTCCGGTATCCTTTTTGAATTTGTAAAGTACCAGCAAGATTGCATTTAGTGCATTAGATTTTACCACATATGCTCAGATACATCCCTTAATACCCTAATCCATGTCTTCCAAAGTCAGGCAAGTCTGTAACTGCTGTCCCTATTTCCTGGGACCGTGTAAATAAAGACCTTCTTGGCCTATTCTGGGATATCTCACCCAGCAGCATGGGAGGCTCAGATTCTACCCATTGTACATTCTGTCTCCTACTTATATTGTTATAGCTACTAGGTCACTTTAAAAGTAAGCCTGGGTCCCTGGCATCTTCCTCATATTTCTAGATTTTGAACCCAGGATTATTTGTCTTATACATGGCATTAGTATTACAGATGAAAAGAATATTAGTCAAAGGATTATTAGTCTTCTTGACTTCAGGCTTTTGTCTCCTACCAATGCCTACATCTGGTGTTACCAGAATTGTGGCTGTAATTCCTTCCTTAAAAATTGTCTATCCTGTGATTGACATAGGAACCAGACATGTTATTTGAATTTCAGGAATCATATTCTTAGCTGTGTCTCAGATCTTAGAGCTTTTCAATGTAACACAAAGGATTTTTGTGATGGGCCAGATTGTGGCCTCCGAAATACATATGTTGAGGTGCTCACCTTCAATACTCCACAATGTGATCTTATTGGGAAATAAGGTGACTGCAATGTAATTAGGGAAAAATGAAGTCATGCTGAAGTAGGATTGGTCCCCAATCCCGTACGACTGGCGTCCCTATAAAAAGGGGAAATTTGGACACAGACATACACCCAGGAAGAATACCAGGTGAAGAAGCAAGCATAGTTGGAGGGCTACATCTACCGGTAACGAACAGAGCATATTGTCAGCAGACCACCAGAAGTTAAGAGGGAGGCATGGAACAAATTTCCCCTCACAGCCCTGAGAAGGAACAAACTCTTTCAACACCTTGACCTTGGATTCCCAGCCTCCAGAGCCATGAGACAATACATGTTTGTTGTCTAAGCTATCCAGTTTGTGGTACTTTGTCATGGCATCCTAGCAAATTAGTGCCATCTCCGGGTGGCGTAATCTTGGCTATGGGATTTCCAAATGGCTTGCGTGCCTATGGCCGACTGCATTCTCATAAAGAGATGTAATATTCTGAATCTAATTCAGTGTTATTTATATTCCTCCTTTTATTAAGTTATTATACTCTCCCCAAAACTTATCCTTGAATGACCTATTACCATGCTTTAATATTTGCCTTGGGTAGAAAAATGCATGTTTCAAAATAATATTGAAGGGGCAATATTTGGGCTTCATTGATAAATGTTAACCTACTTGTATAAAAAACAACACTGCTATAGATATTAAATATTCTTGGAGAAGATTTATGGGACCCACAAAATATTGTTTATTGCTGAAGTCACATGCAGCACTTACATATTTAACAATTAGATTTTTCCATGCTTTTTACCCATGATGGATTTATATTTTTATGTTCTTGAAATGGTATAAATTTCTTCATGGGGAAAAATATAAATTTTAGGTTAATTCTGATAATATGTGTACTCCTTAACTTGCCGGCCATTTTTCTTTTTTTTTCTGGCTGACAACATTATCCATCGGAAAGCATTCTGTAATGTGGAGTTGCATCATTTTTCTGTAGTCCAAAAAGTAGTTAGTCAACATAGAATCATGATACATCTGTTGATTTATTTTCATAAATGATGCCTGTGTCTAAATGACATATGGGAATTATTAAAGTGAATTAAAATCACAGAATCCATCGATTTAATATTTATTATAAAAAGTGAGACTAAGACTATTGATGGCCTATTCCATTAGCTGAAAGATACCCACATATATGTGTATATGTATGTGGTATATGTATAAATGCACACATATATAAATATTTTAAAATATTTTAAATTACTCAGTATCTGTACTCTTAATCTTTTTTCTTTATCAGTTTTTTTGTTGTTGTTATTCATGTTATATTCATGAAAACTAGAGTTGAAATGGAATATTTTAAATACAGAACTCTCTAAGTTAAAATTTTAAATGAATTAGGATTGAAATGGGCAAATAAGTATACTCTGATTGATGATTTGCAAATAAAGCAGAGGTGATTTCTGAAAGCTCTCCCTTTTCCTAGCTCATCGATCATTTCAAGACC
Organism: Proteles cristata cristata; assembly: GCA_017311185.1. Classification (NCBI taxonomy): domain Eukaryota; kingdom Metazoa; phylum Chordata; class Mammalia; order Carnivora; family Hyaenidae; genus Proteles; species Proteles cristata. The sequence continues at coordinate 365,131 of JAESUZ010000075.1, forward strand.
TAAAGAAAGATTCGCCAATACGTCCACGGTACATGGTGGAGCAGAGTTCTTCAGGGCCTACCCCTGCGGCAAGGGATAAACTAAGCCCATGAGTTTCCTCACATCTATGTTCTAAGTAGAGTAGCTCTATTTTCATGTTTTTAATAACATATTTTTGTATCCTGTAAGATTATAGTAAGTGGCAATAAGCCCCTATTAATTAAGAAAAATTATGAAAACAATGGACTTCTCCAAATAGTATCATTTAGATACAAAAAATGTCTTTTAAGAAAAAGTTTAACTTTCTTCTTAAAAACCCAACTACTTGGCATCTGGGTGGCTCAGTGGGTTGAGCATCTGACTTTAGCTCAGGCCATGATCTCATGGCCTGTGAGTTCAAGTCCTGTGTGAGCCTCTCCTCTGTGAACGCAGAGCCCACTTTGAATCCTCTGTCTTTCTCTCTGTCCCTACTGTACGCTTTCTCTCTCTTTCTCTCTCTCTCTCTTTCTCAAAAATAAATAAAAAATTAAAAAAAGAATCTATCTACCATAACCAACATGAACTCACCCACACACTTAAGCTTTTAACTCTGCATAATTATACTAGTGAGTTCCACATGGTTTAATTGCATATATGACATGCTCTAGAGATATTTCTAATGGTTTGTGTAACTAAATAACTTACATTAGAATTTTTTCCCCAGAAAAGGATATGTTTAATTCATTTATCAAAACAGTTCAATTAGGTTTTTCCCACAAGGATTTTTTTTGTTAAAATTTTACTTACATTTCCTAGGAAAAATAATGTTTTCTGTAAAACATATATTCACAACATAAGGAATATATGTAATGTGAAACAGAGTAGAAGATAAAGGGAAAAAACAATTTCTCCAATCATTTCACCAGAAGTACAGAGATAAACTTGAGGTATATATCATTTATACAAATCTTTGTATAAATATACACCAATGAAAAGATATAACTATAGACAGCAAAGTAAACAGAAATGTGGTTCAAAGTATATTTTAAAAGTTATCATATCACATGATATTTTAAAATAATAAATTACATGATGTTGATGTTAATTTTACTTGAAATTGATGTGATGATAAAATCGAATAAAAGTGGACAAAATTATTGAACGTAAAATTTCTCACACAAGATATTATTTTTTTATTTCTAAGTGTATTTTTTTATTTTGAGAGACAGAATGAGAGAGAGAGAGAGAGAGAGAGACAGAGAGAGAAGAGAAGAACACAAGCTGGGGAGGAACAGAAAGAGAAAGAGGGAGAAAGGGAATCCCAAGCAGGCTCTGCACTGTCAGCATGGAGCCTGATGCGGGGCTCAAACTCACAAACTGTGAAATCATGACCTGACTTAAAGTCAAAAGCTGGGGGCTTAACTGACTAAGCCAACCAGGTGCCCCTCAACAGATATTATTTCTGTAATTAAGATAGTTTTTGTAAGACAGTAAGAGTTCGGGGTCATTATGTTTTTATTTATTGTCACATCTCAATATTAGCCTCTCTGCCACAGAAAACAAGGGCATTGATACTTTGGCTCTTCCTTCTCACACTTCAATTCTGTAATTAGAGTAGTTCTTATATTCTCAAATCTGTAACACTGTTATTCAATTATGTAACTATAGTTCCCATGGTTATTTAGTATCACTATTATATATAAATTGATTCATACTGAACGGAACTCATTTTACTATGGTTTCTCAGGATTTTGTTTTGAGTTATTTTTATTGAACCATCCTTTGACCAGAATTAAAACTGACCAAGAACGATTTCTTCCCTTCAAGGTGTTATGATTTTTATCTGTGCTGTTTCAACTTGCTTATTCACGCATCTATTTGTTGGTAGGTGGTTTTAACTTTTCCAACAGGTCTTCCTGCCATTTTCTCTATTCCGTATATAAATAGGGTTCAAATTGTGGTGGCCACACCAGCATCACCTGGGGACTTGGTTGAAATGCAAATAAGTCTCACCCTTCCTCAGACCTGCTGAATCAGATACGCAGGGAGAGGAACCTGGAGCCGAGCCTTCTGTGTTCTAACAACACCAGCAGGTGGTTCTGAAGAACATTCAAGTTTGAGAACCACTTCTCCCTATAATGATTGGGGCCTTTTGTAAACCTAGAGAGTTGTGTTCCAGTATTGCAGCTCTCAGTGTCCTGCTCAATTCTGCAGCAGCCCCTAGTGCCCCCTATATGTTTTCTTGTTTCAGTGAATCATGTTCTTAGGTAATTCTAAGCCATTTAACTTATATTGTTATCGCTACCATTACAGTGTGTTATGTTAACACAGTTGATTTGATTGCTTTTTGTTTTGTCCATTCTTGGAGACCGATGCCTGGGACCTGTGGGATGCTTGATCATAAGTGGGACATGGGACTCCCATCATATGGCAAAGTTGTCGCTGTTATGTCTGCCCTGTGTTGTGAGAGCACGGTGTTTGGTCCCATTCAGATATCGTGGCCTGAAGAATAGTGAATCCCGGGAGCAGGCGTCCTCCTCTGGTAACATTTATTCCTCTCCTACCTCAGGGCTCATGGCTCTGTGCCTTTGAGGGCGGTGGAGGGGATGACCCATCCTTTTGAATGTAGACCACCTCCTATTTCAGTATTTTACCCAACTGTCCTCAAGTTTGCAGAAAATATCAGCCTGATTTTTCAACGTCTTTGTTTTTATATTTGTTCCAGTAGCTATTTCCACTAATGCCCTGTTAGAAAGAAAAAACCATAAACATCCCTCCTCCGGGGATTATGTGCATATAAGTGCACGGCATTATGCACTTGGTGTGCAAATATTACAACAGCGTCTCCACCACTTGGTGCCCATCATGCTCACATGCATGTATGCCGATCACCAGATCATCTACTTACGAGATTCCCAAGCAATTTCTGAGAGTCCATGAGGGCTCCCCAAACTCCTCGAGAATGGACATGGGCAGATCATGTTGTAGAGATATCTCTTGTGCTTCCCCTGGAAGAGTTCTGCATGTATCCATCTGCCCTACGGGGCTGTCCCACTTGTTTTATTTGGCCAAGCACAGCTACCTTTATTCCTGACCAAGCCAGGACACAGGGGCAGTTGTTTTGTTTTGTTTTGTCGCATGTGAGCAAACACTGCCAAGGACCCTGAATTGCCTGATTCGGAGGATGAAAGTTCAAGGGCATCACATGGTGGGCATTACTGAAGTTTAGTCTTCTTGGCTACTGTCCCCTTCTGCTGGCCTTTGCTTCCCTGTTGGCCGGGGTGAAGCAGAGCGCCTCAATCGCCCTTTCTGTCCACCTTCAGCACCCGGCGATCCTCGAAAGAGCACGATATGCCTTTTACCCCAAGCTGCGGCAGTGGGCACAAGCAGCCAGGGCTCTTGATGACTGTCGTCCCCTCACGTAAGTCACCTGTGGCCCCGCACACACGGCCCCCTCCCCAGCTGGCGGGCGTAGCCAGGACCGAAGGGTGGTCCCGAGAGGAGAGGGGAAATCTCCAGCGGGTCCGTCTGCCAGGGGGGCGGAAGCTGGCCCAGATGGCAGGGCTGGCCTCAGCCAGGACTGCGGCCACCTCCTTCAGTGATGCGTCCATGGCGATGGGCAGACACAGCAGCAGCCGGAGCTCGCGTGGAATCTTCTTCGGTAGCTTCTGGCTTTTCCCATGAAATAAGTCGTCAGATGAGACGGAACGAGGGGCATTGGGAATTATAGTGGAGACAAGAGAGTTTTAAGGATTCAAAGGAAAATGAATGAAATAGTCAGCTGTGTAATTAAGAGAAACAAGGGCTACAGAAGTAGAGCATGATTGTCGAAGAACATCGGTGCACGGTTCTCTGCATAAAATCCTCCTGTGCTTTCTTGTCTTGAAGGGGAAAAAAAATCCCCATGAGCTCAGACAGCATCTCCTACTGCTTTAGTGCTCATTTGTCCTGCTCCAGGTGGACTTGGCTCTGGGTTCCTTCTACAGGTCAGGAAGGCTCCTGCCCCAGGTCCTTTGCACCTGCCTTTCCTGCCACCTGTAAGTCTGTCTTCCTGGACACTCCACTTAGTTCCTGGCCTCTCTTCCTTCAAGTCTTGCCCTCATGTGCCATTGCAGTGAGGCCTCCCCACATTCTTCACTCTAAGGATAAAATGCCACTCAGCAGCCTCCATTCCTCCTCTGCCTCATCAATCAATTCCTAAATAAAATCAAATTAACTTTTGTGTGTGTGTGTATTGCTTTTCTCTCCCAATTGAAAAGACAGTCTTTGTATGTGTTTATCTGTGGCTATAACAGTGCCTGGGACAGATTAGCCATAAATAAACTTTTACTGAATGGGGAGAATTTCAAAAAGACATGGAATAATTGTGTCTCATTAATTGTGTATCATCCATTTCTCATTTTGATGAAAAGAAACCACTCGCTACATGGTAAAAATCCACAGGCACCAACCTTGTCTTGGGCTGTGCACTTACCTCGTAATTCAATACGCAAGAGCATCTAGTCTTTGAAGCTGTTTATACCCACAGAACGGAATTTAAAAATTTTTAAACATCGGGGTGCCTGGGTGGCTTAGTCGGTTAAGCGTCCGACTTTCGCTTAGGTCACGATCTCACGGTTGTGGGTTCGAGCCCCGCGTCGGGCTCTGTGCTGACTGCCTGCTCAGAGCCTGGAGCCTCTCTCGGTCTGTGACTCCCTCTCTCTCTCTGACCCTCCCCTTCTCACGCTGTCTCTCTCTCTCTCCTAGAAATAAATAAAACATTAAAAAAATTTTTTTTTAAACATCTATCTAAGCTGGATGAAGAAGTATGTTAACAGCCTAATCTATTTGGATGATTTACTGACAACTCATTTTGTAACTGAAAATGCATGGCTATCAGTCCACTTTTGAACCGTTAGTTTAGGCTATTTGAATACATATGATATTTAAAATCATCTTGAACTTATTAGCCTTGGAAGCACCTTATGAGCATGTATTAGTCAGTTTAGTATATCCAACGGTTACTTATTGTGTGACACATAATATGTATTCTATAAAATATTATACTATTTCCTTTCTAACTGGATTTATAAGAGTTATACATAGATTGGCAGAGTATTATAAACAGTTTTCCCATGTTTGGCTTTAATGCCAAACTTTTAAAAGAGCAGGCTCCCCTTTTCAGAGTTGAAGTTCAAAGACACAGGCCCTAGAAAGGAAAACATAGCTTTTTGCCTAAATTGGCAATCAAGTTAGTAAAATTTGTAATTCAGGACTAGTTCTAGTTTGTAGTTTGAATAATCAGTGCGGGGTATTCATTGATGAAACTCACTGGATACTTTTCCCTGTTCCACAGGATACTTTACACGGTATAACGATTGTGTTTTGTTTTGTTTTTTTTTTTAATGTTTTATTTATTTCTAGGAGAGAGAGAGACAGCATGAGCAGGGGAGGGTCAGAGAGAGAGGGAGTCACAGACTGAAACAGGCTCCAGGCTCTGAGCTGGCAGTCAGCACAGAGCCCGACGCGGGGCTCGAACCCACGAACCAAGAGATCATGACCCGAGCGAAAGTCGGACGCTTAACCGACTAAGCCACCCAGGCGCCCCATAACGATTGTGTTTTACATTCAGAATGAAGTATGAAATGATAGAAAATAGGTGCATACAGAAAAATTTCATCTGAAATATTTCAGGGAAACAATGGGTGATTATCTCACAACCCTCTTCAGTTTGAATTTTGAATCAGAGTGATCCATTCACAAATAACAATGGATTTGTCCGCAACCCATAATCGTAGGGCCAGACTTTTCCTGTAAACAAGCAACTTACAGGGGTGCCCCGGGTGGCTCAGTCGGTCAAGCATCCAACTTCTGCTCAGGTCATGATCTCACGGCTTGTGAGTTCAAACCCCGTGTCTGGCTCTGTGCTTCAGCTCAGAGCCTGGAGCCTGCATCGGATTCTGTGTCTCCCTCTCTTTCTGCACCTTCCCTGCTTGTGCTCTCTCTCTCTCTCTCTCTCTCTCTCTCAAAAATAAATAAACATTGAAAATTTAAAAAAAAAAGCAACTTACAATATAATGATATGAAGAGCCATGTATATTTTGTTGGAAGGATATTTAGAACATAATCATGGAAAGCAGAAATAGTTAGTTTTCTGGGTAGCACTATAATCTGGCTGGGAGTCTGGCCATGCGATCAAAATAAGCAATTAAAATTTATTTGATGTGTTCAAATTTTACACATTTTCTCACAATCACTCGTAATATAAATAGAGACCTCATTTCTGATTAAAGTCCTTCGTTTATGGTGAAGTCTCTGATATTTTATTTCGAGGAAACAGTGTAAGTGCCCTTTCCTTCCACCTCACACTAACCTGTTTCTGTTATTGTTCCAACCCCCTGGGCAGTACTTTCTATAAGCTTTGGTGGCAGTTTAGTCAGTGGTCAATAATACTGCACCAACATTGCATTCAAAAAGCAGTCAAACAAGTATACATTTCACCTGCAATAAAATGATCCATGTAGCTCCAGTGTGGCAATAGGTTGCTAAATACCTACATGCAGATTTAAATAAATATATTCACTTTTATTTTTAAGATGCCTCTCTGGCTGCTAAAAATACTGGTGGGCCACCTCTGGTTTAAGATTATCTATTACCACAACTTAATCTAGCTCATCCTACATGGTACCAATGTATGTTTTATTCTATACCAATGATTCCCAAACCCACATGTGTTTTTAGTCCAATCATACAATTATTTTTCACTGATCTTTAACATTACTCCTATGATGGCTTATTTTTTCCACGTGTGTTTGCAGTCACTGAAATTTACATGGGATTCTAGGATATTTCACGGCCAATCTATTTAGGTTTTGCTCGTACTCACAGGGCACAGTTATTCCTATGTAGAGATAGCCTTCCTAACCCCTGAGGGTCTGGGGCTTCAGCTGAAAACCTGAAATATTACCCCAGACTCTTCCCTGGGCTGGCATTGAACTCCTAGAGGGACCAACTCCTGCAATCCCTTTCTGATTTCCAGCTTTCTAGCTGCTGGTTGCTGCCCACTTGCATCTTGGGAGGGAACCGATAATCTGGGGAAAATTTACATGTAGATTTAGCCTGCTTCTTTCATGTTTTCTGCTCTTCAAGTTCAAGACATTTCATGAGACCTGAACTACTTCTGTCTCTTTGCCTGGCAAGAATAGACCTTTTATTTAGGTTTCACTTCCCCACATCTTCATTTGGAAAACTTCAGGAAAAAAAAAAAAAAAGCCAGCTGTGTTTTCCACTCAAGGAAGGCACGCTTTTTGTCATTGCTCCGTCATGCATCTTGGGACAAAAATCTTTCCTTTGTATTTTGAGGTTGATGTTTTAATACCCAACAGTGCTATTTCCCCATCCAAGCCTTAGTAAACAGAACCCGTGTACTACGCTTGACAGATATTAGGTATAAATGCTTTGTCTTCTCATTCTTCACCTGAATGTACTGAGTTTTAGATTTTTAAAGTCGTTTTATTTTTCTGTGACTGGCTCAAATCTCGTAGCATATTGCCTTCCAGGTTTACCCATATTGACACATATTGGAAACTCCCTTCTCTTCCAAGTTTGGAAGCATTCCATTGTTCTTTACAGACTCATCAGCTCTTTCCATAGTGAGGCTATTTCCTACATCTCAGCTATTGTGATGGTGTCACAGTATGTTTATGTCTCAGGGTCCTGATTTCAATTCTCTTGGATAAACATCTAGATGTTGGGCTTCTAGGTCATCCAGTAGCCCAAGTTTTAGGACTGTGAGGAAACTCCATATTATTTTCCATAGTGGCCACAGTCAATGTATAAAATGTGGAGTAAAAGGAAAATTTGGAGAATTGGGCAGATTCTCCTCATTATCTCTTTGCAGCTTTCTGTATAAAAGCATATTCCCATACCTTTATTTGGGCACATTTCCCAGATGTTCTTATAACGATGAGTGGTACAACTCATGTTGTCCATTGGGAGCAAAAACAAATTTTATGCTCTTGTTGGAGAGAGTGAACACATCGGGGTACTTGTCTGCTGGCTACAGTGTAGGTCAGATGACTCAAAGTCCATCCAGCATCTCTAATCAAGAGATGATCCTGGAATGGAAATACACACAATGGGAGTAGCAAGGTTTGAGAAGCTGTGGTCTCTGCCTCTGGGCCAAGGGTTGGCACCTCCTGATGGCTATCTCTGAGCTCTGTTAGTGTGACAGAGAAATAAACGTCCCTCTCATTGAAACCAGTGTTGATTTTTATGTTACCTGTAGCCACATCTAATCCTAATGGTGCACTCTTTAATTTGGATGATACAGACACTTTATTTTAAATCTTCCATTGTGCGTATATTATATTAAGAGGACACAGATACACAACAAAGGAGAAAAAAATTAAAATTTGTAATCATAACTGTATTCTGATTTACTGCTAGTATTTGCAGTTGTGATCCCAGAAGCCATAAGCAAGAAGTCTTTATTAATGTCAGTATTTTAAATAAGGAAAAAGTGATGCCAAAATTAGTGAGGCAATGCCAAAATCTAGCTGCAATGTTCATATTATTAAAAAATGTAATACATGAACATAAAAAGTTGCATGTCTTCAGTGATGGTAGGCAACTTTGTAAAGATGTTAAAAAGCAGTATGATTGGTATTCTAAGAGGTTGAGCTCATTAAAACACAAAACAGATACGGGCAACTGGGTGGCTCCATTGGTTGAGTGTCAAACTCTTGATTTTGGCTCAGGTCATGGTCTTATGGTTTGTGAGTTTGAGCCCCGTATCAGCCTCTGCACTGAGAGCATGGAGCCTGCTTGGGATTCTCTCTCACCCTCTCTCTATGCTCCTTCCCTGCTTGCATTCTCACACACTCTCAAAATAAATAAACATTAAAAAAACACACATACCCACAAAGCAGATAAATTAAGAAAAATCTTCCCTTTAACATGGATTAATTGTTTCAATATGTATTTTCTTTATATTTCAAACTCTTTAATGACTGTATCTTCTAACTGACTTTAAATGTTCATACATTAAATAATTTGCATTATCCCAAACAGCTTAAGACACCTTGGTGACTGGGTAATGCAACAGATTACTTTGGCTCACTGTGAATTGATTAGCTTTGAGGACCCTTCATTTGCATAGTTAAAATTTCTCCTCTTACAGTAAAAAGTAACAACAAGTCCTGGTCCAAAGGACCCTGGGTACACGCAATTAAGCCCTCACTGATCATTTGGTTTTAGGTGATATCTCTTTGCTTCCCACAATCACTTACATATAATTTTTAGTTTGGTTAAAAAAAAGAGTTATGTTAATTTCCTATGATATTTTTGAGCCGAATTGAGATACAGTCTTTTCAGATGACTCATGTTCCGATGAAGCAAGCATCTGCTCAAATTACCAGGAGGGCATTAAATAAAAAGTGAGCATGTGGGCATCTTTAAGACATTAGATAAGACCAGCTGTTTCATATTCTCAGAGCCCTTTCAATAATAAAAAGCTCCCAGGAAGCGTGCAGGTAAGTGGGTTTGCAGAGGCAGAGGGCCTGGGCGGCTGGCCATGCAGACAAGGAGGCACAATAGCATTGCTCAGCAGTCTTGCATTTTCTAGGGCAAGCTGGTGGCTGCTACCCCAGCAGGCGGGCGCGCATTAGGCCAAAATCCATGTCTAGGAAGACAAAACAATCTACAGGCCCTGTTCAAATACCCCTTTAGAATTTAAAATATTTAGGTGCTCCCTGTAATGCAATTCTAAATATAGAAAAATCGGGCTCCTTTTAACTGTACAGGGGAGATTATAAATCATCTTGCACAAGCATAGGAGGAATCCCCTCATACCACAAGACAAAGCATTTATACTTTTCTCCTTTCATAGCTAATCATTGGAATAATTAATTAAACCCCTTTAACATGGTACCCTTCCCACCATCACTTGCTAAAACACACTCTAGAAAGGTCATTTATTCATTCAACATTAAAGTACACAAACCAATACTGTACAGCACTTTAAACAAAAACTTATACTAAGTACCCTCTAGATTAGTAGACCCAATCAGGGTATTAAACGAAAGTGAGTCCTGATTCTCTGGAAATGACTCTGTTACAGGCAAGTATGAACGACACCTGTATCTATATCCACCGCTTGCTGACATGCTGAGTGGTCTTAGTTGTCTGATCTCGGTGCAGACACTTGGTGTCAGCGAAGACAATCAGGTTCTTACCCTCAGATACCCAAAATTTGGAATGGAGGTACGTAAAGTCCGAAGTCACTTATGCTGAGCCTCACCAAAGGCACAATTCTCATAGCAAAATCCACACACTCCTATTGCTGATTTTCTAACATCATCATGGCTTCTCCCCCAGCTCACTAGCTTCACTATTAACTTCTTATTTTAATTTAGCTACCACAGTACCTCCTCTTCCATGTAAAATAGGAAGAGTCAATTTCTACTGCTTGCAGTCAAGAAAATATTACTAATACATAAACTAGTCTCTATGCTTACCGTTATTTGTTGCCACTATCCCTGTATCTCTAGTGCGTAGGTTGCTATAGACGTCACTGATTTTATAAACTTCTTTCTATTTCAAATATGTATCATCTAAGCTGGTAAAACCTATTAACTAGATACCCTTGTTGATTGCTTAAATTTGACCTCTTTTAAATTTCAAGAGAACTCCTTTAATGACGAAGGAAGGAAAGACATTTGGAACTGAGGGGATATGACTTGTAAGACAAAGGTTGGTCAGGAAAAAGGTACATCAGTTGGGGTTCTATAAGGTATTTAAGCCCAGAGATACTGGAAAGGATTCCAAGTATTTGAAGCCGGAGTTAAACATCACCAGATTCATATTTCCCAGCGAGCATGAGATGAACAATGGAGAGATCGAAACAGGATAGGGATTTGTTGCTGTTGAAAGATAGGAAACAACAGTAGCGGAGATGATTGGGTGTTGGTGGTGAGAATGGAAAACTATAATCGGTTCTGAGAGGAATGTTCAGGAATGGAAAGGACTGGGGCTTGATTATCTATCTACCAAAGGAGCATGGTGAGAATCACCCCACGATTTCCTTGTGCTGGAAAATGGTGACCAAATGTCACCATTAGAAATGAGGGTAAATTTCAGGTTTGAAGGACTTGCAAGACCCAAGGGGGAAGACAATCAGTAGATTGCTGGAAAGTTACCACAATATCGATCCAGAGTAAAGGACTGTGGAAGAGTGTTTGAAGGCAGAGGACAACGCCAATGTTACCATGAGCACAGAGTCAAGGGAAATCAAGAGCGAAGCCTAAAGCTTAGCAGAGTCAAGTTCAGGGTGGGAAAAACTAAAGAGTCGAGTAAGGACAGCTCAGGGAATAGACACATTCGATGTAGAAAGTTCTTTTTGAAAGTTTATCTCTGAAAGGGAGAGGGAATTAGAGTTCACTGCTGAAAACGAATGCAGTGTTGAGCAAACCATCTCATCTGTTTGGTTAGGAGGAGGTAGCACATACTAAAATGCTGAGGTCAGGTAAGAGACCCAGTGGTGTGTTTACAGTGAGGGGTTCCCATGAGGATTGAAGACCTTCATAAATAATCACTGGACTTGAGTACAGAATTTGTGGATAGGAAGATGTTTGAGGCTTCACATGTAGATATTGCCCAGAAGTCTGTATTGACCACCCCCTCCTTGGTTGTGTGATTTCCCCCTAGGGAGGCTCGTAAGCCTGGCTTAGGTGACAAGATAGCTATGATCTTCTTTTTCTTTCTTTTCAAACTCTGGATTTTTCTTTCAAGTGTGTGTGATAGACTAAAAATTAATAAGAGGAATTTAAAACAATGACATAGGTGTTGTCAAAGTCCATGGAGCATGAATTCTGAATTTGTTGGGGAAGAGGCAGATTTTATTTTATTTAATAACATTTACATAAAGGTCATGTGGCACCAAGCCTTTCTAACAACTTTATAAAAATTAACTCATTTAAGCAGTGATGAGGACAGGGTATGAGAAATAGTGTCCAACAGAGGCCCAACACAGTCAAAGAACTGACAGTTAGGGCCAACGGAGACCAAGTATTAAGCTCTGTTTGTTGCATTGCCTTATATTTTATTCTCCAGTCAGTTTCATGGAAACATCATGTCAAGTTGCAAACACAGGTAAGGTGACATTCAAAGGTCTTTCGTGACTCAGATTGTGTTTGGATCTAAGACCTAAAAATGTTGCATAAGTCGGAATTCTTATCATTAGAAAAGGTCTTTGTATTTGACAGCTCGTTAAGTACATGAAATTTGGCTCCATTTCTCAGTCGGTTGAGGAAAACCTTAAACAGACACTTTGGTAGGCATTTTAAACTTGATGAGATTTGGGGGCTTTCCTCCAGGCTATTCAGCCCATCCTCTGAGAATAAGCAGCACCAGGTCTGCTCTTGACTCATGCTAATCTCTATTACATTTTGTATTACTTCTCAGGTGATGGGATTTTTTTTTAAATTATCTTTTTCAGTTGGGGAGAAAAAGAGGATGGTAGGCCAGTTCATATGAATTTTATAATGTTTTTTGTGGTGGTTACTAGTTTTTTGTTGTTTGATTTTTTTTCCTAATTCTCATTTTTATCCATCATCCCTTGGGCCATCTCTCTTTGCTCATTTTGTGTTGATTAAAGTGTATTCTTGAGTTGTATATTACAGCCAACTCTAAACTTTACCTGAAGTTCGAGTTCTTTACCCATAGTTTTGTCCCTGTTGGCTGGCCTTTGTCTTGCTATCGTCACGTGGCCTTCATTCCTATAATGTGCCTCGTATTACATCTAGAAAGTTATCTTTCTTCTTTTGTCTTCCATGCAGAGACAGAAGGAAAACATCTTTTTATAAAAACTTCACTGAAGATTATTGACCCCAAAGCAATGATGACATAGAGTTCGGACGCGCTTTTTGTTCATTTCCTTATGCAAATGTAGAACCTTGCCACGTTCAGAATCCAATAACTATTTTATTCCAAGTTTCTTGTTTGTTTGCTTATAATATTGTCTGTTCCCAGAAACTTGTATTTCTTTTCTGACCTAGGGTGATTTGTTTTTCAGAAACTAACTCTTTAGTTAGTTTTTAATACGGCATTATTGAAATACCTTTGGTTCTAAGATATTGCAAACTCAATCTTACTGGTGGGGTTTTCAAAAATAATGTATCTCGATGATCATATCCTGAGTTCTCCTACCCCAATACTCACAAAGAGAGGCTGTGTAAAATATATTATTACATTGGACACAAACTGCAACACGCTTGAATTATTTAGTAAATTATTTATTACATAGCTCATAAACATTAAAAATACTCTAGACCAGCATAACAATAGTCTTTAAATACTTATAACGGAGATGGGGAGAATTTATATGTCAAGTGCGTTTGAAAGGTTTCAGAATGTTAAAATAACTTGCAAAGATTTCCTTTTTCCCCCAAACTTTGAGAACTATTATTCTAAGGGATCACAAATACAAAATTGTAGAGAGAAAGTTGAAAAGCAAATCCAATGAAGGCACTATAGCTACACTCCTTGCTTGCATCCAGGTGATAAATAATCCTGCCGGACTGGATATGAATTCCAGAAGTGGTGATCTTCCTGCAAGTGGCGTTCTTTTGTGTTGTGCCTACCTGGAAGCCATACTCAAAGCCAAGTCACCCCTACCAAACAGATAGTACCCATAATGCTTTTTTGAAGATTGGGAGATCGTGATTTTTTTAGTTTGTTTTTTATTTATTTTCATATCCCAGAGCAGAAACATGATCAAACTTTCTATTAGGAAGAATCTCATCTTGCCCGTCAAAGTTTCATTCCTTCCCAATAATTCCATCTCTCTTTCTTCTAGTCAATATGTAGACTCACAAAGCCCCTTTTGCTGAGAGCAATTAAACTCTTTATTTTCTGTTGTCTTAACAATGTTTTTTAATGTTTATTTATTTTTGAGAGAGAGAGTTGGGGAGGGGCAGAGAGAGAGGGAGACACAGAATCTGAAGCAGGCTCCAGGCTCTGAATTGTCAGCACAGAGCCTGACACGGGGCTCCAACCCATGAACCATGAGATCATGACCTAGCTGAAGTCAAGCGCTCAACCAACTGAGCCTCCCAGGAGCCCCTTTTATTTTCTGTTTTCATTTCCACCCTGTTGAACAAAGCCAGGCCTGCAACATGTCCCCTGCGGGCCTATCGCCTCCCACCCATCTTTATGCACAGTAAGTTTGAAGTTGTTTCTCTCTGAGGCTGGTCAGCTACACCAGGACCTCTACACATCTCAGCTTTACTGTCTGTTTCATGAGTTTGGAGGAATTCTAAACCAAGAAGCGCTTCTGTAGTTTTAAAAAAGCTGTAATCATATTATAAAACGGGATATGTAGAGTGGACATGTCATTATTGTACACAGAAGAATGTCTTTGGGATGGGATGTGGAGAAGCGCAGGTAGTTCTAAGAATGCTTTCTGCACTTTCCTAACAGTTTCCTACCGCCCGCTAAGCCAGAATTGTGTGTCCTTGCCTCAGTCAGTTCACGACACAGTGGAGGTAGAAGGGAACGTAGCAGAGCATACAAGGGGAAGATGAAAAGCCATTGTATGTGTTTTGCTTTGTTTTCAGGCAGGGATACAAAGATATGGACCCAGCTTATGAAAACCGCCCTTGTCTCCCTCATACGGAACACCTGAATAGCAGTGGACAATTTAGAAACAAAATATACACATAAAATCACTGGTTTCTGTCAAGTGTCTTTAGTTTCTGACATTATGGGATTAGATCAAGCAGGCAGTACCTGATTCCAGTCCCTCTGGGAATTATGGTTCACACTTAGAACACACTCTGGTGTTAGATGTTAATACTACTGGCCTTTCCACGGCTCCCTTTTTCTTTGCTGTATCCCTAAGTGAGCAATAATGCGCAGTCTTGGAATTTCAATTCCCATACGTACTCTGCCCCTAAATGCAATCTGGTTTTTATTAGTAACTTCAAGTTAATGTACTTTGCAGAAAATCTCCGTGTTCTGAGTTTATTCACATCTGCCACGGAATTGTGAAATATCCAAAGAGAGGCACCAATTTCATCCATGCGTAAACCTCCTAGACTACAATATTCTACTGGTAATGATCAGAAGTTCTTTCCTTTCTTCCTCTCTTTCTTCCTGCCAGTCTTCCTCCCTACTTACTTCTGAAAAGTCAAGGATTTCGTTTTGGTTAAGTACGCTGTCCTGGATATTTGTATATAGTTGAATAACATGTTATCCATCAATAGCTTTTTAAACTGGACTAAGGTTTGATTTCTCTTTCTTTCTCTCCCCCTCTCTCTCTCTCAGAAATGTCAAACAGGGAAGTTCTTTTGGAAAATAATTGTAAGGGAAAAGTGCCCTCTACTAACATCACTTGTCATGGTAATTTTAAGTGGACACATTTGATAAAATTGAAGTTCTAGAACCTCTCTCTTGATATTAATTATCAATAGATACCAGTATAACCTAAACCCAAGATGCTAGATTTAAGTGACCCTTTTTTCTATATATAGTAAATGAAGATGAATAAAATACTTTAGAAAAAGTGACCTCAACTCATTTTTGGAAGCAAATTTGAAAGAAAGAACAGAGACAACAATGTTTGCTATATTTATTATACCTAGTTACATATTGTTGTTAATATATTATCTACTTACATAATATAGGATACATAAATATACCTTTGTTAGAAATAATTATTTATTGTATTTATATATTGTTTTCAAGACAAACAAAACTTTTCTGAAGTCAGCCATAGCCTAGGATGGCTCTGAAATTGGTGCCAAGTTCAGACATATACCCACAGGATCTGTATAACGGAAATGAAGTTGTTTAACCTAGTTATACAGAGAACCTTTGAAAAATAAATATAAAAAATAAGTAAATGCATTACTCAACGAATTTGCTAACACGTAAAATGTACAAGACAGTCACCCTGCTGTCCTTCAAAGGATTGACATTGTCATCGTCGCCATCACTTGCTGTTATGGATGGTTCCTATGGTGGCCAGGAGATGAGCCTTTCTTCAGTGATGCACAGGTTAGAACAAGGGGAAAAAGGAAATACACAAGTGGAGCCAAACGGTGGAAACTTATGAAAGGATCGTACTGAAACGTAGATCTATCTGATTTGTCTTAAACAGTTCACCGAAGCTCTCAGCCGCGGGCCATTTTAGAGACATAACCTGTTAGTGTCGAAGACAAATAGACCCGGTTTCTGTAACGAGGCCCATCAATGAATGTGTGTGTGTCCTCAGGCAGGTTTTTAATCTCTATATTTGTGAAAGCAATAGGTAAGTTGCATAAGAATTTTATAAACATTTTATAAGGCTGTAGATGCAGAGCAGCAAATAAGGGCAGCCTGCTAGCTTTTGCTTAAAGAGCGCAGTTTTAGGACACATGCATATGCAAAAGAGAGTGTGAAATCTTTTGGGAAAGCTGGCCTGATTCAAAGCTGCCTCATTTAATTTCGTATCTTAAGAATTTCCCCTAGCAACCATTGACACGATGATGGCTACATTAACAGAAGTGTAGACTTCAGAAAAAAGCTCTGCCGGTTTTGTTAATTGTGAAGCATCTGACTCTTGATCTCAGCTCAGGTCATGATCTCACGCTTCCTGAGATCGAGCCCCACTTCTGGCTCTGTGTTGATAGCATGGAGCTTGCTTGGGATTTTCTCTCTCCGTCTCTCTCTGTGCCCCTACCCTGCTTGCACACATGCGTGTGCATACTCACTCTCTCAAAATAAGTAAACAGAATTTTAAATAAATAAATAAATAAATAATTCAGCCAGCAACAAAGCTATGGAAGGTACCTCACTAGCTTCAGGAAGAATATAGTGGGTCCTTACTGACCCTGTAAGTCTGTTACTCCTTAATTTCTGGCCCTTAAAAGATACAAACAGATATGTAAATACAGTGATAGATAGATAGGGATAATAGATTTGAATATCTGGACAGGAATTCATTATCAAGAAACTGTATTGGCTTATGGTCAAGTCAACCCAAATCCTGAAGCTACTTCTTAAATTTATGGCCATAAACTTAGACAAAAGTACTTATATATTAGTACAGTTTACTGCTTGATAGTAGAAATGCTTGCAAAACAAGGGATTCTTGTTTCTCTTTCTTTAAAATATTTTTAATTAATTTACTATCAATTTAATATAACTTTAATATTAATTTTACTATCAATTTAATATTTAATTCTTCAGAAAGAGAAAGACAGACAGAACATTAGTTGGGGAGGGGCAGAGTGCAAGGGATACACAGAATCTGAAGAAGGCTCCAGGCTCTGAGCTGTCAGCACAGAACCTGACACAGGGCTTGAACTCCCAAACCGTGAGATCATGACCTGAGCCCAAGTCGGATGCTTATCCTATTGAGCCACCCAGGCGCCCCTCTAATTTCCCTTTCTATCTTATTTATTTGCTGTGGGATTTGAGTGAATCCACTCAATCCCTTTGTAGTTTATTGAAGAAGTGAGGTTTTTCACATTTGTTAAATTGGAAATTTTCTTCATTCTTTACTAAAAATGATACTCAGAAGATGCATGAAAACTATATAAGGTGATTTGATCTTTACATTAGAAAACCTGCATCAGGGCACGGGGGTGACTCAATTGGTTGCACGTCCAACTCTTGGTTTTGGCTCAAGTCATGGTCTCATGGTTTGTGAGTTTGAGCCTCATCAGGCTCTCTGCTAACGGTGCAGAGTCTGTGTGAGATTGTCTTTCTCTCCCTCTCTTTTTGCCTGTCCCCTGCTCACACTCTTTCTCTGTCTCAAAATCAATTAATAAACTTAAAAATGAAAAATAATGTCATTTCTTTTAGAAAATCTCCATAAACTTATTATCATTTCCAAGTGGAAGAAACACACACACACACACACACACACACACACACACCCAATAGTTCCTGCTGGAGATTGACGTTATAGGCAAAATTATCTGAATGGATGTCAAACTAAATATTCATGATTCTTAATTTCTCATATGTAAGATGAGGATTTTTTATAGAAAAGATATCAAAACTGATTTCTCTGACATTAAGCTGTCCTGTTTCATTTCGCTGGAAAAACAAAAGGGTGGAAGATTCAATCTGTCTACCAACTAAGGCAATAAGAATTCTGCCACTTCATAGGAAAGAAAAACTCTTTAGGTACATAGTATAAAATGTAGAGGTAAATTATGAGAACAGTAATGTAAGCAATTCATCTGGAGACTGTAAAACTTATAGATCAATTTTCTTCACCTTTTCATTCTCCTAAACATGAAAAAATAAATCCTTCACTGAGTAACAATTCAAGACATTGTAGAATACTTGCTTATTAAATGTTTGCTTGTAAGTTTGGAAGATGTGCCTTGTCAATGTCATATGCTCGGTTATCAAGGAACCACTGTAATTGCTGAGAAGTCTCATAATTTAAAGGGCCATGCCCTCCATTCCTGAGAATGCCATGTATCTGCCGGAAGTGCCCCAAGGGAGTCCATAAAGAGAAATCCGTACTACGCTCTGGCAGAGAGACAATGCCAACGAATAAAAGTCAAGGTTATTTAACAATGACAGACCTGATAACCCATCTTTTGAATGTTGCTCTTTAATAGATCAAAATTTGTGGGAAACATTGGAATAGTATGTTGGAATATTCAGATATTAATCATAAGATGTAAGCTGCAAGAATGTTACTTCTATAAACCGGCCTCCCCCACCCCACCCCCCGCCAAGTCCTGAAATGTATAAAGACAACTCTTACTGACTGTAACTGCCACAGTTGCCCTTTTGGAACAAACTTATGGGGGGAGAAGGGCAGCATTTCAAGTGATCCTTCCATTTGGTCCAAATATTGTCCCAGAACAACACTAAACACGTTCCTTCTCCTTACTTCTTCCCCGGGGCAAATCTCCTGCAACCCGAAGGTTGCAAAATGTTTTGCACTTCTCCACAGTCCCTGGAAAGTTTCTTTATTTCACGGTTCCCTTGAGCCTCACTTTTGGGTCTCGTCTCCCTCCATTTTTTTTCCCACACCTCACCCACTGTGCCATCTGGAAATATTATTAGATGAGTAACAATTACGTTTCTGCTGAAAGACTAGGGATTATCTGAAATATTATTTGATGCTGCATCATCCTACAGGATGTACTAGTAAAACTCCCAGGTACTATATCACCCCAGCACCGACTATCAGATAACACCTGCATGGGCCCCTCCATCAAGTTCTGATTACTGTCAGCAAGGGGTTAGCAATTGAGCAAGAGTAAAATTTACAGAATAATGGCATCTGACGTGTGTCCGCTCCTGGCCAAGACATGCAACGGATGAAAAGGTAGCACATAATATAACTTTCATTTCTCAGCAAAGGCACACACTCTACTGTGGGACATTTCAGCAACTGCTTAGGACTTCTTTCACATTCCCCTTTTTCCTCCTAAAATACAATTAAATGCAGGAAGGCTGTGCTATAACTTATGTAAATACTTCTGCCCATTCAACTAACAATTCCAAGCTACTCACACTAGATTGAAATTTCCCTTCGGACAAAAGGCCGTCAGTTGCACTTGGTCTGAGCTTCCTGGTTTAGGGATCAAAATCTCTTTACCAAAACCGCTCCGTTCAATCTCCCAACTGCCTCTGTCTCCTGTTCTGCCTTCCACCAACAGCTGTTTTTACTTAAACAAGAGCTAAACAAAACAGACTCTTTCGTTTGATGCCCAAAATGGAGAATCACTGCTTACTGGATGCTTGCTGGTTTCGAATCATGGTCCCATTAAAAAGCATGGATTCTGCCTGGCACTGTGTATCTAAATCCCTCCCTGGAGACAGAGCCCAGGGCAGGGTCTGTCTAACCTCCCTTTATAGACGATCTTCCACGCTTTCTTTCCATTTTCCACAGTGAAAAAGATGAATCAGAATTAGCTGATGCAAAATATAACAAATGTTCTTAACCTTATTTCTAGAGAATGTCTCCTGGTTATGTACATGTAAGATTCACATAAACCTTTAATGCAAACTCTTTGTATCTTACTGATTTCACAGGTGATCAACTGTTGCTTAGAGGATGTATCTGTGACCAGCACTTTCCTTTGGTAATTACTTCCAAATTCAAAACACTTACGGTTTAAACATTTTCACGGAAAACTAAGTTAGAATGCACTGGCTAAACTAAGATGCTAACTTGTTAAGGAATTTAAAGACCCGATATTGTCTAAGGGACTCATGTCCTGTGTGTTGGACATTTGGCCAAGGGACTTTCAGCCATCTGTTCCCTGGAAACTTAGGATTTACAACACACGATAGTCAAATGTGAATGTTAGATACTGTGAGCTCTGATTCCCAGCTCAGCCAAGTTTGATATATTTTGAGAGGCATAATGAACGTGAAGATATTTACTCATTGTAGTATACCATTTGGGAAGAAAAATGAAGAGTTTGCCAAAGCTTTCTGGAAAACGAGTTGCAAATTTAGTGGTCTGACAGGCTGCGTACACACTGCAATGTTCTGTGCTAGGGAGGTGTGCAGTAAACGTTGGCAAGCTGTGTTCATAAAGTAGGACAAAAGTTTCAATATTTTAAACATGGTTTATATCAAAGCCCTAAATATAAAACTTAATGTTAGGAAGCACTGCTTAAGATTCGGAATATGCTATTAATATAGGTCATTGTTTTTGCAAGTGCTTTTATGCTCTTTAAACAAAAAAGAAAGAAAGAAAAAGCCAGACTGCTACCTCAAAGAAGTGCTTCAAACACTGACATCGTTACTGAGAACATTTATGACCAAAGGCTTTGATCTCCGTGGACATCCAGCAAATACAAAACATTCCCAGGGTTTAAGGATGTGCGTACCTGCACATATTATGACTTTAACAAATGTTTCAAACTGTGTTTTGAAAGTTATTGATTTGGTAAAGCTCCAAACAAGTTTCTCCTAGTAAATTTCTAACACCCACCCTCGGAGCTTCAAAGTTCGATGATTCTGCCTATTACAGAAGTGCAGGCAAAATTTGACTCTGCTTCACATATTGTTTTGTGTTTCAGATGATGAAAATACAATGCAAATAGCTATAAAAATGAATGAAAGCACCTGGCAACTTTGAAATACACACCTCGTTATAAGCTAGCTTTGCATATGAAGGCTGAAATTGGGTTGGATATACAATAGGAAGTGCATTATAAGATTTTAAATACTTGGTTTTTTTTTCTTTTCTTTTCTTTTTTTTTTTTTTTTGAGATCCAGTCTGGCTAAGTGTTTTTCACAGGTACAGGCCGGAGGATTGGGGACATATTCCACAGCGTCATTGTCCTGCTTTCATTTACATACTTACCGGTAATATTTTAATAACAAAATGCCCTTAACTATTGAGAACAGAGAAATAAGACATTGGAAATATGGAACAGGTAGTACAGTACTCCAAAAAGGAAACATTTGTCGATAATAAACTTTATTTTTATTGATTCCAAGCTGTAAACCTTAGAGACTATTGGTGGTTTATTTCCAAATTGTGTTCAATGTAGCTCTTGGCTTTCATGACGGATTCAGGGGCCTCCACGGGGCAGAGCTAAAAAAAGACAATGCCTAGTGGAGCTGTGTGTAAAATTTTTGCTTAAAAATTAATTAATTAATTGACTGATTAATTTACTTACATTTTAAAAGTTTATTTATTTTGAGAGAGGGGGAGAGAGAGAGAGAGAGAGAGCGAGCATGCAAGCACAGGAGAGGCAGAGAGAGAGAGAGAGAGAATCTCAAGCAGGCTCCACACTGTCTGCACAGAACTGGCTGCGGGACTCGAACTCACGAGACTGTGAGACTCACGATCTGTGAGATCATGACCTGAGCCACAATCAGGAGTCTGAGACTCAACCGACCGAACCACCAAAGCGCCCTGCTTAAAATTTTCTTTGAATTTAAAATGAGGTGTCAACAAACCAAAAGCTGATTTAAAAAATTCTTTTTTTTTTAGAGTTGAAAAAACCCAGCTCTTTACAGCGAAACACAGCCGTCTGATCGTTTCATAATCGTGTTTGTTTATTGGCATCTTTTTTTTTTTAATGTCTTAATTACCAGATCCGATTCTTATGCTTTTGAACCTTCGTGGGTTTAAACACTGTTAGCGTTCTTCCTAAGACATCAGCCTGTGAAATTATGCAACCCTGACCCATTTGTCACTCGGGACCTGAATGAAATGATTGCAGCACTGCGGTTTTGATGGGCTTTTTATTCACTTCTTCAGTCCGCACACTTCCACAGAGTGCCTCACCTTTGGCAGATGCTTAGAGATTAACTATAAAGTGGGAAAACCCGGCAGGTAACTATGTAACAGTCATAAAGCATTCTGCCAAACCTGATGGTGGGGACCGCAAAAAGGGGCCCCAAAACAAAGTGGGAGAAATGGTTGGCAGGGAGGGAGTGTGTGAAAAGCTTTGACCAGAAACAGGCTTTGAGGGGCTCCTGGATGATTCAGTTGGTGGAGTGTAGGACTCTTGATTTTGGCTCAGGTCGTGATCTCAGGTTCATGGGATTGAGTCCCACCTTGGGCTCCATGCTGAGTGCGGAATCTGCTTAAGTTTCTCTCTCTCTCTCTCTCTCAAAATCAATAAATAAAATCAAAACACTTTTTAATTCCCTCTCTTCCCACTTGCCTCTCTCCAACTCCCCCCCAAAAAAAAAAATGAAAAGGAAGGGAAGGAAGGAAGGAAGGAAGGAAGGACGGATGAAAGAAAGAAAGAAAGAAAGAAAGAAAGAAAGAAAGAAAGAAAGAAAGAAAGAAAGAAAGAAAAGAGGGAGGGAGAAAGACGGAGGGAGGGAGGGAAGGAAGGAAGGAAGGAAGGAAGGAAGGAAGGAAGGAAGGAAGGAAGGAAGGAAGGAAGGACGGAAGGAAGGAAGAAAGAAAGAAAGAAAGAAAGAAAGAAAGAAAGAAAGAAAGAAAGAAAGAAAGAAAGAAAGAGTTTGATCTACTCTTGGGTGAGAAACTCTCCCCAGGGAGACAATGGTTAGAATTGGGGGGGGAGGGGGGCTGGGTGGCTGCCAGTTGAGTGTCTGACTTCGGCTCAGGTCATGATCTGACAGTCAGTGAGTTGGAGCCCTGCATCGGGCTCTGTGCTGGCAGCTCAGAGCCTGGACCCTGCCTCGGATGCTGTGTCTTCTTTCTCTGCCCCTCCCCTGCTCACACTCTGTCTCTAGCTGTCTCTCAAAAATAAATAAAAATGTTTTTTAAAAAAACGTGGTGAGGACTCCGAACAGCTCCAGGAGTCAAAGCCCAGGAGGCAGCATCTGTAAATATCCTGTGGTGGATCTGGTCCCCGCAGGGGCACAAGGTGAGGACAGGTAGGAGGCAGACTCCCACCTCCCTGACACACAGCGTGCTCTCTGCAGCCTTAGCCCCCACTGCGTCCTTCATCCTTCCTGTTTCTCTCGGACGTTACTTGCACGACACAGGCCAGCGAATCTAGAAGGACACGGCTATAGTTTTCGTAACCAAATACTTCGGGGATCGCTGTCTGGACCTTGGAGGAAAAGCTTGCTGAATGTTGAAACTGCCTGTAGCCCATCACAACATCAGCGGAATGCATCTTATATCAGGGTGTGTAAGGTGTAAGAGGTTTTATACATTTTTTAATAATTTGAGGAAATGTGTCTCCTCATAAAAAGAGCTTCCAGGTCCGACATGAAGGAGGCTTTTGTGAGAGATGGATATTGGCCACATCTGTGGGAGAGGCTGTGTTACTGAATGGAAGGTTCCAGGCCCCAGAAAGCAACTCCTTTGCAGAAAAGAAGAGCGCAGAGAAGCCATCGGCATTAAAGAGCCACAATTTCATTCCGACAAGCCAAGAAAACAGAAAGGGTTAGTATGACAGGGTCAGGTTTTTAACGTGTCGGGTGGCACTTTTAAGCTAGCATTATTATGAGTCGGTATATAAACCACAGCAGGAGAAATCACTAATCCAGAGACATGAGTATCTCATGGAATTTAGTTGAATTACCAAGCATTTCCTTCCTAGAGCCCTGCTTGGCCTTTTGTCTACCTCTCCTTAATCTCTTCCTGAGCACATATATTTGTTTTTTCTTTCTTGGATTATTTCTGCTCAACTTGTCTCAGCCTCCTGTTAACGTTCCGGTATTTCCCTACCTCATCTTGGGCTTTCCTCTCTTGCATTACATGCTGCTTTCAAGATCCATCTGCTGATTTTCTTTCATGTATTTTTGTTTTTATTTTTGGGAGGGATACAGAGACAGAGCATGAGTGGGGGAGGGGCAGAGAGAGAGGGACGCACAGAATCCAAAGCAGGCTCCAGCCTCTGCTCTGTGAGCACAGAGCCCGACATGGAACTTAAACCCATGAACCGTGGGATCATGACCTGAGCCAAAGTTGGACACTTAGCAGACTGAGCCCCCCAGGCACCTCCCACCTGCTGATATCAGCACCCCTTCTCATCCTGTTTCGGTGCCTCGGTGATTTCAGATTGGCTTTGTCTCAGGATCATGGGAGATAAGAGAATTATCTTAGAATTAGATATTAGAGAACCTACAGATAGGACCTACTGTCCAGGGTGCTCCTGAAATAAGGCAAGGCCAACGATCTCAGATTTTGCTTGGTATTATTGCTTCTATTTATCTGGCTTTGCAGGGGACTTAATGCTGCCTTTCATGTTGTAAATTTACAGAATTATTATATTTAGCTACAGTTTTAATTCACTACTCACACATTTGACTCTACGGTCAGATTATTTTGCAATGAATCTAAATGTAAGTTAAAGGATCATGTCCTACATCACACTTCGATAGACGGATTTTCTGTAATGGTCACCTTGTGACTTGTCCTTGGTAAGTTTGGATGTTCTTAGAACCATCATCCTTCTTCCTTCTTCCCTCCTTCCCTCATACCTTTGGAATGGAGGTGTCCACCCCATGCCTGTCCCACCATTGTCTTTCAGAAATACAGAAGTTCCTGAAACTTTTGAGTTTCCAAGGCTAGAAGTTTTGCAAGCTCACAGCTGGAGAGGAATTTTGCCTCCGGATTCCCTGTGCCTTGCTTCTTACCATGTCTGATGTAGAAGACCTTTCGATGAGACTTGGAGAGCTGATATTGAACGAGAAATGACTTTGGGGATGTTCCTATGCAATGGGAGTATGTTGCATATAAAAAGGGCATGAAGTTCGAAGGGTCAGGGGGGGATACTATGGGCTGAATTGTGTTTGTTCAAAATTCATGTTGAAGCCCTAACCCTCAGTGTGACTTTATGGGAAGACAAGGCACAGGAGGTGACAAAGGTTAAATAAGATCATACAGGTGGGACCTTCATCCAACAGGACTGGTGCCCTTATTACAAAGGGAAGACAAGGGACACCTGGTGGTGGTGGGGGTGTCACTCAGTTAAGAGACTAACTTTGGCTCAGGTCATGAACTCATGGCTCTTGGGTTCAAGTCCTGCATTGGGCTCTGGGCAGACAGCTCAGAGCCTGGAGACTGCTTTGGATTCTGTTTCTCTCTTTCTCTCTCTCTCAAAATAAATAAACATTAAAAAAGAAAAGGAAGAGACATGAGAGCTCTATCTCTCTTCATGGGAGGGCACAATAAGAAGGTGGCCATCTACAAAACAGGAAAAGAGCTTTCACCTGGAAGTGACTGGCCAGGGCCTTGATTTTGGACTCTGTAGCTCCAGAACTTTGAGAAATAAAGTCTGGTGTTTCAGCTCTAAGTCTGTCGTATTTTGTCATGGCATCTCTGACCGGTTTAATGTAACCATCATCACGTTTAGGCACCTAAGACCTTTAACTTCCAGAACTTTTCAAAATTCACGCTCTTTAATATTTTGCACTGTAATTGTTCTCAGTACGTATAATGTCTCCCTTCCTAGCAGCCTATGCTTCCTTACGTTGTAATCCAAATATCTTTACGTTAAAGAGAGTATTAACTGATAAGGTATGTACTAGTCAGTCAATAAACTACATATGAGTTCCTTCATTCAGTGGACACGTATTATCCACCTTCTATACATCAGCTGCTGAGACAGACATTTTATCTTTGGTCCACACAGCAACCCATCGAAGAATTCGTGCTCGTGGGAAAAAGCACATACTTATTCAAACATAAATGATGATGGTATAATGAGAAAATTAATGTTTATCCCCCACCCCCTGCTTTTCTATTTATGAAGACACAAGAAGGGGGAAGAAGAAAGAAGGCTCACATTCCTAGGTTCTGTCCAGGACTCCTGACTACTCAGCGTGAAATCCATGAATCTCTATTCATGGAAAGTCAGGCCCAGAAGGAATGTCAAATTGTTCTGCATAATAAAATGCTGGGAATGCAGTTTCTTGGAAAGATTTAAAGGGAAATAACCTAGGAGAATAAAAAGCTGGGAGACTTGGGGGTGATTTGAGAAAGGAGGGGTGGGATTCAAGTAATAGTGTATAGGACTCAGAGTCTGCAAAGAACTGTGACAGGGGAGGAATTCAGAGAGGTGTTATGTAAAGGAGCGTAGGATGCAATTAAAAAAATGTGTGATGAACAATTTTGGGGTTTTCTTGTATTGTTGTCATGTTAACCCTGAAATCACTTCAAATACTATATGAGTGTTTTTTACAGAAAACAGCAAATATGAGCTGTTGCCTTCTGTAGATCAGCACAAAGCAGAAAATTGACAAGTCTATTTCCTATGTCCCACATGACATTTTCAGGAAGACGGAGGTGACAGAGGTTAGTGGAATCTGGACACTGAAGCCAGAAGCATCCATTGTACACGGAGCGCCAAGAATATCCTTATGAAGAACCACAGTCTGGGCTTCCGCAACAACAGAGATTTATTCTTTACAGCGCCTGCCTTCTGTGGGTGTCTATGTGCCATTCCTTTTTTTTTTCTTTAATTTTCATTTAAAATTTTTAATGTTTATTTTTGAAAGAGAGAGAGAGAGACAGAGTGTGAGCAGAGGAGGGGCACAGAGAAAGACACACAGAATCTGAAGCAGGCTCCAGGCTCGGAGCTGTCAGCACAGAGCCCGACACGGGGCTTGAACCCATGAATTGTGAGATGATGACCTGAGCTGAAATCAGACACTCCCCACCGATTGAGTCACCCAGGCTTGCCACGTCATTTCCTCTTTTAAAAGGACACCAATTATATTGTATTAGGACCCATCCAAATGACTTCATTCCTATCTTAATTATCTAAGGATCCTATCTTCATCTATGGTCACATTTTTAGGTACTTGGAGGTAAGATCAGTGTATGAATGGGGGGGGTACACAAATCAGCCCATAAGAGGGATTTACAGCAATTTTGAGATTGACATTGCACTTTGTGTTGGAGGTAAGATACAGATAATGAACCTGTGTTTTTAATCTCAAAAGATAAAGCAACTCAGAAGCAGATAACTAGGCTTCATAACAAACTTAAAGATTTATGAAATGGACTCAGGGTTATGAAATATCTAATTTAAGACCCACAGCCTTCCTGTGGCAAACCAAAGATTCAAACCCAGGGGTTTGTGAAGACCATACCCTTTCAATTCATCAGTCTTCTTCAGTCAGACAAAGAAATACACTTGCTGTATACATTTCTAATGTATTAAAAGAAGATTTAAGAAAACATTATTAAAACTAACATGACCTCCGGTTTCTTAACTGAACTTTTTGAGCCAGGAACAAATTATAATAAGAAACAATTTTATGATGATGAGTTTGTAGCAATTTTTGATTTTGATCTCATGTAAAATAACCAAAGAGTTTAAAAAAAAAAAAGCAAGTAAAGAACATTCTATGAGTAGATACATATTGGGAAAATTTATCCATTGATAAAAGGATAACATTTTGTTTTTTTGTTTTTTTTAATTTTTATTTTTTAAACTTTTTAAAGTTTATTTATTTATGAGAGATAGCATGAGTGGGGGAGGGGCAGAGAGAGAGGAATCACAGCATCTAAAACAGGCTCTGGATTCTGAGCTGTCAGCACAGAGCCTGATGCAGGGTTTGAACCCACGAACTGTGAGATCATGACCTGAGCCGGAGTTGGATGCCCAACCAACTGAGCTACCCAGGTGCCTCAAGGATAACATTTTGAATATATGCCTAAACACAAATTTACAAAAAAGAAATTTTTACTTATGTTCAGTTTCATCTTAAGCATGACATTTATTATTAAGGATGTCATAATGAAACTTGATCATGATAATACTCAGAAAACTAGGACTTTTTCAAATCACATTTATATATTATTTAATTTATATAATATATATATAAATATATATATATTTATTTATATATATATTATATATATGTTTGTGTATATACATATTTGCTGTAAAGTTCTGTTAGTTGAAGTACATATAGCAGAAAACCCAAACATGAGCTATGGATAAAAGTTATAATCTACAAAGAGACAAATGTATTTAAATCAAGTAATATCAGGGGTGCCTGGGTCGCTCAGTCAGTTAAACGTTGGACTTCGGCTCAGGTCTGATCTAATCGTTTGTGAGTTTGAGCCTCGCATCAGGCTCTGTGCTGACCGCTCAGAACCTGGAACTAGCTTTGGATTCTGTGTCCCCTCTCTCTCTGACCCTCTCCCACTCCCACACTTTGTCTTTCTCTCTCTCTCATATATGAATAAACATTTCAAAAATTAAAAAAAAATAAAAATAAATACATCAAGTAATATCAAGTATGTAAATTTTGTTTCAAGGAACTGAAATCTTAAACAAAGATTCCTATGTTGAGTTACTGGGAATGTTAGCTGCCAGATCTGGTAAACTCTTAGAGAAGAAAAAAAAATTTTCTAGGGTCAATAATACTTGGGAAATATATGGAAAGGTTAGAGGGATTTCTTTGAAACTTATCAGGGGCCAAATAAACTAACATTTTTAAAATTTCCAAAAGTATAATACAGTATAGAGCATGTCACCAATGTATGCGATTTGGGAACTCATATTTGATGGTCATCCTGCAGGCTAAGAAGTCTTCAGAATGCTTTTTTGGATACATTGTTTCAAATACATAATTACAATATTTTCAGAGTTAATTACTCAACCGGCGTTTATTAAGGGCCTCCTATATACAAAATATTTGGCTTACTGTTTGATGGTAAAGCTTGAGGTAGGGTACTATGCTTACAAATATAAATAAGGTAGGTTATCATTAGGGGCTCATTTATTAGGTGATATATTTATTTTTTATGTAATATTTATTAAGAAAAAATATAAACATTTAAGCATCTTCTCTCTTCTGTATTTATAGCATAGTACGCTGCAAATGATTGTTCTTAATGATTGCTCTCAGTCAAGGAAGCATTATTATAAAGAGATAAAACTATTCTTTGTATAGTTTTAACATTAAATGTATACTGTTCTATTGTATTCATTTTGTCACGATTGCAGTAAAGGAAGAATTTGTTGGAAATGTTTATTGTTTACTTACTTATAACTGCACATATCCATAAATAGTAAAATTATGAGATGTGCAAAATATCTGTTTGTACAGAATATTAAGTGAAAAGAACTTATTTATGGGGGTTATTATATCTCTTAATTAGCTCACTATTTAATAACACAGGACACTAAATTTTCTAAATACTCTGGAGAAAACATAGCTTCCTCGAGCAGATTCATTTTAGAGTCATCAAATAAAATTCTAGTTGGTAATTTGCTCTGAAAAATACTCTCAGGTCAGGTAACATTTTAATAACAAATTGTGCAGAGTATTTAGCTAACGACCCATCAACTATATTCCACTGGTTTGCATCATTTGAAAAGCATAAGTATCCATGCACATTTAAGGATGCCATTTACATCTTGAAATTGATGTAATAAAGTAGTTATTCTAATTAGGGCTCTGTTCTAACTCGGCATTCAGAAAGGGAACTGAAAAAGGAATATACACCTGGTATGGACCAAGGAACCAAACAGAGCAAACAGCAGTTGCCTCTAAACTACCCTTATTTGAGTGGAAATTATTACTCAGGAGAGAAAGAGAGAGGAAAAACAAAAAAAAAACACAGATGGATTCCACCATGAGGCACAATGACATTGTGGGAAAGGTCAAGGTACTGGGGTCCAAACAGTCTGGGTCCTTGTTCTGTGCCTTCCAACCACTTTCTCAATGTGCTTACTCAAGTCATTTACTTTCTCTAGACATCATTGTCTCCAACTGAAAAATGAAGAGACTATGCATATTTCATCAGGTGATGGAGACGAGCAATATCTCACACGTGTCCGGTGCTCAACACAAAATCTTACATTTAGCAAAAGCTAAAGAGATGACTGCTTTTGTTAAAAATGCAAGATTTATTAGTGTTCTTGAAGTTTGTAGGTTGTTAGATTGTGCTTTCACCTCTTCATCAGAGTGGAGACAATATAAAGCGTATACAGTGGAAAATTTCTATATTCATCCTGTTCGAGATGTTACTATATATAAACTACTACACATAAACTATTGAACATTGTCTCCATAGCTTAACGATTCTCAAATGTTGTCTAACTGCTCATTGCCCTGTTTCTAGGTAGCAGAATGAAATATGCTATAAAGGAAACGTTTCTGCTCTCTACACAAGCCGATGTAAACATTAAATCCTGTGTGCATGTATGTAAAATAGAGAGAGAGAGAGAGAGAGAGAGTAAATATGCCTTTTGGTAAATGTCAGAACCAGGTAAGTTCTAACCAAGGTTTTCATCGCATAGCTTTATCCATTCAGCACCTTTTTTGGAAAGTAGGAGGGAGCAAACCAAGAGTCAGTTAAAGCCTGCTCAAGCTACCCCAAACAAGAGCTGTCAGTCTGGGGTCACCTCTTTATTTCTGTGCATTTTTCATACCTTGGAAGCAGCGTGTGAAACTCTTTCCTGACTGACAGCAATGAACTGTCAGAGTATTAATGAGTATTCTATCATTCAACTGCCAACGGACCCCATGCGAAAGAGTGATTGAAAACACTGTCTTGCATCGACTAACTAATGGCACATTTTGTTTTAAAATGGTCTTTAGCTAAAAGAACCTAAAGTATTCTTAAAGTTGTAAGGTAGGAGGAGGGGAGCCTTTATTCTTCTTCATACCATCCTGACACTTGATATTCAATTTAAGTGCTAGGCAGTGCTGGAAATTCTTACCTCAGAAAACTCACCAAAATTCAGAGTGTAGAAAGGCAAATCATTTTGGAAATATATCTATTACTCAGAGAAGTCTCAAGTAAGATATGCAGTTTGTCTATATCTATAGAACATCAGAAGGAAAATGACTATGATGTCTGATTTACTGGAATAAAAAAAAACTTGATTATCTACTTCACTTTGAGCATGTAGACACAGTTTCAGAGGGTAATTTCAGAAATTTCAGAAATATACATATACATACATACACACACATATGCCCATGCTATTGTCTGAATCCATTTTCAACAATCCTATTGAGAAAAAAATTGCTGGCATTGGTCCACTCTAATATATATTTGAATAAAGCTCATAAGAAACAAGGATTTGGGTCATATTCCTACGGGAGAGCCAACGAGAGCCACAGAATGCCAGCATACTTGTACTTTGCAGAGTGGATAAAAATGTGCATAAATTTACAAGAAAACTATTTTCAGTGTGCACTGTAATATTTTCTCAGATTATTTACTTTTATTGCATTCTTTATTAGACTTACAATAGGGTACTGTGACCACGGCAAAGTAATGGACAATGTCTGAGGAAATGGATAATGAGGATGAAGGTAACACACAGGTGCAGCCACGCAATTGAACCATTTATTAAG
Source organism: Proteles cristata cristata (assembly GCA_017311185.1). Classification (NCBI taxonomy): domain Eukaryota; kingdom Metazoa; phylum Chordata; class Mammalia; order Carnivora; family Hyaenidae; genus Proteles; species Proteles cristata. The sequence continues at coordinate 396,808 of JAESUZ010000075.1, forward strand.
TTTATTAGCCTTTTTATTGCACGCGCTCGTACAAAAGCTACATTGAAATGAGGGGAAAGTTCTGGTGCAAGCTAAAAGCAAAGAAGTTTAATGTTAAGGATGCACTTTTATTTTTGAATTGCCCCATTGGGTACATAAAATATAGACCTTTATTCCTTCTAAATGAAAGAAAGAAGCCGGAAACCAGATGAAATTACTGCTATGAAAGACAAAGTGTATTCCCAAATTGTGCTCAATTGAGCTAGGGCAAATTTCATTTTCAAATAAATATGATTACGTATCTACATTTGATATTTCTGACATGTGACATGAAGGCATGGTTTATTTATTTGTTTTCCTTAGTTGAAACAAAGTGTCAGGAATAGTATTCTAAACTTACCTGCCTGCTTAACTCAGGGTTCTGAATGTGACACAAATGTCAGTGTGGCAGAAAAGATGATTTTGAATGGCAGACCCAGGTGGCCTTGGGCAAAATATTGAAACCTGGTAGATATCTCTGTCTCCTCAATGAGACCCAATTAGTGTCACTTTTCTCGATCCGAGCCACTGTCTGACCTCCACTCCAGGCCCTTATTCTGGATTTTGGGCAAGTGTCTGTAAAACGATTGAAGTCTCTTAACTAGTAAAGCGATAACTTGAACCTTTTATTAGTAAGAAGGGGCCTGAATGTATGTCTTTCTCTCCCAAAGGTGCCCCTCTGATGGCCCATCGCAAATCCTGACCCGAATATTAAACCCTTTGCATGAGTCTTAATAAGTGGAGACTGATACGACATAGCTAAAAAGGAACTCTATATGTATTTTCATAAGATATCACCTGAAATACTGTGGTCTCAGCATAGCGCAATAGACCAATTCACAACTCGGTTCTCCCCTCATGGACATATACAGGGTTGGCTTGTCAGCTACTGGCTCTATACAATTTAATCACTTCACATTCTGAGATGTTCAATGAGAGATTTTATGTTGACCTTCTCCACAGGTCAATCTATTGCAGTTTGTTTCAGGAACACAAACATGTTATGTTGTATTATTTACAACCACTCTGGAGTTCTTGATTTTGTTTTCATGTGATGTTTTTAGCTTGTGTCCAGTCTAGTTTTTTCCTCCAACAATCTGCTGCATATCAACATTGTTTAGTGTGTATATAATATACACAAACTCATCTTGACATAAACTATTTATGCGGAGGAATTTTTGCTCATTTTATAGCTTATTCTGTGTCTTAGAGAACTAACTCACCCATGTCTATGGTTTAACCAGCTGTCTCTTCCCTAATTCTATTTTTCATAAGCATTTTTAAGTTTGTTTATTTGTTCTGAGAGAAAAAGTGTAAGTAGGGGCTGCAGAGAGAAAATTCCCAAACAGCTTCCACACGGTCAGTGCAGAGCCCGCGTGGGGCTTGAACACACAAACTGTGTGTGATCATGACCTGAGCCCAAATCAGGAGCTCAACCAATTCAGCCACCCTCAGGTGTCCTCTTTCCTAATTCCTAATCTCCAAAGGGGGCCTCTCTCACAAATTTCATCTTCAAATATTAAGTGTGTACTAAGTATTTCCATGTGTCCAGTAAGAAGCTCCCTTCCATTACTTTTCTGACTTCTATCTTTCTTCTGTGGAATATTACTTATACTTTCTTTGTTTTCTTAATTGTAAGTAGATAAAGGGAGGAAAAAGAACCATCCGGTTGTTGCAGAACCAAGATGGCTGACTGACTGAGTTGGGGATCTTGGCTTTAAGAGTGGGGTGTTATTTCGCTCTTTGTGCAAGGGACCAGCCTCCAGTTATATTCTCATGCGTTTAAAATTAAACGTCTCATACTAAACAGAAAATGTTAAAGTTTAGAGCACAGAGATTTTCATATTTATGGAATGGTTTCACAGCGATTCATTAACCAATGTGTGAAAGGACCACTCTGGATAACCGAGGATCGTCCACACAGAAGTGTCAAGACAAACTCCATTGTTCTTTAATTATGACAGAGTTGTCAGTTAGATTTAGGGGACATCTGTCCGACGGGATCACTCAAAATCCGTCCTTCTTTACAGATTTAATGGGTCAGGGCCGTTATTGTGAAACACGGCATTCTGTTCTGGTGTTCCAATTACTAGGAAGGTAATTGGTGGAGGAAGAATGAAATGAAAACATTTCATTCTACATTGCTTAATCTGAAACATCTAACTCTATTTAATTTCCCCTAATTTCTTAAAAAAATGTATTGCAAATGCTTGACAAATGCAACAAAAGGCATGAAGAAATTGCATTAATTTACATTCACAAAAGACTATTGTTATCACTGTTTATCTTCTAGTTCACATAAAGATAGTGATATCTGTATTTATATTAGAATTGCTTTGTAAAATTGGAAAAAGAGTACATGCTACTTTATCATTTATCTTAGTTTATATACTTGAGACATTTGTTAAATAATTTGACAGTTGTCCACAGGAATTCCAATGGAATTCCACAAGATTTGAGATCATAGGTCTATAAACTGTTGCCCATAAGCCAAATCAGCCTGTATCCTCTTCTATTAAGTCCTATAAGCTCGGCAAGACTGTTAAGAGATGAATGTTTGCAATCGATTTGATCACAAGGAACACAAACTTTGAAGTGTCATTAAGTAAAATGTCATTCCCCCTACACTCAAAAATTCCATTGTTTTCATCAACAGAATAGTGGTTGAACTCTAAATGTGCCCTCACCAAAATTCTTTTCCCTAGGTATTCAATCAAATACTACTCTAGGTACTAGTGTAAAGGGCTTTTGTAATGGAATTAAGGATACTCATCAATTGAGCTGAAGACAGATTATCGTGGGTTATCCCAATGGATCCAATGTCATCATATGAACATTGAGAGCAAAAGGGTGCATCAGGAAGATGCATAAAAGAGGAAGTGAGAGAGATGAAGTAAAAGAGGAGCTCCATGAGATTTTTTTTAATTAAAAAAAATTTTAGTGTTTATTTATTTTTGAGAGAGAGAGAGAGAGAGAGAGCGTGAGTGGCAAAGGGGCAGAGAGAGAGGGAGACACAGAATCCGAAGCAGCTCCAGGCTCTGAGCTGTCAGCACAGAGCTCAGTGGGGTGCTCAAACTCATGACCTGTGGGATCATGACCTGAGTCGAAGTCGGACACTTAACCAATTGAGCTACCCAGGTGCCCCCCCAATAAGATTTCTAAAAATGTAGACTCAATTCTTGATTGTGGATCTGAAGGTGGAGGAAGTGGCTCAGGAGCCAAAGAATGCCACTAGGGCCTCTAAAAGCTGAGGATGACCTCCCTACCCCTCATGCTATTGCTGGCAGGGCAATGGGGTCCTCAGTCCTATAATCACAGGGAATCAAATTCTCTCAATAGTCTGAATGACCTAGAATAAATTCTCCACTAGCGTTTCCAGACAGGCATATAACTCTGCTGATACCCTGATGTTTGATGTTGACCTTGTAAAACCCTGAGGGGAGAAACAGCTGAGCCATGCGGTGCCTGGACTTCTTATCCTCATGATGGTAAGTGAATAAGCAGGTGTTTTGAGACACTAATTTGTGGTAACATGTTAAGGTATCAGTGGAAAACTAATGCAAAATCTGTAATATATTACGATATTTTGAATTCAATTAAAAATTCATGAAAAATTACTTTGCTTTCTGTTACACCTACAGACTAGGTACTTACTTATATTTTCCTCATGGCACACAAAATCCAAAATATTTACCATCTGGTTCCTTGTAGAGAAAGTTTGCCAACTTCTGCTCTAGATTATTTATTTTTAATAATATGTGCTATGGCTCTCATAACATTGAAATGTTCTGTTTTCCATGCCCTATTCTTATTTAGTACACTTGGATTTCTTCACACACACACACACACACACACACACACACACACACACACACGCACAGAAAGGCCCATGAAGACCAACAATGGTGATTTCTCAGGACACATTAACTCACAAAAATAATCTACACGTTGGCGCCTTTGTTGTTATTTGTGTAACATTTGGCTCAACATGGCCACCAGTGTCACCAAGGCTAATTTCAGCTTCACCGATAATGGGGGTCCATGTGTACCAAGTTGGGTTAACATCCAATGACACCATTTCCAGTTACACTATAGACTCAAGGCAGCACATCCTTTATCCGCGGTGGACTTTTTGGTGCAAAGAGCAATCGTATTACGTAGAATATTATATGTTTATCTGAGATGGGCACTTGTTACGTCTCAAAATAGAAAAGACACAAACACTCAGATGATGTATTACTGAATATCTTAATTAATTCAGAGTTATAAGAATGTGAAAAATTGTAAGTCAAATTGACAAAAGACAAATAACTACAAATACAAAAGAAATGAAAGAATCATTCAAGAAAATATCAATTTTAATTTATTAATTTAATTTTGATATATTCAGCCAATTAGAAAAAATATTCACTAAGGGTGCATCTTTAAAAAATCTAATTCTTGAAGCACCTGGGTGGCTCAGTCAGTTAAGTGTCCAACTTCAGCTCAGGTCATGATCCCATGGTTCGTGTGTTCAAGCCCCACATCAGGCTGTGTGCTGACAGCTCAGAGCCTGGAGCCTGTTTCAGATTCTGTGTCTCCCTCTCTCTCTGACCAAACCCGGCTCATGCTATCTCCCTCAGAAATAAATAAAACATTAAAAATGTTTAATAAAAAACCTAATTCTTCGAATTATATATTATTAATGTATCAGGAATTAATATACCTCCTGGAAAGTAAAGATGAGAGAACTGGCGTTAGATTCCAACCGCTGAAGGGGAAATCCCAACGCTGTAACACATTAGCTCTGTGACAACAGACAAGTTAGATAACCTCTCTGGTATTAGTTCCTCACCTAAAAAAATAAGTAGAGAATGTTCCCTATTCCCTAGCTCATAAGGCATTTAAGGTAATCATTTGCTTTTTCTCATACAATGTACTCAGCTTACCTCTTGATGCAGAATGGAGTTGTTGTGTTTTTAAATACCACTGTCTCACTGTCCTCCATAAAACTACAACCACCACAGCACAACCAATTTCTCAGCCCCAGCCCCTTCTCAAAACAGTTCACAATAGGTTTATTTTGTAAAACATTTGTTTACTTATTCATGAGAGAGAGACAGAGAGAGAACAAGCAAGGATGGGGGAGGGAGAGAGGGAGATACAGAATCCAAAGCAGATTCCAGGCTCTGAGCTGTCAGCCCAAATCCTGTCATAGGACTCGAACTCACACACTGAGAGATCACAACCTGAGCCAAAGTCAGACGCTTACCTGACTGAGCCACCCAGGCTCCCCTGCCACACTGTTTAAGAGTGAATGCTCTTCACACACCAAATTGCGTCCAAATCCCACCTCTGTCACCTACCAAGCACCACCTTATTTATTGTTCGCTCCATTTCAGTGTCTATGTAATTCAAAACAGTGGCAGCATCATAGGGGCATGGATAGGATTCAAAGGTCTGATAACAAGTGCTTGGGACAGTGTCTGAAACAAAATAAGTGTTAGCTTTCACTCCCTCAAATGCTTCTCTGCACGGGTCATATTTCCAATTTCCAATTTCCTCATATGTGTGTCTGTATAAACCTTACAAACATCATTATCATCAGGCATACGCCCCTGTTCAATGTGATTGCTAATAATCAAAACCTTTCTGGGGACAGTGTCAAGATCTCTGGCTTAAAAGCAAACTAAAACTCTTGGGAGATTTACCTAAAATCTGTCAAACTGACATGGACATTCTTCTACCTGTGTCAAATTATGCAAGTCATGGACTCATGCTGCTCAAATTAAGTTTCAAGCATTAGGGATTCTTGACAGCTAAGCTGTAACATTTTGCGCTCCTGCCTGTTGCTCTGTGCACTAGCTAGACAACTGTCTGGCCTCGTATTGTCCATGGGGCTTTCCTGTCCATCTCACCTTTCCCAGGTATGAGCCCTACCCTTTAAAAGGCTGTGCACAGCAGCCTTTGGGAAAGGCGCAGACCCACGAATTAACCAGTGGTGGTGAGGAAAGTCTCTGCGTGCCTGAAACACAACCAGCAGACTGTTGACCTAATCATGCCACACACCAGATCCAACATTTGAAAGCTGTGAGAGTTGTAGGTTTGCACATTTATTTATTTATTTATTTATTTATTTTTACCCTGCCACCAGATGAATCATGTAAAGTCCCCATGCGACAGCTCGTTCTGCCATTACTTTGCAGTGTGATCACTGCGTTAACTCAGATGGGCCTGGATTAAGCAAAATCATTTAGTTCATTTAAGAAGGTTTTTTTTTTTTTAATGTTTTATTTATTTCTAGGAGAGAGAGAGAGACAGCGTGAGCAAGGGAGGGTCAGAGAGAGAGGGAGTCACAGACTGAAACAGGCTCCAGGCTCTGAGCTGGCAGTCAGCACAGAGCCCAACGCAAGGCTCGAACCCACGCACCGCGAGATCATGACCTAAGTGAAAGTCGGACGCTTAACCGACTACTTCACCCACCTTTGTGTTTAATTCTTGAGCACAGGCCCGGGAAAGATAGATATGTCTGGAGGAAAATTAAAAAAATGTAAGGTACACGTTTGTTGCCAAATACACTTAAACTTCACTTTGCTTAAATTGTGACCAGTGATTTACAGGCAAATTTGATTGACTTCACTTTTGACACCCATCAGTAAATGTGTTTGCAGTAAGAAGCAAAATTTCAGGCAAATTTTGTTAGGAATGAAGCCCGTTGGTCACTTACGGATTTAAGAGAGATATTAAAATATTACTGATACAGATAAATCCAAATGGCCTTGATGAGGCATAAGAAGGGATAGTATATATATTTCCCACATTGATTTTCAGCCCCTCCACATCGCTAAAATATCTCCAGAAGATTCCAGAATGTTTCCAGGAACCCTCGACCTTATAATCATCTTAATCCCAGGCATTAAAAATCCTATTCAGTCCAAGGCAGGATTTTCCATCATTCATCCCCTTCAAAACATGGTTCCCCCCAGACTTTACCCTGACTTGTAACAGGAACCCGGGGAAGAGAAGGAGGGGAAGGGGATCCCACGTCCTGGCTCTGGGGCTCCTTGCATCCTGTGCCCCCAGCCCTGGGGCAGGAGGGAAAGCAGAGACAAGCTGGTGATCAGGTAGGTGACTGCTGCTCAATCCCAATGATTGTCTTTCTGATGGACCTTTTGAGTCTCCGCTGCTGACAATGCTCAGCGCCCCATTCCCAAGTGCTAACGCCTGCAACGGCCCCTCTGTCCTGCTGCGGCTGGGCCTACGGGTCCACTGTCAAGGTCACACAGCATGGCGGGCAAACCTCTCCTGGAAGGTCCCAACGGGAGAAGTCAGGTTTGGCTGCCTTCTGCCTCGGCACCAAAACCGTGAGGGAACTCCGTGCCTCCGTGCTGCCTGGGGCCGGGAGTTCAGGCTGCTCACAGGGCATCTCTGCTTCCCTCAAGGGCAGCTGTGGTCCGCGGATAGCAGGTGCTCCCCTGAGATGAGCGCAGACATCACTCCCTGCCTCATCCTCCGGGGGAACCATTTTCTGTGTTCAAGTAGCTCCCGGAATCTTCCTTCACCTGCTTTGAAGCAGAAGTGGACCTCCCGTCCCAAACTGTAGGAAAAAAGGTTTAGAGAAACTTAGGGCTCTGCCGACTGATCTCCCAAATGTGAGGTCCTCCTCCAAGATGGCAGCTGGCTCCCTTCCCACACGGGCTGGAGTAGGAGAGAGGCTCCCCGCAGCAGGGCCCGCGTCTCCCTGCCCGTGGGCAATTTTGGGTGATGGTTTCATTGCTTCCAGAGATGTGTGAGCATTCTTTAGGATGTGCAAGCACTAAAAGTCTTTCTTCTCTGCAGATTTTGTGATGAGAGAGGCCCCATTTAACATTCTATTAGACTGCATTATCTTCTAAAGTGTATATACTCCTTAGGGTTTCTTCAGATTTCAAATAAAAACACATCATAAATATAGGTTAAATAATAAAAAAAAGAAACCTCCATGGAAAATCAAGCACACCATAGGCAACAGGAAGGAGAAATTTAGTCAAGTAGATTCCCTGAAGGAAATGTCCACATTCTCATAAACTCAAGATATTAATAATTTCATAATGTCTTTTCTGGGTATCATCTCTTTATTTATTTATTTTTACAAATTTTTTTCAATGTGTTTTATTTATTTCTGAGAGAGAGAGACAGCATGAGCAGGGGAGGGGCAGAGAGTGAGGGGACACAGAATCGGGAGCAGGCTCCAGGCTCTGAGCTGTCAGCACAGAGCCCGACCTGGGGCTCAGGCCTACAGACCAGGAGATAATGACCCGAGCTTGAAGTCGGACACCTAACCGACTGAACCACCCAGGCTCCCCCCTCCATCTCTAATATTATATTATGAGGTCCATGAAGACAGATTCTTTTCACAATGTTGTACCACCAGGATCTAAAACAGTTTTTAGAAATGAATGTTTGATGATTGAACAATTGAGAGAATCAGTGAACAAATGACCTATTTATAAAGGAGTAGCCACATAATTGACTACAGCACATCTTTTAATACATGTTATCAAATCTTTTAACTTTTGAAATGTTTCAGTAGGACCTCTAAATACAGAAGAAGGATAGAAATATGTTAACATTTTCTATACTGTCATTGTTCAGTGCAACACAAAAGTATTGATTTAATTTTTTCATTGAATATGCAGGTTACACTTTTCCATTACAACCACCAAAAGAATGGAAAGTGTGTATAACTCTTAAGCTAGTAGAGGAAAAGAAAAGAATAGGAAAATTGAATCCAAAAATAGAAAAAAAAGAGCAAGAAAAACATACTAGAGGAAGACAGATAATGTAGGAGATAAAGTGGCATAAATAAATTCAAGTATGTCAGCAACCATAGTCAACACGGAGATAATAATTTCTACGTTAGAAAACCACTCATTATATACTTGAATTAAAAAAAAGAAATTAGCCATATCTGGTAGACATGAAACACATCTAATACCAAATAACACCCATGGTTCCAAATAAAAGAAAAATAAGTACCAGGCAAATCCTACCAAGAGAAAACTGGTATTCAAGTGCCAATAAAAAAGGCTATATGTTTAAAATCCGTTACTGGGCATAAGGTGGAGTGCTTCTTCACAGGATTTTAACAACATGTGAATCACCAGGAAGCTGTGGCAAACCTAAAAAAGGATGTACTTACTAATAAAAGTTTAAAATGTAAAAGAGTAAAATTAGCAGAACTACATAGATATATTGATGAATCTATATATGAGGAGATTCACACTCTGCTCTTAAGGAAAAGAAAAAATTCAAATGCATGGATGACTCGGATAACACAATGAACTTAAGATCTTATACATTTAGGAGCACCTGGGTGGCTCAGTAGGTTAAGTGTCTGCTTTCGGGTCAGGTCATGATCTCACAGTTTGTGTGTTCCGACCCTGTGTTGGGCTCTGTGATGGCAGCTAGCTCAGAGCCTGGAGCCTGTCTTTGGATTCTGTGTCTCCCTCTCTTTCTGACCCTCCTCTGCTCACACTGTCTATCTCTCTCTCAAAAATAAATAAAAAACATTAAAAAATTAAAGATCTTATATATTTATATTATACAGTGACAGAGATACATGCATTATATACATGTATACATATCTATTATTGCATCTAATAACTGAAGAATATGTCATTCATTTTTCTTTCACAAGAGCAATTTGTAAAATTTACCCATGACCATGTCCCAACTAGAAGCCCTACATCTTTTAAATAAGTAGCATTCTACAGGCTATGCCAATTAAGGTAAAGACCAATAATAACTGCTTACAAAAATACTTTGTAAATTTAAAATACATAGGTCCCCTAGAGGCTAGCACATAGCACATGGAAATGAATGGCCTTCAACTGGGCTCACCAGTTATATGTATTTAAGAGTGAGCTTCAAAAGCAGTTGCAGAATTACTCATATAGTGTGCTTCTATTTATATTCTTTCTTAAAAATAAAAAAAAAAATCTAGAGCATCTGGTAAAGCTGGTAATAAAGCCATCGAGTAAATAACACCAAAGTCTAAGACAATAGGAAGGTAATGAGGAAGAGGGACATGTCCTGTGTAATGTTCGGTAATGTTCCATTTCTTAGGTAAGGTATTGGCACATAGGTGCGCCCGCATTTACCCTTTCATTTGCACATGTATCATGTCAAGTCATATGAGATGCCAGTTACACAGATCAAATACGGTAGACTATTGGCCCTTTGGTACCACTCAACCTAATCTATTACATGTATTCTTTTGATGAAGTGATATTGACCACATGTTACAATATAAAGAAAAGATAGTTTGCAGGTGAGATGGAATGTTGGCACTTTCTGTTATTAGTGGGATGGTCTCCAGCATAATGGGCTGTGTAGACCTGTGAACTGATGTTTCATGGGGATAGGGATATTTTATTTATTCCATCAGCTTTTATCTTATATTTCCTTCTATTTTTAAAATGTAAATTTAGAACATGCATTTTGTCCACTGAAAAGCAGCGCTAGGTGAGAGGATGGAAGATTCTGTCAGGGTCATTTTCAGCTGCTTTCGTGGGATGGTAGTAGCAGGCAGCACAGGCAGATTTAGACATTTATAAATTTTATGTTTGTCTTGCAGGGGCCTCAGTCCACCTGTTCTTTTTAAATCCAATGAGAGCATCAAATCTGTCTGCTAAAGTGTTCACAAAAGCACCATCTGGTTTTAAAGTCTCCAAATTGTACCAAAAGCAGTTTAAAGTACTGCTGGGTATAAAAGCCTTCTAACTGGGACAATCATGGGTGTTGAACTCAGTCTGGTCATCTGCTTGGGCAAAAGTGAATACGCTCCTAATGTCTAAGGTAATTTGCAATCTAACCTTATCTCTGTATGTGGCATGACAGATATTCATAGGGAACGTGCGCTGTGTTTTAGTAGTTTTAGGCAGATTGTTTTACCTTGTTCTTCCTCTCTTTGGGTACAATAGTGCACATCAATTTCACATAAATCCCTTAGGTAATTTTCGTTCCTTGGTTTAAGACACTGGCTCTTACCTGAACACTACACCCATTTATGTCCCTATAAAACACAGGACTAATCGCTAAGCTTCTGTTCCTCTCCTCCTTTGGCCAAATCTTTGACATAATTTGGCCAAATATTCTTTTCCCTGACACCTTCTGGTCTCCTTCCCATTCTTTCTATTTATGTCACATTGTTCTGTCACCCTCTCTCCTCTTTCCTGTTCACTCATTCCTCAAGTGCTTTGGCCCCTGGGGCTCATCCAGAATGCATTATCTTTCTCCAAAAAAAAATATAGAGTTCATCATCTATGGATCTTAATATCCTTTCCAGAGGGCTCAATGCCCAGGATGAATCCATATAATCCAAGCAAATGAGCAGCTCCAAAAAAATATCAAAAAGTTGGTTCTTCATCTATTTGTTAGTCTTGGCAGAGTATTTGGTAAAGAATTGCCTTGATTTGATAGAACCCAAAATTGTGGAAGGAAAACTGAACAGAGGCAAATGGTTAGCGAGAGTGGGTCAAATATGCAGACAGAAACCAGAGAGGTGCATCAGGGTACCGACTGCTGCTCAGGATGTCGACTCTGAATGTACAGTGGGGGTTGGGCAAATCCACTAGTGGAGAGGTCACTTGCTAATCCATTGGACCACAGTGGCTGCTAGAATTCCATCTGGCTCCTTCCACCTACCACAGATCATGTGTCATTAAACCAGGATTCTAGAAACTGCTCACAGCTAGATGCCTCACGCAATTATACCTTTTCCACAGTAGAGATACTGCATTTAATACTCCTGTAATTCATGAGACTCACAAACATATACATCCTTAACCTATTCAATCGCCAAACACGCAAACATATTCATACAATCCCTGGTTGGAAACATATACTTAGGGGAAATTAAGCAGATGATACTAACAGAGTAGGAATAAGAGGAAAAGCATTGCAACATTGTAGCAAAGTGTGTCCGGGTTCCTTTTCACAACATTTTTTCTTTTGCCAAAATTTGGATCCTGCATGCTGGTTGGTCTTGGCATAGAAGTATAAATTTTGTATTCCTCCCTGAAGCCCAATGTGCTCTGTATCCATAATTGAGGGAAGTAACTTAGGCATCTTTTTTTTTTTTAACTTCCTTCAGTTGAATATGTTTGCTGCAATTCAACCAAGAGTCTACTAACTATTCAATTTCAGATCAGAGTTTTATTAATGGGTGCTGATTAGCACCTCTGACAACTTCATAAATAATAATTAGAAGCTGAAAAAAAAAAACAACAACAAAAAACCTCAACCTGAGACCATAAGAAATGACCAGTAGCTGGAAATGGAAAACAGGTTTCACTGTTGCTGTAAACCCAAGTTTTTCAGTCCACGGTAACCGCAAGTCTCCAATCTAAGGCACATTTTAAAATAAGCACTTATTTTTATTTGCATGATATTTTCTTTTTGTACCTCAAGTATAATTGAGAAACAGCATTATATTACTTTCAGGTGCCCAACATAATATTTCCACATTTGTACACATTGCAAAATGATCACCACATTGTGCGTTTCCCATCAGCAGTTACAAAAAATTTCTTTTTTGACATGATAAGAACTTTTGAGATTTACTTTCTTAGCACCTTTCAAATTTGTAATATAATATTATAGTTCCCTTGCTGTACCTTACATCCCCATGATTTAATTATTTTATAACCGGAGGTTTGTCCCTCTTGATCACTTAAAACCGTTTCGCCAACCCACCCCCACTCTCCTTCCCTCCAGCAACAGCCAACCTGTTCTCTGCATCTAAACAAACAAATAGTATTTCTTTAAATGTCATTCTTCATTAGCTCAAACAGAAATAGCTCATTCCCTGAATTGCTTATTTACAGCTAGAGTTCTCCATAATTTTGTCTGTGAAATTAACTCTGTTTTCATTACCCAAAAGGTTAGAACCGTGGTCATAAATTCTGTACCTCTGGAAGCTTTTTATCTTCATACGCTGGGTGTATTTCATTATATTCCTGAAAAATAGTTAATGTTTACTGAGACATTTAGGTTGGTGATCATTTTAAGTTCTTGTCTAGGGCTTCCTGTGTTAAGAACTGCCTCTCTTTGAAAAATATGGTCTGTCTCTGAAAACTTAGAAAAATCATAATTATGATAAAAATTACGGTCCGGGGGTCAGTGCACCCTCCTTTCTCTCACAGTGAGGCTCTGGATGTAAAGCTCCCTGCTACAGCCAGGCTGGGAAGGAAGTAAAAGGGTCACAGGTCAGTTGGAGAAGAATATGAGGACTTTCTAGGACAACTGTTGTTTCTCTGATTTCTGTCCCAAAGAGACAGCACCACATAGCATCTCTGCTACCACTGGGGACCAAAGATTCTCTGACCTGCAGAGGGAAAAACCCAGCCTCAGGGTGTAAGGATGACGTATCTGGTACACCTTATGTCTCCCCTTTCTCAGGAGAATATAATGAACGATTACCCCTCTACTCTGTACTGTTATTCATTCATTTCACTTCCTCATGAAGTTATCGGAGCCATGATATTCATTGCAAGGCTTTCCAATTCAGAATGTATTTTAAAATTTTTCCATCATTTAAGAGAACAGGAGTAGCATTGGCAAACTCACGGATGCACTCCTACGTGCCTCCTTGTGAACGACACACAAGCAATTCTTATCACCACCATGTTCCCGGCAGACTGGCTTCTGCTACTCAGTTGATGGAGCAAGAAAGATAACCATATGGTTTTCTAGATCCTAAATGAAGTAAGAGCCAAGCATCTTGGGGTCTTGGGAATAAAAAGATGATAGCAATTAGTGTCGATTCTTGTGACTTCCGGTGGATTCCAGACTCTGAGAACACGGTCTTCTCTTAGGATTTATCCTGTCTTATGAATTCTCACCGTTGGTTTTTACTAATGCTATGCTCTCTTCATCAAAATCTAATTTGAATGTTCTTGACATTTACCCACGTTCCTCCAAGACTGATGAGGAAGTGATGAGGTGACTCATCACTGTTTGACTTTGCCAGCTCTTTGCTGTTTTCCAAAAAGACTCCAATTCAATAACAGTGTTGGTGACTTTTTTTTTTTTTTGAAGCTTCCCCTCTTCTCAATAATTTAAAATCCAGAGACCCAGATCTCAATTAATCTTGTGCATGTGCTTGGGGCTTTTGCATGATTTTTAAAAGAGAGACATAAGGGACATAAAAAGGAAAGATAAAGGATCAAAATGCAACAAGACGTGATGTTCTGGAGGACAGGATACAGGTGCAGAGTGCAGGACTAACCTTACTGGGCAGGAAGAAACAATGTTTCCTGGAAGAAAGAAGGTGAGCATGTGACAGGCGGTTGAATTAATTTATATCTGAAAGCCTCCTTCTTCTCAGAGAAAGTGGAGCCTGCCCAGAATGGAAAAGAGAACCAGGGCCCCCAATGTTCTCTCATCTCCCAGCCTCTTCAGTTCTATTTCACTTCATTTGCTCCCCTGTCCAGCCAGGGCACCATGTTTAGGCCTCAGTGTGTCTTCCCTGGGTGACCGTCCTCATTCCTAAGTGCCCACTCTAGTGACTAACCTCTTATGCATGAACAGAGAACAGGGAACGTGGCTGATATTTTTCCACTCCAGCTATCACTTGAGGACTTGTACGGGTGTGCAAACATGGGTCATCCACTGCTGCACACACTTTCTCTTGTTCACTTAATTTCCCACAACGCTCACTAGGCAAGAAATCCAGTGGCTTCAAAATGGTGTCCGAAAATTGAGCCTCCATAATTGGTTTCCATAACTGAGCATAAATTGTTTAGCTTTGTATTCAAATCCCTTTAAAATAGATCTGTTTTTATCTGTCCATACCTTCTTATGGAAGACATTATTGTTCTTTTAATTTTTTTGTTTATTCATTTATTTTTGAGAGAAAGAGAAAGTGAGAGAGAGAGAGATAGAGAGAGAGAGAGATAGAGAGAGAGAGAGAGAGAGGAAGGTGCAGACAAAAAGGGAGAAAGTGAGATAATCCCAAGCAAGTTCCACACCATCAGTGCAGAGCCCAATGCGAGGTTCGAACTGACACACCGTGAGACCATGACCTAAGCCAAAGTCCAATGCTTAACCGACAGAGCCACCAAGGTGCCCTGGAAGTTACTGCTCTTAAGCGGTTGCAGGGAGTTACCCCACCCGCCCTGGCCATGCTGTTCATCTCAGAGTAAGTGGCTTGGTAGTATAATAGAAGCTTTTAAGTGGGGACAGCCCTGTTTCTGCTTCTATCTCTTTAAATGAATCTTTTTTTCCCCTGAGCTTGAGGTAAGTAATCTCTGAGTTTTGATTCCCTCCACTATCAAAAAGATACATGGGATGCTAATAATGTCACTACTAAATAATACATCCTATCATAGAATACATATCCTGTGAGTATAAACCAAGATTATTGTTTGCTCATCCAACTAGATTCTCTCTCTTAGGGACAGGAACAGGAAACACTCATCAAGGAAGGGAGTTTGCAACAAGCTAAAGTTTGAAAGACACATGAATTGATTCCAAAGAGAGAAGGGAGGAAGAAGCAGAAAACAGGGATATAAGATACAGAGTAAAGGGAAAGAAAAAAATTGGAGGGACCATGTAAGAGAGACAGAAAGTGAATATTCCGAGCTCACCGGGACTGATATGCAATCCTGTTTCAGTTCTCCTGAAGTTCAGGTGGATAATTTGTTTGTAGGGACCAGTCATTCCATGAGATCCATTTCTCCATTCTTAAAGAAAACATTCTATGAACTAGGGTTACTTGACTGAGTTCCCTGATAGGAAAAGAACTCAGATAAGATATTTATCTTCTCTGAAAATATTTCTCCTTATATTTCAGGCTGTGTTGTTTAATGTCCACCCAATACATCCCAACTACTGCCAGTGTAATGGGAAATATCAAGCAAACAAAACAGTGAAGCCTGGGAGGCATCATTATTTCCTTTGGGGGTGTTCTGTGAGGATGACGATACCTTGGGAGCATAGACGGTTGCAGAGGAGAGAGAGATGTTCATGAATATCTGGCCAAAAATATTAGCGCATGTCTACTGTCCTGGGACATCAAAATCCAAGTTGGGAAATATATGAAAAGCTGAATTAAACAGATATATTCTAGCATGCATTGGCACATGTACCACTTACTTTAGCATTCAACAAATAAAACATTCTTATTGAAAACCTCAAAGCTTCCCTTTCTATGACATCAGTGAAAACTTCTGAACAAAACTATGATTTTACTTAGAGTTCATTTTTTGAGTCAAGCTCTAAGCTACGGGACTTGATATCGATGTCCAACATTAATCCAGTAAATTATTTCAGGGTGAACATTAGGGAAATTCATCCAAGATATGGATGAATGCCCAAATGCCCAATTAGGACCCAAACTGGGAATTATCCCAAGTCTTAGATCACGGCATAGACAGTTAGACAAGAGGAAATATATCCATTATGCATCACTTAGTGTATCATAAGTACAAACTTACGGGTAGAGAAAAATGCATTGGGACAAAAAGAGGGTGTCTTAGAAAACAAATCAGGAGAGATCTGGTCCAAGGATACAGATCTTTGAATCATTCAACTTACAGACAGCAGATGAAAACTCAGAAGGGCTTGAAATTAAGAAGAAAGGCTCACTTATTGTTTGCTTTTTAAGAGGAGAAGCATGATTTTTATGTGGATCTCTTAACAATAATGGTAAGAGAACAATTTCAAGGATACGAGATACACACAGAAAGAGATAAATTATATAGAAGGGCCACCGAGAAGGTAGGAAGGAGTAAGATCTGGAACCCACATGGGGAGATGGTCTTAGAAAGAAAAAGAGCTTCATTTCCCATCCTTCTTATCACAGGAGAAAAGGAGAAAAGCACCATTTGGGTATAGGTATAGCTATTTTCATGTAGATGTATGAAATTATATGAAAGAATATACAATATATATGTATGACTGTATATATGTATGTATGTATCTACCTATGTATCTATCTAAATTATCTATCTATCTATCTATCTATCTATCTATCTATCTATCTATCTATCATCTATCTATCTATCTGTCATGAAGACCTCTCTTTTCTTTGGTGAAGCAGATGGTATTTTTCAAGAACGACCATGCCAATATATCCCCTGGCACATGATCTTCATGGGAAGAGATGTTGACATTTCTCCACTGAAGCATGGGGTCTCTGTTCTTTCCCTGAAAATTGAACCAAGGCTATGACACAAGGAGGGAGTTCTGTTATAGAAAGAAGAGCCTGCATTAGGTGGAAATAGCTAGACTCTTATCACCTTCCACAGTCACTGCTTCACAGCTTCCCTGAGATGAGCGTTGCCTGTCTGGAAACTTGAGGAGAGCCTTAAAGAATCAAACGGCTGCAGATTATCAGGTAACCACACTCCTTACAGTCTTTTGGGCAACAAGTGTTTTCTGGAAGCAGGGAATGAGCAGTGTGCCTACATGTCTACCACACTCCTTCCCTAGGGCCACTCTAATCTACTTCTCCATACAGATTGAAACCAAGTCCTTCAAGACTGTTCTGGAACTCTCTCCCTGCTGGTGGATGAGACTCGGAAAAGAAAGGCAAATAGGCAAACTACAACTCCCATTGCTCCAGTTGTTCTTAGGGATACAAAGGCTACTCATTGTTTCTCTCCTCTCCTCTCCATTCCAAATCCCCTTTGCCCCAGTTACTACCCCTCTTAATTTAGATGACTACCTGGCAGTATGGCCCAGTTCCTCACTCATGAAGCATCTGACCACTGAAGAAAGGTTCCTGAGTGCCACACATATTCCCAACTTATCTACACTGCATAATGACAGCCAACCAGGGGTCCGGGTAGCTCATTTGGTTTAGCTCTCGGCTCTTGATTTCCGCTCATGTCATGATCTCACAGTCATGAGATCTGGTCCTGTGTGTGGCCCTGTGCTGACAGCTCCTCTCCCACTTTCATTGTCTCTGTCTCACTCTCTGCTTCTCTTTCTCAAAGAAATGAATAAATAAACTTAAAGAAAAAAAACTCAGCACAACAAACCTTTTCCTGATAACCAGGGTCAATTACCACTGACAAGATTATGATTCTTCTACTTGCCAGCTGGTCCCTTGAATATCAGGCACCTTGAATTCCCAGGTAATAGCTGTGGGTATACTTCAATAGGGAACCGTATTTTGTTATGCGAGTACTTTGTAACAATAATATCTCTAGGAATTTGGGGACTAGCATCTCTAACCCTGCAGAGATAAAGCAAGTCAACATCTCCCAGTGGGTTAATGAGAGTGATTATAAGTAGAACCACTTCTATTTCATCCCTTGCTGTTTAGACTCATGGATAATTCTTAGTTGGAACACACAGCATAAAGCATATTTTGACAATGCATCTTGGAGAATGGTGGCCCTGTCTCATAGGATGTTGCCTCTGGTGGGTGCCTCAGCTATACCGTCAGCAAGTCATTTTAGTGCTCTGTCACCCTGGCAGCCTCTGCATGGCGTACAGCCAAAGTAACCAGTGATCTCTCTCCTGTACCACTTTTCACCATAAAATGTTTCCTAGGTTGTAAGTTAAGTTGTATTTGATTTCAGTTCTATAGATGATGCATTCCACAATCTTCGAGATCGTGGTCCTAGCTGAGGTCTTAGAGACAGGAAAGGCAATTCCACACATGTAGGAGAGAGAGAAAGAGAGAGAAGAAAGAAATTTTTAATTGTGGTTTGTGATATAGAGTGTACTTTTGCATGTGGGAGTGACTGGGAAATCGTGTTCTCAGGGCATCAGGAGACATGTGTTCTCTCATGGGCAGTCACAGGTCTGTACCTTCCAAGATCAAGGATTCAGTGGGTCTAATGCCTTATGATAGTTGATAAGACTGGCGATATAGAGAAGCCAAAAATGCATGGCACATCATGGATCAAACTAAGAAAGACAGCTTTATATTATTACTGTGTCTTCCAGATGAAATAATTAGCAACTCTCAGGTATTTTTCATATAGCTTTGCATCCTGTAACAGTTAACAATTTGTAACTTAGTTATTCTTGCATGAATAAATGTATTAGTGAAGGTTTTCACACTCAAGAATAGTAGTAGAAAATTCAATGCCTACCCAAGTGAGAGGGGAGAAAGGGCCCTATTTATTATACAAAGACATTGCTATTTTACTGCTGAGTTTAGAAATGAGTATTTTTAACTAAAACACAAAATTCTGTACTAAGAGACAAAATTGTTTCTAAAAATGTATATACTATGTTATCATTCATCAGGGACCATTTGATAAGGAAATAACAAAACAAAGTTTCCCAGACAAACAGCAAATAGTTGACTTCGTAATAACTTCAGTTTTTCTGTTTAGTAAATTTTATTCAAACTGAAAATACAGAGTATAAAGAAGTCATATCTTATGAACCCTAGATATTATTATTATTATTAATGTTGAAAAAAGGTATATGAAAGAATTCATTAAGAAGTAAATAGGGGCACCTATGTGGCTCAGTAGGTTAAGTGTCCGACTTTGGCTCAGGTCATGATCTCATGGTTTGTGGGTTCAAGCCCCACGTCAGGCTCTGTGCTGACAGCTAGCCCAGACCCTGGAGCCTGTTTCAGATTCTGTGTCTCCCTCTCTCTCTGACCCTCCTCTACTCACGCTGTTTCTCTCTCTCTCTCTCTCTCTCTCTCTCTCTCTCTCTCTCTCTCTCTCAGAAATGAATAAAACATTAAAAAAATAAAAAAGAAGTAGATAGTACGTAAAAATAAATAGTTTGCTAAAAAAAAGCACAGGTGCCCAACATTGTGACATTGGACATGTGAGGTTCAAACAAGTCTAAGGTGGTCAAACCACATGTTCAAAAACTTGAAACTGAAATAAACAATATGAATACATTTTATGACCAGTAGAGCATAATTTGATTTGAATTTGGTCTAACCTCAGGAGACATTTGAATTGCTCTATTCTATGAACATGGAAGAGAAAAGAGTAAGGTAAGATGGCAGATGATGTAGTTTCTCATTAAAAATGCATTCCCTCCTCCCGTGTCCCTGCAAACTTGAGTTGTTAGGCACTTGTGTATTTTCTGAGTGTCTCAGTCCATTCAGGCTGCTATCACAAAATATCACTTAACTGGGTAGCTTGCAAACAACAGAATTTTATTTCTCACAGTTCTGGGTGAAACCCCAAAATCAAGATCAGCATGACCAGGTGGGGGCCCTATTCCAGGTCACAAACTTCCCCCTGGGTCCTCACATGGTGGTGGGCATGAGGGAGCTCTTCGAAGTCTCTGTTATGAGTATTAATCCCATTCATGATGGCTCCACTCACATGACCTAAACAGCTCCCAAAGTCCCCATCTCCTAATCCCATCACCTTTGGGGGTTAGAATTATGAATTTTGGGGCAACACAAGCATTCAGACAATAGCGCTGTGTCACTCCGTAGCTTCAAGGAGCAAATATAATCAAATCTCAGCCCGTCATGTCTCTCTCACCACTGATTAGTTTCTCAATGGGCATATGACCCAATTCTGGTCAGTGGGCTCATAGGATATCCACCAGGGTCTCCTGAAGAATGACCCACACACTTGATTCAAGGGACACACAGGAACATGGACGGCGCCCTCTGCTGTTAATGCCCAAACAAGGGAGACTCCAATATGTGGAGAAGTGAACCGGCTGAAATACTCTTTCTGAACTGCTCAGGACCTTGCCAACAGGGGAGGACCGTGCAGTGGAAAGAGCTCGGGTGCTCCGTGTCCTTGTTGAGACTGAGTTAACCGACCCCAGACTCCCCTCCATCCAGGTTTCTTATTCTATAAGATAATAAAGCTCCTAATAAAGGAAAGACACTTTCACTCAGCTGTTCCTGTCTTTTGTGGCCAAGAGTGTCCATATTTTACAGCATTGGTAGAGGTTGAATGATGACGGTATTTAGGAAGTGACAACCTTCAATCTGGGACTGAAAGAGCTGGCAAAAGATGTAAGGGAAAAAAATGTGTGGCTCTGAGAGGAAGGGACTTGCATAAGGAAGAATTAGCAAGGATGTAAATAACCTTGAGTTCTCACATTGCTGCAGAAGCATTTTGGCACTGACGGGATGGGCCTTGAGATGCTTATTGAGCACAGATGTTATCTTTCTGCTTCCTTCACAACCTGAGCGTCGTATACTATGTAAACTCATCATACTGTAAATTCAGATGCAATTTTATCACATTGTTTTCTGACTAGCATATGTGCACAGATGAAAAATACTTTAAACAATATTGTATCCTGTAAAGATAATTATTCTTTTCTTTATGTTTTGCCCCTCATACTTGGTTGTTCTTTTTTTAAAAAATATTTCCAAGAAAGTTAATGTTAAATCATTTCAGCTGGAACCATTCTCAGCCTTCCACTAGGGTACAGATAGTCAAACTCCATTTAGAATGAAATCTACCACTTTTTAAACTGTTTACTTATCTGAGAGAGCAGAGGAGGGGCAGAGAGAAAAGGAGAGAGAGAGAATCCCAAGAAGGGTCTGCACTATCAGCCCAGAGTCTGACACGGGGCTCAAATTCATGAACCATGAGACCATGACCTGAGCCAAAGTCAAGAGTCAGACACTCTATCAAATGAGCCACCCACTTCTCCCTAGCATTTTTTTGAAAAATAAAATAAAATAAAATTGTAAATAAAAAAATAAAACAAAATAAAGTAAAGTAAGGTAAAGTAAGATAAGATAAGATAAAATAAAATAAAATAAAATAAAATAAAATAAAATAAAATAAAATAAAATAAATAAAATAATGTAAGGACAGAATGTAATAAGTCAAAAAGTCAGAAAGATTTTCAGGTTAGTCTAGCACAGCAAAGTAAATTTTTCCTCCTGCCTACCCCTGTTCCCTTCCTAAGAATCTCTTTCTTCTATTCCTTCAGATACCTTGGAGCCTCACAAGATTCCTACGGCCAGATATTCTTGTTCGTATTCACTTTCTGGGTTTTCTTATCCACTCTCACACTGTCAGCCTTCTCCTGTGTTCTAAAGACTTCTGAACCTTTATATCCAGCCCTGATGTCTCTCCTATGCAAAAACCATGCACCTTCAAATCCTTCCTGGAGAAGCAGCTGGCTGGCTCAGTCAATAGAGCATGGGAGTCTTGATCTCAGGGTCATGAGTTCAAGACCCATGTTGGGTGCAGAACTTACTTAAAAAAAACTCCTTCCTGGAAAATGTTGTTTGTCATTAAAACACCTCACAATGACAATATGCAGAATTGATTTCTACTCCTCTCCCCTAAAACTTAATCCTCAGTTTATAATGAATAGTGACACCATGCAGTCAAACCAAAAATTCAGAGCCTCCCTCACCCCCATAACAATTCAGTCAACAACATACTGATATCTAACTTAGCTATTTCTTTCCCTACCCTTACACCTTACTTGAAGCTCTTATCTGGTCTCACCTGGATTACTTCAATATCTATTTATTAGTCTCCTTTCCATCCCAGTCTCCCAAACTCAACTCTTTTTGGGTATGCACTCTTTCTAAAATACAATTTTTATTTAAAAAAAAAAAAAGAAAGAAAGAAAACATGGGGGAAAAAAGCCTCAATGTCTTCTATTGGATCCAAGATAAAAGCCACATCTTCATTGTCAGGGCATTCACTCTGTGGTACCCCAGCCCTATGATACTGCCTTATATTTCTCCATCCACCCAACTTGAAGAAAGCTCTGTGTTGGTTGATAGGAATATAAATATAATGGTGATTTTTCCCTCGATGGTGTAGCAAGGTAAACTAAACTCTCTGAAGTTCCGTAGATTCGTCTTTCTGGTTCTTTGTACATATTGGGCTGCTATTCAGTGAGCTTAGTACATCCAACCCTCATGAGACAAGCCATACATTTCAACATCAACACTAAGGATAGTCATAAACTCTTCCACAGGTCTGATCCTCCATCTCCCCGGCAATTGGAGAGAAATCCAACCTTTGAATTCTCAGTTCTTCACTTAAAGCGGTTACAAAAATTAGTCACACTTAAAAAAGAAGTCTTTGTTCCTTAACAAATTATACATTTGTCCTATGCTCTGTATTCGATTTTTAATGAATGGCATACATCAAGACATTTTAATGGCACACTTCAGGCTCAGGGTATTTGACATCTAAGACTCTATTTTAGGGGATACCGAGTACTTCTACATGTAGGACATGGGTTTGACAGAAGAGATAAAAACAGAAGTTGTTGTCTCTCAGTGTATGTGGTTGATAGAAAATTCTTTAAGGCAATCCATTCTGAATCCTCAGCATGCTGGAGTGTATTAGTCACATCTCTAAAGTGATTTGGTATTTTATTTTTTAATGTTTTATTTATTTCTGAGAGAGAGAGACAGAAAGAGAGAGAGGCAGCATGAGCAGGGAGGGTCAGAGAGAAAGGGAGACACAGAATCCGAAGCAGGCCCCAGGCTCTGAGCTAGCTGTCAGCACAGAGGCCGACGCGGGCTCAAACCCATGAACTGTGAGATCATGATCTGAGCCGAAGTCGGACGCTTAACTGACTGAGCCACCCAGGCACCCCTGATTTGGTATTTTAATTTCTTTGGATCTTTACCATACCATTACAAGTGAAGACAAACAAATATTATTGTCATTACTGTTCAGTGGGTGAATAAATCAAGATTCAGAGAGCCAAAACATCTTGCACTTGCCACACAGCTAGTAAATAGTAAACTCAGGCCTTAAAACCATATGTTTCACTATAGTGTGTGCACACACACACCAAACACACCTCCCACCTACACACACTAGAATATGAGGCAGCCATGAAAAAGGACAAGGTCATGGGATTTGCAACAATATGGATGGGCTGAGAGGGTACTAAGTCGGACTGAGAAAACCAAATACCATATGATTTCACTTACATGTGGAATCTAAAACAAACACAAAAACAAATGAATAAGCAAACACGTAGAATTAAACCTATAAGTTTAATTCTTATTCAATTCTTTAATCAGGGAAGAAACTGATGGATGCAGAGGGGAAAGGGTGGGAGATAGATAAAATGGTTGAAGGGAAATAGGAGATATAGGCTTATAGTTATGGAATGAATAAATCACAGGAATAAAAGGCACAGCACCAGGAATATGGGAAAAGTACAAACATGTGCTTCAACGGTCATATCCTCCTGGTGCTGATAAATTCAACGTAATAATCTCCAATACACTGCACTTTGATGACACATAAAAAATGCACTGTTTCTTACATTTATGGAATGAAAGAACAGAGACATCCTCTATTAAGGTCTGTGAAGGGAAGAAGATGATTTGGTGAATGAATACATTGATGTTAGAGAACCATTGAACTTAACTCATCACTCGGGACCCAGCCTGGAGCCTGGCTTCACAGACATAGGTAAATCATGACCTGGCCACATGTAGGTTAATCAATCCCAAATAATTTATAAAATTGTATGACCCATACCAATCTTTATATGACCTGAACTCAAGAAGCATTTAGTCCATCTGACTCACTAAGCCACCCTGTCAACATGTGCCGTAGGAATCAAACTGAGAAGAACAAGAAAGAATTCTATAAACCTTTCCTTAGAAACTGATCTTTGGAGCCTTCGGGAAATTGTTCTCAAGGGAGGCATTTGCCTACTCCCTGGGACTATCCAGCTCTTAATGTTGAA
This sequence comes from Proteles cristata cristata, assembly GCA_017311185.1. Lineage (NCBI taxonomy): Eukaryota > Metazoa > Chordata > Mammalia > Carnivora > Hyaenidae > Proteles > Proteles cristata. The sequence continues at coordinate 421,447 of JAESUZ010000075.1, forward strand.
TGGATGTCATTTCAGGAGCCATCATGTCAATTAATCCCATCATCAAGGATCATTTTACAGGCTCATGAATATCATTAAAATCACACATGCCAACTGATGGCTCACTCTGTGTATGGTCAAATGATGGATATTTGGTCACAGTTTGAAACAACGGGACACCTGCTACATGCCTACTTAGAGGGTTTAATTTTGTTTCAGGGATTACACAGAAAGAAATAACAAACAAATACTGGGAGAAGACCTAGTCAACCAGTGTTTCTTTGAAGTTCACAATTTGATTTCCATAGTTTTTCACTGAAGACTGCTGATTGGAAGGAACGGCAGCGAATGAGCTGGCCATAAAAGAGAGGCCGAGAAAAAGCAACGGGGCAACAGAGAGATGGGCCGAAAAGAAAACAGCCAGGGTCATGTCAGGGTAGGAGATTATACTAAGGATCTCAATACTTAAAAGTGATAATTGAGGCCAACACATTTTTAAAAATTATGCTGTATCTTCCTTCCTTGACATATACATCTTTATAACACTAAAACTGAAAACACACACGAAGCCGAAATGTCTGAATTTCATTATTTTCACTCCTGTCTAAGAGTTCTGTGTATCAGATAGCTGTATTTGGATGAGCAAGAAAATAGAAATATGCATATAATAAATTATTAACTATGCAATATGTCTTATTTTATGCCTGTTCTTTAGCAAGTCACTAATGGTATTGTTATGAAGATGTTGATTTAATTTTTTTAGAAATAAACAAAGATTAAAGTGAAATGTGACTATATCCAAAGTGCACATAATAATGTATTTTCATAAAAATCAAAATTAAATGTAAACATTAAAAAAGAAAGTAAGTATAAATTTCAGATTTTTATTCTAAAATATTTAAAATTGTCTATATAAGCAAGTAATTTGTAGTCAGTGAACATGAAAATTTAATTGCAATGAATTAAAGCTATATTTAAACATTTTCAAAATTTAATTCTATGTTAGTAAATAATTTAAAAATAAAAGTATATTATTCTAGTATTCAATGGCTATTTGAATGCCAAAGTTGTCAAAGTAAGGGATTGGTAGCAATTTAATTGTGATAGTAAGTTATATGAATTTCATAATGTCACCAATTGTTCAGGCTCTGGGCACAACTGTTGTGAATAATGAGCTAACTCATGAGTTCCTATCGATTCCCAACTCAGAACAAGAAGAGAAGCAAGAAAATGGGCCCTGGAGGCTACTAGGAACAGATTAAGTCTTATCACCATGCTCTCTGAAAGAAACAATGTAACAAGTAAATGGAATTGTCTTTTTCTTACATAATCATGTTGGGGCTCAGATCCCCCCAAGCATTGGCCTTCTCTCATGTTAGCTCCAAGAAGATAAGGAAGAGCATTGAGACATTTTCCTGGAGTCTGAGCTGGTTTGTAGGTAGCGCCCGGATACTATCTCTAGTGATAGGTATTGATGCAATCTTGTCCCCAGACATTGGTGATATGTTTGGCTCTCCTACACCCCTGCGCCTCAGATATGAATGGGCTGAAAGTCCCCAGGGACATGGTAAATTGAGGATTACGCTTCTGTACATGTGAGGGAAAGTCGGAGGAGATCCTGAATTTCTAACCAGCTTTTGGGAGATGCAGATAGTACAGGGAGTGAGGGTGGAAAGTGGATGCGTGGGGAGCAGAAGCTTTTCCCACCGAAGCTAAGGACAATACTTGGGTCATGAGCTGGGCACGATTGTCAAAGTTTTCTTATTTTTGTGTCTTTTTTATACAGTTCATCATTAGTGTGCATTGTGATGTTCCTTTCAATAGAATTGGAGAAACAGAGTGTTATGTTAAATTCTTACAAAATATTTTGAGCCTGTACACAACTTTAAATATTTTAATACATAAGGAAACATATGTCTATATGTGTGTGAATATATATACACATGCACACATAAATATATTGTGTCTATATAAGTATATATAATGTGACTATATATACACACACATATTTATATGTATATGTATTTATTTGTATATATAATATGCAATCATATTTACACAAATATAATTTATATATTTTTAATTTATAACTTATTCATATTTACATATTTTATATTTATGTATTTTGTTTATAATTACATAAACATAATATATGTATAATGTGAATAAAAACAACTAAAATATTTTTAGGTTCTATTTTATTTTACTTTTGGTCTGTGTTTTACTTATTGTATATAAGTGGTCACAAAGAACAATGTTACCATCAAAAAGCAATAACAAAAGAATACAAAATTAGTTGAAAGTCTTAGGCACCCAAATCTGTTCCAGGAGCAGGTAGGTTATTAGATTAGTAACCTTCACAATGATAGATCAGTGGTCTTCCTTCTTTGAGGTTAGACTATAGTTATACCAATTACTGAATAAGTTCCTATATGTATGCTACATATGTCGTCTGAGTTTCAGAATACATAAAATTTACTAATAAGTTACAGTCATAAGTACAGTATGGTCATGGCAAACAATTTTTGACTAGCGTAACAGTCTTCTTAATCTACATGATCTTCATGTATTTAATAAAAATGAAGATCATCTGTAGTGTTAATTAAAAATGAAAATTATTGGCCATGAATCATTCTTTTTAATTCAGTGTTTTAAGTATTTAGAATAAGAATCAGACAAACCACTTACTGGCCTGCTGCTTGTTTTTGTAAATAAAGTTTTATTGAAACACAGCCATGCTCATTTGTTTCTAAATTGCCTGTGCCTGCTTGAATGTATGAAATGGGTCCATGAAAAGCAAGCTGTACAATTTCTAAAATCAAAAATAATTACTCTCTGGTCCTTTATAGAAAAAAAGATTGCTGACTATAAATAATTTCTTTTTCAATGCATACATAATTTTCCAAATGTTTCGAAGCTGCTTTGAAGACACACTCATTCATAGATGCAGGCATACAGATACATACACCCAATAGGTTTAAGAAATCCTATATTAATCTCACCTATGTGTAACAGACCAGCACATCCAATTTAACACACAGTTAAAATTAAAAAGATAACATTCATTTATTCAGCAAATTTTTCTTGAGGGCATAATATGTACTAAACACTGCCAGTGATAGGACATACTTTAAGAAGAAGAAACGGAGAGAGGGAGACCAAACGAGCAAGTGCCTGTCACCAGGAAATTAGTCTCCAGGAAGAAATATGTGATAACTGGATATTCCAGCTGAAACCTGGATTAGGAAACAAGTCCTTAATCCTGTAAGAGAGCAAGTGTGGCAGCTGTGGAGAATGAGAAGCAGATGAGGTAAGGTGTAAGATATGGCTGTATCTTATACATTATACTGTATATATAATATATATGCTAAAGAGACTCTTCATCATAGAAATACATACTTATTTAATTTGGATGTAAATCCTAGTTTCTTAATCTCGCTCTTTGAATGAAACACTGGGGGAAGGAGAATATCCCAGAAACTTGGCATACAAAGAAGATGAGAACTAATGTTCAGAACATTGAAAAGAATTAAGCATTATAAAAGAAACATTCAATTAACATCTGATTAAATCTTCACAAAAATTAACAGTAACCAATTAAATAACTGAGAACTGATTTGTGATTCTACGGTATTGATAGGCTAATTAACCATTGTTAGAATTTTGAAAGAGATGACATTTATAAGAACTTGCAATTAAACTGTAAACTCTTTTTTGAACTTAAAAAGTAACCTCTAAAACATTGAGAAAGTAATGAAATTCTGGACAGTATATTGAGTCATGACAGAAAAAAAGTGAAAAGCTGGTGTACTTGATGTGAAAGCATTATAAGCCCTTTTATGGAAAAATATATCGTTAGAACTTTGCTATATTTAGAAGTAAGGGTTCAAGAAATATTCTATTAAGAACCTGGTGACAAGGATCACAATTCCTATGAGGAAGTATACCCACATCAGTTCTGTAACTGGTGTCGGATAGTTACAAGACTCTGGGATCTTAATGTACACTCATTCACGGCCAATGGCGATCTTTTTCGATAGAAGGAAGGGAGAAGGCAGGCTCCCTCCAATAAAAGGCAGTTGGAGAACTAGAAAGAGAAGCAGACAGTACTCATTTGTCTAAGACAATAAATTATATGGATTGATGATATTCAGAGGATCCATGAGTCTTAAAAAAATAAAAACAACTAGCAGGTATTCCATTTTCAACTGCCTTCAAACTTCCTGGCCAAGGGACAAAAGTCACCAACTTATTTTACAGATGCCTGAGGCATCTTAGCTGAATTCAGTCAGATAGCTTATGAGGCAATGTGTGTGGACAGATACAGGCCACACACACACACACGCACACACACACACACACAGACACACAATTACAGATGGCCCATTACATGGAGAAGATCAGAACACTGAAAGTCTCTAAAATTATAACTATTGTTCTCATGTATATCCGCCTTGTCAATATTTCCACTTGTGGGCCAAATCAGCATTCGAAACTCAGGATAAAACACAATAGAGTCATTCAGTATTTCTCTCTTCATCTCATAACCTGTATTTAATACACTGTAATTTTAACTAGTTACACCTTCAAAATATATCTTTGTTCTTTACAGTGCTCTCCATCTCTCTTGTTAAAACTTTGGTCAAGTCTATCACCACCTCTCACCCAGACTACTACAGAACCCTCCTAACTTTTCTGTTCCTCCATCCAGCCTAATGCTGTTGACTGTTCTGCAACTACCAGAGAGATTCTCATAGCATAAATCAGATGAGTTCATGCTTCCTTTGCTTATAAATAACCCTCTACTGGCTTCCAAATATAAACAACATAAAAATTTGAATCATCTACTGACACTTATAAGGTCCTATATGTGATGATAGGTTATAGTATGAATTTATATGTTGCTTATAAATAAAAGCAATTCTATTATAAAGAATCCTTCTGGTTTTAACCCAAAGATATCAATCTTGAAGTGACTTAGATACGTTGATTATATTTTGCAGATGATCAAAGTCTGAAAGGGAGAAGGGAAGGTAGCTGGGCCCAAGATATCAAATATGATCTAGATTTCTTGGGCTCTCATTGCTATTTATCAACTTTCCATCCTTTAAACATTTGTTTTCTTTATAAGTGCATATTGTGTTACATAAAGTAAACTTTGACAATTTTTGAGTAAAGTTATGCATTATAACTTTAAAAAAGAGTACATAAAAATGGAGTCAAACAGCAAATCTCTCCTTCTGTTCTCCATCCTAATTCATACTCCCCAGAGGTAATTATTGTTAAGTGCCTTTACCTCGTTCTTTGGGTATTTTCTTATGTGTTTGTAAATAGTATACTTACATTATTATTCCTTGAATTGTCACTGTTACGAATTTGATGACAGACAGAATTGCACGAATGATCTTTTGTATGTCAGTCTATGAAATAGAGTAGAAAAAACGAAAACGCTGTGACCCTAGAAATATGTGATTCACACCTTACAATTTCTTTTGCAAATTAATATTTATTTATTAATTATGCACAAGTCATATTTTTAGAATTGTATTATAAGTGAATGTAATTTGTATTCACAAATTATCAGGGTTATTCTTCAATGAGAAAACATATTTATGAATATTCAATAAGGATTACATTATATATAATGTAATGTAATGCTGTAACATAGTAGCACAGCAATAAGTAATGGAAAACAATTTTGTTATCATAAAAATAGAAAATATTATAAAATCTCTTAAAATTCGCTTGTGCTAAGTCACATTCTTAAGTTAAAAGTTACACTCAACTATAAATACATTTGTCTATCATAACAAAATGATTGTTCTTGAAAGTGCTTTTTATAAAAGTGTGAAATTAATTAATATACAGGATAAATAAGAATCAACCCAAATAGCACAAAAAGTTTCCAAACTCACTAAATGTTGACATTTTGTCATTGTTGCCTTTCCTTTTTGCCTCCTATTCATTTTTTCTGTTCCATTTGAAAGTAATTTGTACATGATACCACATCAGCCCTAAATACTTCAGTGTATACTAAAAAGTGCACGTGACATCATAGTCCTTAAGGAATTGCAAATTAAAACAATGAGATACAACTACACGGCTACATCAGGTGCCAGAATTCAGAAGACTGACAGCGCCAATTGCTAAGGAAAGTGTGGAGGAAGGGGAATGTTCGTTATTCAGTGGTGGAAGTAAACTTGGAAGAGCTGCTCTAAAAAATGAGGAATTGCTTACAAAACGAAACATACTCTTGCCATAAGATACAGTGATCACACTCCTTGGTATTTACCCAAATGAGCTGAAAACTTATGTCCACACAAAAATTACACATGTGTATTTATAGCAACTTTATTCATATTTGCCCAAACTTGGATGCAACCAAGATGTCCTTCGGTAGGGGAATGGAAAATAAACTAGGGTACATCTAGACAATGGGCAACTATTTAGCATTATAAAGAAAAAGAGCTATCGAGGTGTGAAAAGTCATGGTGGAATCTTAAATACATATTACTACATGAATAAAGCCAATGTGAAAAGACTACATACTTTATGATTCCTACCTTCTGAATAAAGGCAAAACTATGAAGACAGTAGACATATCAATGGTTGGCAGGGATTGGTGGAAGGGAAAAATGATTAGATGAAGCACAGAAGATGTCAGGGCAGCAAACTATCCTGCATAACACTCTAATGATGGATACACGTCGTTATAAATAGAATGTACAACACCAAGAATGTACTCTTAAGTCAACAATGGACTTTGGGTGGTAATGATGTATCTATTCCATGTTCACTGATTGTATCAAGTGTACCACTTTGGTACAGGATGTTGATAATGGGGAAGGGTATGTATATATGCAGAGACAGGGGATATATAGGAATTCCATAACTTGAAGCACCTGGGTAGCTTAGTCAGTTAAGAGTTTGACCCAGTTTCAGCTCAGGTCATGATCTTATGGTTTGTGGGTGTGAGCTCTGTACTGGACTCTGTGCTGGCAGCATGGGGCCTGTTTGGTGTTTCTCTCTCTCTCTCTCGCTGCCCTTTCCCTGCTTATGCTCTCTCTGTCTCTGTCTCTCTCAAAATAAATGAATTAACACTTAAGATAAAAGGAATTCTATATCTTTCCCTTTATTTTGCTATGAACCTACACTTCTAAAAAATAGTCTATTTGTTAATGTAGATAGTTTCTAACTATGGGGAATAAGCTTAGGAATTCCCTGAGATTGCACCCATGGGCTAACAGGACATAAAGAAATAGAAAGCAACAGAATGAACAGGAACAAGATTAGGTAAACGGGGCAGAGGCCCTGAGTACAGGACAGAAGGATAGGAAGAGGGAATCTCAGGATGTGCGCATCCAAGATGGGGTAAACAATCAGGGCAGAAGCGCCCCCCAAACTAGTACAATAGCAGAAAGCTGATTTCACAGGAAGGAAGGACCAAATTAGGCAAACAGATAAGCAGGGCAATAGACCAAGCAGGGCAAAGTTGCCCAGAGAAGAGGAGCTAATTAGCAAAAGAAAGGTGCCTTGTTGACCCTGAGGTAGCATGCTCTTCTGGTCTTGTCTCCAAGGCAGGTTTAGGTAAACAGAGACGGAGCCTCACTCCTGCCTTAAACAACCATCTGCCAGGCACCGGGACTTTGTTTTGTATTGACCCAAACCCCTAACATCGCATAGCTTCAAAACCCCCTCTCCCTCATGCCTGTGAGTTAATGTTCATGATTTCATTTTCTCTTTGGGCACGTCCATCACACTTGTAAGCTTTCTGATCTTAATAAAAACAGAGCAAGGACCCCCACTTGGGGGTCTTGTCTCCTCCCAGATATTAGCCACTCTCATATTTTAATCCCGCATCTGCTGTCTTGCTGATCAAGAGAAAATTCCAGACCCAAATCTATGACACATAACCAGCACGCGACCATTAAAATTTGGACGTTAACATTGATAAAACATTGTCCTCTAATCTGTAGATCTTATTCACATTTTGTGCAAGGTTCTTTATTCATCCATAATCCAATCTGGAATCACACATCACATTTAATTATCATGTGGTATTAGTCTCTTTCATTTTCTTCCACTGGAGAGAGTCCTGCAGTGTTCCAGTATCTTCCATGACCTTGAGGTTGCTCTGCCCCAGTTCTTTCCCCCACCCACATCCATCCACAGTTGGCTCTGACCAAGGCTAAGTGTAAGGAGGAAGGAGGAAGGAAGTGGAAGGAGAAAATTTTTTAATTATTTTATGCCTCTTACATTCTCAAAATGGCCCTGTAGGTAAGCAAGGATATACTGTATCTTCACTGATTGTACAAAAGTAAGGCTTTGAAACATTAACTGAGAAGCTGAAGCCAAATAGCAAATTTTAAACTTAATCTCTACAGCATTGCGTGACAGTTGTTGGTAGAAAGAAAAGCTAAGTTCTCATAAGTTATATTTGGGGAGATGAAATGATACAGTTTGAAATGATCAAGGCAAGTACAGCCTCTGGAAATAAAACAAATTCATCCTGGTTTTAATTCAGAATACCCTTTTTGATTGCTATCTATATGTCTATCTGTCTGTCTATCCATTTGTACTAAGGTGTATATACACACATACACAAATGTATACATGAAATATATGCATATATACACATATGCAAATAACTATATACAGACAAGGATGGATACAGTAAGACAGTGAAAGATAAATAAAATATGGATGGCACTCTTTCACTAAGAGCTTATATGTTACTCATGTGAGATCCAGCCCAACGTTTTATGACCTAAAAGTTTTTTCTTTTCTTTTCTCTTTTCTTGTGAGAGGAAAATACTCCAGAAGCACTTTAAAAAGGTGGGTGGAGTGGAGAAGGAAGGAAAAAATGCAGGTGTGAATACCATAGCAATTCATCAGAAAATATCTTTTCTAGAAAATATTGAGGTATGCAGTTGTCTGCAAAAAAAGACATGGTCTTTCTTTACATTGTCTTGGGTTTTATGAAATGTGCCGCTAGAGCAATATTGGATATAATTATGGAAAAATGCCGGATCAAGAGTGATCATCTCAGCTACAATGGTAGAAAGCACATGGAAACAAGAAAAAGCGAAATTGCTCTCAAAGACAGAATAGCAGAGATGGTTTCTCCCTCATTAGAGCTGAACATTTAATGGAAAAGATGATATTTTCATGGCCTACACTCAAGTGCAGAGAGAAAAATAGGTTTTCTAATGTCCTGGGCTGGGATGGTTCTGGCACTTTTCATTCAGTCCTTCGGACAGTGTTTCCTTGAGCACTAACCAAATACTGGGAAGTGATTTGTTTTCCTTAAATACATGCTGTTTTTCAAAGAGATACACATTTGACCTTTATAAAACATTTTAACCAATTTTTTTTTTACTCTTCATCAACAGATTTATGAAAAGGTGTGGACACTACTGATCTATGGTAACCAAACTAAGTTTTATTGAATATAAGTAACCGACCTACAAACATGCTAACATAAAACAGAACTTTTTCACACTTACAAGATTCCTCAAACTTTTGTATCTATGAATCATTTGGGAATCTTATTGAAATGTGGATATAACTTCAGTAGATTTGGGGTGGAGCCTGAGTTTCTGTATTTCTAATAAACTCCCAGGTGTTATAAATGATACAGGACTTTAAACCACATTTTGAGTAGGAAGGAAATACAGAACAGGGAGAAATACAATATTGGTGTTTTGGTTTTCATTTACTTACAAATGAAAAAAAAATAGCTACCGTATTCAATTTCTATATATCCCAGAAATATGCCTTCAAATGCCCTTTGTTTTTTTCTTCTCTGTCTTCGTGAATAGGTTTTACTATTGTAATATCTGAAAAGATTTCCTTTTTTTCCTATTTCTTTAATATTAAATACATAGTCTTCCTGGCCTGAACAATATATGGCAAATGAGAGCTCAAACTGTTCTTTACTCATGGAAACCTACTTTGCATTTGATAACCCTCATAACCACAGACATTAAAAATCAACTTTGTCTTCAAATATTTTTTCTATGAGAGTATTGTCTACATGCATCCTTTTTGTGTTACTTATTTTTTAACTGTAGATATCTGCACCTGTTGTGAAAGATGTGGCAGATCTTGTCAAGGACGGGGTGACAAATATACAATGATTATAGCAGAGAAAATATATTTCTTCCAAGAATCTATATACTTGAAGATAAGTAGTAATATTCTCTCGAACATTATAGCTGCGAAAGGAACAGTATACTTTGGGAACAACACCAAAAAAAAGAAGGCTAACATACATGTGTGCGGATTGTTGATACATTAAAGAAAGATAATCTGACACATATCATAGATGAGTCCATCGTTCTGTATAACATCAAGGAAGTCCCCATAAATTCTACATTAGAATTACAACCCTATATTTTTTGTTTTTAAGTTCACTGCCCAGAGTCACTATTATTTAAGATATGTGATTAAGCAAGAGATTATTAGGCAGTAGGGAAATTTATGTTAAAGATCTTCCAAAGGAAAATTTGTCCATGGAATTTTCTCTATGCCATGTAATTATTTCCAGAGAGAAAATTTTGCATCAAATATCCCAGGAGCCAGAGGGATCATGTGCTGTCTGTTCTCCAAGTGTGGTTAAAACAGACGTAGGTTCAAGGGGCACCTGGGTGGCTCAGTCGGTTAAGCATCTGATTGGCTCAGGTCATGATCTCACAGTTCATGGGTTTGAGCCCCATGTCAGGCTCTGTGCTTACCGCTAGCTCATAGCCTGGAGCTTGTTTCGGATTCTGTATCTCCCTCTTTCTCTGATTTTCCCCTGCTCATGCTATCTCTCTCTCTCTCAGGGAAGAAACAAACAAACAAACAAACCCCCCCCGCCACAAAAAAAAAACAAAAACAAAACAGACTTAAGTTCTGATGTATGAAGTTTCTTTTCTTAATACACTTAAACACATTCAAATCTTGCAGAAGTATCTTGACTTCCAGGGAGATTGTGGAGCAGAGAATCTTGTCTAAGAGCACAGGTGAATTCTGCATAAGAGTCTGTGAAGCCCAATAATGAATATTCAGCAGGAAAACCTAACCGAAGAAATGGAACAAGAGCAAGGGAATGGGATGAAGCAGAAAGGGATCAACGTCAATCAAGTCCTGAGGGAGAAAAATTAACAATTTAAGAAGACAGAAGGGAAGATGAGAGACCGAGGCCACTACATGAACCTTATGCTCTTTTCTGACGAGCATCTGTCAAACTCACTAAAATAAATTCACAGAAACACAGTAGGAAAAATTACATAAGATAGCATTAGATGAAAACGATCTAAATATTACATAAAAATGAGAAAGCTATCCAAATACCGCATCAAGAACTACATTAAAGACCTCAAATGTTGAAGCCATTTGCTGTTCAAACCAAGAACAAGCCTGGACCACTTGTTATCATTTCTATAATGTATCATTCTGGAGGGTGTAGCTAATGTGAAATTCTTCAAGAAATGAAAACAAGAGAGCTTGAGTGGCTCAGTCAGTTAAGCAACAGACTCCTGATTTTAGCTCAGGTCATGATCTCATGTTTTGTTTTGTTTTGCTTTTAATGTTTTACTTATTTCTGAGAGAGAGAGACAGAAAGACAGAGAGAGAGAGAGAGAGAGAGGAAGCGTGAGCTGGGGAGGGTCAGAGAGAGAGGTAGACACAGAATCTGAAACCGTCTCCAGGCTCTGAGCTGTCAGCACAGAGCCTGACACGGGGCTTGAACCCACGATCCCTGAGATCATGACCTGAGCCGAAGTTGGATGCTCAATCGACTGAGCCACCCAGGTGTCCTGATGATTTCATGCTTTTGAGATCAAGCCCCACCTGAGGCTCTGTCCTGGGCATGAAACCTATTTAAGATTCTCCCTCTGCCTTTACCCTGCTCAGCCTCTCTTGCTCTCTTTAAAAAAGAAAGAAAGAAAGAAAGAAGAAAGAGAGAAAGAGAAAGAGAGAGAGAGAAAGAAGGAAGGAAGGAAGGAAGGAAGAAGAAAGAAAAAAAGAAAGAAAGAAAGAAAGAAAGAAAGAAAGAAAGAAAGAAAGAAAGAAAGAAAGAAAGAAGATGAAAGAAAGAAAGAAAGAAAGAAAGAAAGAAAGAAAGAAAGAAAGAAAGAAAGAAAGAAAGAAAGAAAGAAAGAAAGAGAGGGGCGCCTGGGTGGCTTAGTCGGTTAAGTGTCCGACTTTCGCTTAGGTCATGATCTCGCGGTTCGTGGGTTCGAGCCCCGCGTCGGGCTCTGTGCTGACTGCCAGCTCAGAGCCTGGAGCCTGTTTCAGTCTGTGACTCCCTCTCTCTCTGACCCTCCCCTGCTCACGCTGTCTTTCTCTCTGTCTCCTAGAAATAAATAAAACATTAAAAAAAAAAAGAAAGAGAGAAAGAGAGAGGGAAGGAAGGAAGAAGAAAGAAAGAGAAAAGAAAAGAAGAGAAAATAGAAAAGAAAAAAAAAATACTTTTGAGGCACCAGAGTGGTTCAGTAGGTTAAGGGTCCAATGGTTGATTTAGGCTCAGGTCATGATATCATGGTTCCTAAGTTTGAGTGCCTCATTGGAACTGACAGCCAGAAGCCGGCTTGGGATTCTCTCTTTCCCGCTCTCTCCGCCCCTCCCCTGCTCACACACACTCTGTCTCAAAATAAATAAGTAAACATAAAAAAAGAAAGAAATGAAAACAGAGGAACAAGAATTAGAAATGAAATAGAAGGGGCGCCTGGGTGGCTCAGTCGGTTAAGCGTCCGACTTCGGCTCAGGTCATGATCTCACGGTTCGTGGGTTCGAGCCCGCATCGGGCTCTGTGCTGACAGCAGGCTCAGAGCCTGGAGCCCGTTTCGGATTCTGTGTCTCGCTCTCTCTCTGATCCTCCCCTGCTCACACTGTCTCTCTCTCTCTCTCTCTCTCAGAAATAAATAAAACGTTAAAAAAAAAAAGAAATGAAATAGAAAACCATCTTTATTTATGAACGATAGGATTTTGTAACTGGAAAGGCTAGAGAAATCTCAAGTCAAATTCATAATCTTAATCCAGTAACTGCACTTCTAGAAATGAAGACTGCAGAAATGACAAGCAGCGGTATGAAATTATATAACGTATTTCTCAGTAAGGGCAAGTTGACTACTAAATTATGTCAGACAATTCTGCTTATTAGTAATAAATAAAACCAAACGTTAGAGCAAATTCTATGCACACGTATACATGTTCGTTAACAACATCCCTCCATTTGCAGAAGAATGAAATACAAATGAAAGCACACCACACCTATCTTTAGTATTTCCACTATGGGTGGATATAAAGTGGCAAATATGAGGGGAACTCATTAATTTTTTATTAATAATATTTTTAAACATATGGCATGTATTACTAATATGATAACATGTACTGATATTATCTATACATAATTGTGAATATATTCATCTTAATTATAAGAGTGATATTAAGTATAAATGTGTGATAAAGGTAAGAACACTTAACATGAGATGTACTCTCTTTTTAAAAATTTTTTTTAATGTTTTATTTATTTTTGAGAGCAAGGAGACAGAGTGGGGGTGGGGGGCAGAGAGCGAGAGGAAGACACAGAATCCGAAGCAGCTCCAGGCCTCTGAGCTGTCAGCACAGAGCCCGACACAGGGCTCGAACTCACAGAGCCCGAGATCATGACCTGAGCCAAAACTGGACGTTTAACCGACTGAGCCTCGCAGGCGCCCCCGAGATTGACTCTCTTAACAAATGTTCGTATAATACGGTGTGGTTCACTCATGGGTACAACGTTCGGCAGATTTTAGAACTTACTCAACTTGCATAACTGAAACTTTAAACCTATAATTATTAATTCTGTTTTTTCTTATGATGCACATATTACTTTTCTTAAGAAAAGTACTCCTTTTCTACTTCTTACTTCTAAAGAAGGAAACAAATTCTTGGACGAGTTATAGGATGGTGTAATGGGTAATAATAAAGGGATTATAGTACTTTCTATTTGTGTAATATGGTTCCCTGTATTTTCCCAGATACTATTTCATTAACATTTCATTGAATTATATCATCCTTTCATGCAATTAGAAACTAGAAAAGTGCTGTAATTGTAAAGCTAACTGTGCTAAATCATTGCCCATTGGTGGCGAAAGTGAATAGAATATACGGGACAGAGTCTAGCAATCTTAATAGACTTCGACTTTGGCATTGAACTGGCTGCACGCAAGGACATTCCATTGGTTATTCTTTCATCAGCTCGGAAAAACAAAATGACCTTAGAAGCAATAGTTTACTTTGAGGAAGTGGCTACCTCTGAAACTCATAGCTATGACACATGATTAAGGTTTATCTGGGACATTATGATATTTTCATTTTGCTTTAAACCTCAGTATGTGTGGCAGTTAAAAAAAAGTCAGATAAATATCATGCGAGTTTACACTTTGCATGGTGATATTGAATACCCTAAGTCAAATATAAAAATTGTATAGCAGGAAAAAAAAGGACTTAAGTTCTGAATGTATTTATACTTAAAACTTCCTTTCTGAGTTCCCAAGAGAGAAAAAATTAGTGTTAGAAAATAAATAGACCCTTGAAAAGATGACTTTAGCCATCGGCTCATTTTATAAGGTATATAGAGTAATTGCAAAGTAATTTTCATACTGACATTAACATGACTAGACTGTAAGTAGGTTTAAAAATTCAACTCAGTTTCAAGCATCCTTTCTCAATTTATTGTTAAGTCAAAGAGAAATCATATCAAAATTGCACTCTTTTCTCAACACACTTATTATTTATTAAAAATAATACATTGAGATTTGCCCCAAAGATGAGACAAAGCAAGCCATTCAAAAGCTTGTAGGTTTGTGAGAGGAACCTGCCATTCAGCTCCACTTCCAAACTAGAAAGCATTTAGGCAACACAAGGAACAGAAATGGATGTTTTTTTTTTCATAGAAATAATTTCCTCAGGCTATAAAATTGCAGATTGCTTTGAACTGCCTTTTATATTCAGTCGGGATAATCAAAATAATATTTCCTGAACTGTGTTGTCATCCCCAAAGCATGCTCTTTAATAATAGTTTGGTGCTTTATAGAATTTTTAATCCCAAGCATTCATGACTGTTAAACATTCATCCATCTTGAAAGAATTGGCAAAACAAGCAGGTGACAGATACCATTTTTACTTTAAAAAACAAATCCTAACAAACAACAAAAACCAAGCCAGTGAATTGTTTTCTTGGTGATTTGATATCTCAAATCAACTTGATTTCTCACCCAAGCGTGAGAGGAGTGTGAGTCAGCCTTTCCAGGTAGCTTTGTAATTCAAAAAAGGATGTAACAGTGTCATTCAAGTGATGGCACAGGGAGTGGATGGTGGAGAATAACAGCAGTTCAAGAGACAAAACACACAAAACTTCATGACCCTCTGAACAGCCAGGTAAGTGACAGGAATGTACCAGGATGTAACTGGAGTTTATTCCCACCTGACTTCTTATCTTGCCTTCTTACTGATGCAGGCTTATTTAGAGCAGTGGTAAAATGACCTCCATGAACTCTCCCTTTCTAATCCTCACAGTCCCTAGGGAATTATTGAACCTCTCTCTGGCATTTTACTCAAACTGACTAAGAGACAATTTAATAAAAGTCATGCTAGTGATTTAGGCAGCTCAAGATCATCTCAATGGTAGACCCTCTATGACATTGTGGTCCACTTCTAATTCCCCACAAGATAAATTCTGCTTGGGAACTGGGTTATCTCTCTTGCTTCCTTGCGGCAGAAATACAAATTTGATAGCCATGGCTCTGAACTACTCTAGCTTTCTCTTAGAAGTCCTGATCCTAATTGTAGCCCAAGACAAAGGTTCAAATATATTGTCAAACTTCCCTGATGATGCATCTTATTATGAGATGGGATTTCTACACATTTGGCTTAAAAAAATGTCCAGTGTAAATGAAGGCATACACCATGTCCGCTAATTAGAAACACTAAATTATATATTACATATACTAATTTATATATATGTTATAAATATATAAATTCTCCCCCAAAATATCTTTAGATTCTATGTGATCTTAATCACAGTCCCAAAAGGAAATTTATTTTTGATGGAACTCAACAAAGGAATTCTAAAAGTTGTGCAGACTCTAAGACTATATTGAAGAAGAACAAAATAAGTGGGCTTACTCCACCAGAGGCCTTGACTTATTATAAAGCTATAGTGATTAGGGGAAAAAACATAGTATCAAGCCAATAATATATTAATTAATTAATTAAATGATATAATATCATTGGGAGACCCAAAGCAGACATCTTATATAGAAATTTGATTTGGAATGAGGTTGGGGTTGAAGATCAATGGAAAAAGGAAGGTAATTTCAATAAATGAATCTGGGACCACTCAGCATGCATAGTTTTACATTTTTTTAATGTTTTATTTATTTTTCAGAGAGAGAGAGAGAGACAGCATGAGTAGGGGAGGGTCAGAGAGAGAGGGAGACACAGAATCTGAAGCAGGCTCCAGGCTCTGAGCTGTCAGCACAGAGCCCAACGCAGGGCTCAAACCCCACAAACTGTGAGATCATGACCTGAGCCGAAGTCAGATGCTCAACAGACCGAGCACCCAGGCACCCCTCAGCAAGCATAGGTTCAGAAAAATTATGTTTGCCTCACTTCTCATCATATCCAAAAATAAATTGGAGGCATAAATGCGAAAGTGAAAAGAATAATATTTTAGTAAGTCTTTTGGGAAAATACATACACAGTCTAAATATAAGGAAAGTTGTCTTCAATAAGATACAAAAGTTCTACCACAAAAGAAATTGATGGTATATTTAAGAACATCTGTTCATCTAAAAACACCAACTTTATTATTGATTTAAAAACTCCACAATATAGAAGGCCTTTGTAATACATATACAGAAGAAGAGAAGGTCTTTGTGATAAAAATAATCAAAAAAGTATCTACAAACATAAACATTAACAGAAAATAAGAAAAAATCCTACAAATTAATAAGAAAATGCCTGAGACCCCATAGAAAAATGATGAAGAGACAGACTCAAGAAACTCAGATTAATTAATTTCAAATGGTTACTAAACACAGGAGGCAATAATTTATTTACTGCTTTAGTTTTCAGGGATGTATAAATTAAAAGCACAGAGAGATACTCAAACTGACACACCAGAATGCTTTAACATCAACTATTAAGCCCTATCTATGAAAGCTGGAGATATGTACAATAACCCAATAATACTACTTAGATAGCATTGACCTGAGAAATACGAGCTCATAGGTACCAGGGATATGTACAAAAACCACCAGAGCAGTGTCATCCACAATATCCAAAGAAAAGGAACACATATCCACCATAGATGACTTGATAAATGAAGTATGGTATATTCATGTAATGGAATAAAATAAGGCAATTAAAATAATCAAGTATATCATAGATATGATAGGTATATCATAGAAGTATATTTCTGTGTATTTATCTATCTATTTCTCTATCCAAACTTTTTGGCTAGAAAAGAGTCCATGCTTTAGGGTTACTTTTTAAAAATTCGTGGGGCACCTGGGTGACTCAGTCAGTTAAGCCTCCGACTACCGCTCAGGTCATGATCTCACGGTTCGAGGGTTCGAGCCCTGCATTGGGCTCTGTGCTGACAGCTCAGAACCTGGAGACTGCATCAGATTCTGTGTCTCCCTTTTCTGCGCCTCTCCTTCTCTCACTCTGTCTTTCTCTCTCTCTCTCTCAAAAATGAATAAATATTAGAAATTATTTAAATGCTAAAAATGGCAAAATGAAACTACTGTTTGCCATGGCACAAAACCAGGCAGCCAACAATCACCCTGCCAATTAGAAGAAAAGATGCTTGGCTGTTGATTGGGAAGATGCCTGCAAGAGCTTCAGGAATGCTGGCAAAGTTCTAGTCCTTGAACTGTAATAATAATAAAAAATTGTTTGCATACATCTCCAAAGCTTTAACATTAACAATATAACATTTCTTTTACTGTTTATTGATTTATTTTGAGGGAGAGAGAGTGTGTAGGTCTGTGGCAGAGTGGGACAGACAGAGAGAGAATCCCAAGCAGCCTCTGTGCTCTCAACACAGAGCCCAACGCAGGGCTCGATCTCGGGAATCGTGAGATCATGGCTTGAGCTGAAGTCAAGAGTTGGAGGTTTAGCTGATTGAGCCACCCAGGTACCCTTGTAACATGATCTTTAACCTCTATTCAGTTAAGGGGAAGCAAGCAGGTAGTTTGATTGTCTCTCTTTCACAGGGAGTCCCTATTTTTCTCTGTGAATTGCTTTTGTTTTTCTTTGCTTTGTTTCTGTAGTTTCACCATAAAGGGGCAACTGTGAATTTTTAAAATTAGGTTTTATTTTCCCAGAAACTCATTATGTCTGTTCCAGCTTCTGTTTCCGGTTTTGGAAAGTGTCCATCCAATGTATTTGTACCTCCTTTTGTTGCTGTTCACTCTCTTGAGTGCATAGGAACATCCCGTTTTAATGTTTTTATTTTTGAGAGAGAGAGAGAGAAAGAGAGAAAGAGAGAATATGAGTGGAGGAGGTGCAGAGAGAGAGGGGCACAGAGGATCCGAAGTGGACTCCACACTGTCAGCACAGAGCCCAATGTGGGGCTTTGAACTCATGAACTGTGAGATTATGACCTGAGAGGAAGTCAGACACTCAACCACCTGAGCCACCCAGGCACCCCAGGAACATCACATTTTATCTTCTATGAGCTCTAACTTCTCTCTTAGATATCGTATCTCTTTTTTATTCTCTGCACTGCATGCGAGGTGATTTCCTCAGATCCATCGTTCATTTTGTTATTTTTCTCCCTGCATACCCATAAATACATTCTCATCCTTGAAATAAAATGTTTATGATATGAAAAAAAATATATATATATATATATATATATTTTTTTTTTAATTTCTAGGACAGAGAGAGAGAGAGACAGCGTGAGCAGGGTAGGGTCAGAGAGAGAGGGAGTCACAGACTGAAACAGGCTCCAGGCGCTGAGCTGGCCGTCAGCACGTCGACACGGGGCTCGAACCCACGAACCTCGAGATCATGACCTAAGCAAAAGTCGGACACTTAACCGACTAAGCCACCCAGGCGCCCCAAAAAAATATATTTTGAAACAGTTCACACTTTGTCTTGTAAAACCTCCTATTCTTAAAAGAAAGTTTTTGTATGAATCCTATTCTATATACAAGTTTCAAATTTCTATAAGGTAATTATTATTTAATGTAAATTGACTTTCATATTTATATTTTCAGGTTCAGGAAATAAGGAGGAAGTGTATTGCTGATAGATATGTATTTAATAACAACTTGGTCACTTGAAATTCAAATAAAGTATAATGTGTGTTTTAATACATGTCTAGTCTCCATGAAATCGGGTGATACAGGTAAAAGAAAATAATTAAACCGAATAAAAGAGAAACATTAAAAACATTTACAGTTCTGACTTTTAAATTACAAGTCTCCCCCAGGATGTAAACAGGCAAATTTCTGATTTTCAAATGCATGAGTAATGAAGTAAAACAGGATGATAGAGAGAAACTCTTTCAACAGGCTCCTGCAAGATGAAACATTTCTGTAACCAACTGGTATACATTTGAATTTTATACTTTACTTATTCAAATAAGTATCTCTTTTTTTTACAAAATCTCTAAATAAGTTCCATTATATTATTGAGAAATTGATGTGTTCAATTTTATCCTTGTATTTGATATGTGGTACCGATGTACATTATTATATTTTGTGTCATTAATGCATGATGTAAGAAGAGACTTAATAGAATGATACATCTCATGTCTAAATAAAAATACATATGGAAATTTGAGGGTAGTAAAGGCCTCAAGAAAAAATTATGTATTTATTAAATAGATTTAATCAACTTACATGTAAAATACTGAAATACAATGTGTGATAAAAATCAGGCATGTTCCCTGCGTTAGTGGAGTTTTAAATCGTTAGAGAGACAGCGTAGCAAATGGCCATATAATAAAATATGTATTTAATTTAAATATATATTATATATTATTAAACATATTTAATATTTTATAATACATGAATATATAAATATATATATATATATATATTTACTGTGACAGTTTTTAAGAAAGGGAGGTTGATGGGGTACCTGGGTGACTCAGTCTGTTAAGTGTCCGACTTTTGATTTCAGCCCAGCTCATGATCTCAGAGTTTGTGAGTTTGAGCCCCATCTGGCTCTGTGCTGATGGTGCAGAGCCTGGTTGTGATTTTCTCAATTCTTCTCTCTGCCCCTTCACCCCACTTCTTTCTCTCTCTCTAACAAAATAAAGAAATAAACATAGAAAAAGAAAGGGAAGTTGAGGATGGGGGTCAGTTGGTGGGACCTGGGAAGGTTAGAAAGAGGTTCTTCAATAGTCCTGAGTTGAGAAGGACAGGAAAGGGGTAAAACATACAGAGTCACAAGAGGTGGCTTCTCAGGGAACAAAATTGCTGACTCATACCTATGGCAGCAAGAAGCAAGGAAAGGTCAAAGTAGTGAATTCAGTTTGTGTCCAAAGCCCAGTGAAAATGGGAATGAGAAATGAAGCTGAAGAGATGAGATGGGCAGGCCATATATTAGGTACCACTCCAACACTCCCCCAATACCCAACTCAACAACTCTAAGGAGGTACTCCAAATTCAATTTGTATAGTATATATTTTTCAAGGGGATCCCTATTAAGAATTAGTTTTTGTTCACTTGAGATTTCAACATTAATCAGAGAATTTCTATATTCTTGTATATTTTGTCAACTACTGAAAGTATTTGTAGAGAAAAATGATTGCAATTTTGGAAAGAACTGCAAGAGTCGTAATGCACAATGGCATTCTAATGAAAATGATCATATTTCTATAATAATCTGTCTTCACTAACAACTGTCCCAGATGGGTATCCCCAATCTGCTGTGCATTCCACCTTCCTATATATGTACGCAGGTGTTCTTCCCATGAATTCATTGGATGCTTTTTCCTGTCAGCCATTCCTTGGGCTCCTAACTCTTTTGACATGTTGTGGAAAGATATCTGTACTGAAGACCGTGATGGACACAGAGCACAATGTTTAGGCCCAATGATAATTTCCTCTGTGTAACTAATCAAGTGCCAAAACATTGATGGAGAAAGAGGAAAATCTCTCTTCTGCCCCCAAACAAGAACTTATAGGGGAAAGCCTTGGGCTGAGGAGATAATGGGATAATGCAAGGTTCCAATTTTGTGAAGACTGTTATCTTTTTCTGATAAAGCCTCCATTTGAATAACAGTGAAGCCTCTTGACAAAGGCCATCATAGCTGTACTGCTCAGGCACTTTCCCCACACAACCTTTCTCTTCAAAGACAAGGCCCTTTTTATCATTTCCCTGGGTTCTAGGACCTCATTTTTATTTCTCCTCATGCAGCCCGCTGTTATGTCTTAATATAAATCCAAGAATACATGCACATGTACACATACAAACACACACATGTTATTTTCCTTTGTCTATCATCAGTGTATCTTGAAGAAGCTTTTTATTTAATGCCTAAATCATTTACCACATTACAAACTAGCTTCTTTTACCTTAAGCTGGTGAGAGCTCAGTTTTCAAATAATTCATGGAAGCGAAGAAATTGTTTTCTGCTGTCTAGGGGAAAATTCCTTGCTTCTTTTAACTGGTTGAATCCCTCTAATAGATCAAAACAATGAAGGGTGATGATCAGAATGTAGCTGAGTGTCCATATTGAAACCAGTTAAATATTCATATTGAACTCCTTTTCCATAATCTATTTATTGTTGGGAACTTAGGACTGGATAATAATGATGCTTGTAATTTGATGGAACAGATATTACTTGGCAGAAAAGCAAGTGATTTATCTGGAAAGTTAACAGCTGTGCAGAAAATAAATTTTTTGGTATGTTGATGAGGAAAATAACCCGTCAAATATTTTCGCTTATAATTTAGAGCTGTATCAGTCAGTGTTTCACCAAGGAAGCGGAACCGGTATGAGTACTTATAAATAAGGAAGGTGTTGGAACTAGGCTTTACTCAGAAGTGGAAGGAGTTGAAGTGATAATGTCTGGAAAGAAGACCATTGGTGAATGGTCAGACCAATTGACAGCCATTTGTTGCAAAGCACTGTGATATGGTAGGTAGATATTTCGGAACTTGGAGAGAAATCTGGGGAGCCCAGGGTGTTCAGCAATTTCAGTGGAATCTCGAGGGAGAGCTTGGGCAGATGTGTATGTAAAGCTGTCAATTCTGTATCTGGTGGTGGCATTGGTGTGGCCATCCATCCACACAGGAAGCAGTCTGAACGAGCTACACACGGAGAAGGAGGTAGTGACAGCAAGGAAAAGTTGAGCGCCAGCAACTCTGTCTCACCAAAGAAACCTTCAGAGGATAATGACTGCTGATTCACTTCTGCCTTGCAAACAGTGAACAAACCTCCATTTCTGAAGAGTATGTGCCAATAATCACCCCACCTCTGTTGGGTCCTCCATTAATTTTTATCACAGAACACTGGAATATTAAAAGGGATTCCCAAAAAAACTCATCCCTCCCTCAATTTTTAGTAGCAACCCAATTTCTTTATGTTAATCATAGTTAATCACTCTAGCCTCTATGGAAACTCCTTTCCTTGGTTCTCAGCTTAGGAGTCCAAGAAGTCCAAAGTGGCCAAGTGACAGTCTAACCTTTTAGTAAAATGGAATAATTACTGAGTTCCCCAGAAGGAGGTTGCCTCCTTTGGATGCTAATATCTCTCCACTCACAGAACCCAACTTTTCATGAGAAGGAGACATTATTCTAACAAATCATCAGGGGAAATAGTGCAAGGAGCTATGCCCATTTTCAGTCCTTGATTACAAAATTATTAAAATCTGGGTATGGGAGAAATGTGGAGGATACTATCCTAGGTCCATAAAGTATTTCCATTCCACTGGCACTAATTGTCAAGTTGACAAAAGTCCATTCTTCCATTCTATGAGGACAGTTACTTCAGTGGCACAGGGAACATAGTGAGACCAGTGAATTTTATGGGTCAAGTCCATTCAACATGTCTTATTTGCAGTACAATGAGTTACCTGGTCAGAAACAATGCTATGTTTAATATCATGACAGTGAACGACTCAGCGAAAAACCTATGGATGGCAATTTTGGCAGGTGCATTACTGACAGGGAAGGCAAATGTATATACAGAGCAAATATCTATTCTAGTGAGAATAGTCTTGCCCTTCACATGATAGAAATAGTCTATGCAATCAGTCAGACCAATGCCATCAGCCCAGCTGTCTTACTTCCTCAGGGAAAGATGCCATCTTTACAGGCTATTCCCCCAGAAATTCTTTTCACCAAATTTCCAGTTGCATTTCTTCCAAGTGCTTGACTACCTATCCAAATCATTAGCCTCTACCCAGATATCAATGTAGACCTGTGCTTTAGTCTTTTTTTTTTTTCTTTTTAGGCAAAACAAACAAGTTATATAGCTCATAATTATGCCAAATATGAGATTTCCTATTCTTTACTGACCATCAGTGTGAAGGAAACTATGCTCTCTGGGTAGTACCAACATACCTTGTAGAACCATCTGTATATGGCGCCTGGATTTTCAAAAAACTCTTCTTTGAGACCAAACCATGAACATGCTGTTTGTATAACTGCCATGTGCCTCAAATCACAGTCGCCATTCACTATTACAACTTGATAAAGGAGCACGGAAGTGTGCACCTAACTTTATGGCTTGGTGGATGAATGCTATCACAATTTTGGCTCTGTAACATGATGTTAACAACAAACAATTTTCAAACCCATTTCCTGCAGCCTCCATGATCAACATTTCTTTCTGTACCCCTCAGTATGGATTTCTTTGCTTTTCATTTAATTTGCTTCATGACAAATAATCTCAAATTTTAAGGTGAAATTCAGGTTTGCCATTGATAGATTTCCTCATGACCAAAATGTTATGGTCTTCATTACATTGCTTATAATAACTTCTTTTCACGGTCACTGTCTAAACCAAGTGGAAGGATGGCTTCAATTTTCTTTCTAAGAGGAGGGTCAAGTTATTAACCTGACCATTGTTTCCAGAGGGTGAAAGTCAGCCAACATCTGTCTTATACTTGTCTATTCACTTGGATCTGGAGAGAAAAGAGAATATGAAAAAAGATAAATAAGTTTCCTTTGTTACAGGTGATATTCTTTAGAAAAGTTTACCATAATTTTCAGTTGACAATTTTATTTAATTTTCTAATGTAGTATGAGTTTTAAGGTTTCATACTTAAACTATTACTAATGATTAGTCAAAGTTCCATGTATGTGTTATATTTAGGATTGAGTATTTTTCGATGTAGTTCTATGTATAGTAATAAAGAAAGAATGAAAGAAAGAAGAAAAGAAAGAAAGAAAAGACAAAAGAAAGAAAAAAGAAAGCAAATGCTTTGTTTATATTGATTTAACCAAGAGTTACAGTGATTTTATATATTCTTTATTATTATTATTGTTATTATCATTATTTAAATTTTAGTTAATTAATATACAGTTCAATATTGGTTTCAGAAGTGGACTTTGATTGTATATTTCACAAAGCCTGGACAAGCTTTTTAACATCATTACTCACTGATGGATTCAAACTTTTCTATTTTCCTTCTAAATACTAGAACTAACATTATACTCATATTATATACATATAGAAGATTATATATGCTACTATAGACCCATGAAAGTATAGCTGGTATGATATATTCGTTTGTATCTGTGTGTGTGTATAAAATTTAACATCAACACCTTAAATCAAACATTCCCTATGTAAGAAACACAATTTATAATACATGATATAATTGTAAAATATATTTTTAAACATATACAAAATATGTAAAGTTTCAGGTTTATGAATATTCTTGAAACAGATATGCAATTTAGATTTTGGCAGATAGTTTTTCAGAGCATTTTTCTAAATTAGAGTCAGCCAAGTGTCATTTATTTATTTTATTAGGAGAATGAAACCAATAGGTAATCTAAAACCTGGCTTCAATCTTTAAAGTATTTAAATTCTTTTTTCATCAAATAGGAAAACTGGTTCACTGAATTTTCCCATTTTTCATTTCCTTTCTTAATGTAGATAGTAATGACTTCTGAAATAGTTCAATGATAGGTGACTGAAATAGGTCTAAAACAAAGATTAAAACACAGAGGAATCGATTAGCTGAGTTATCTACAGAGCGCTCAAGATCAAAGATGGAATTAACATTAAACATCCCACAGTCTCCTCATAAGAATTTACAAAATATTTCACCAGAAGAATAGAACTGACTTCTGGGGGGTTTATTTTGAAGGTTGAGTTTGGTAACAAGTAATATTCATTCATACTGTTGCTCCCTCTAATTTCTGTCTGGTTGAATCTACAAACAAAATCATTTTTTAAAAATGTTTCTGTATTTATTTTAGAGAGAGAGAGAGAGCTGGGGAGGGGCAGAGAGAGGGAGAGAGAGAATCCTAAGCAGGTTTCGTGCTGTCAGAACAGAGACCAACATGGGCTCAACCCCATGAACCATGAGATCATGACCTGAGCTGAAATCTAGAGTCAGACTTTTGAACCGAGTGAACCACAGAGGCATCCCAAGTGATGTTTGATGTAAGTATATATGGTGAAAGATGTAGGACATACTTACACTAAAGCATTTTTTGTTGTTTATTTGAAAGTCAAATTTAATTAAATATCTTGTTGTTGTTGTTGTTTTTCTAAATCTGACTTTTCTACCCCATATCACATTCTTCTTTTCAGACTATCAGAGGTGTTACCAAAAGTAAAGACCTTGTATTCGCCAGTAGTTCTTCAATGATGCACACATAGACTCCCTAACTAGATGGTTAAAATTTACTGAGTTCTTCGCGTGGAAATTCTTTGGAAAGACCCATGGGGGAATCCACATAATGAGAGTTTTCAACAGATGTCACATTTAAAATTCAGCAATTTCAGACAAAGTTGCTCTAATTTGTACACGTAGGGAAAAAAAAAACGTTTTATGCCAAGTTATAAATATTTCCAATGTCTATCTATTTCACTCAGTTTTCAAGGAAACAGAACAGAGTGAGAGAGAAGCCATTTTGGTCATTACTGTAAGAAGATCAAAGCTAAATGTTCTGTGTGGAGACTGAACCCCTAACTGTGTGGATTGGTATTCCTGCTCACCAAATCATCTAGCTTCACAGACAAGATTATTAATAGGCGAAAGGTCAATGTTTAGTAAATTCAATAAATGTTGAGCAGAAGTAAAGGGGTGAAGGTCCTTCTGTTAACCTGATGACAGTTTTTTTTTCTATAAAACATTGGATTATCAATCCTGTGGCAATATAATAAGCTGTGTTTATTTTATTATCATAACCCAAGTCTTTTTTTTTTTTTTTTTTTGGCCATGATGTGTTTTTTTTCTCAGGATCATTCTGAAAAGTAATCATTTTATATTTCTACTGATTTTGATGGTTTCCCTCTGCATTTATTACTTAAAATGCCTCCTAAATATAGAAAAGATACCTTTCGCAGTATAATTATCTGGGATGTCTTATATAAATGGTCTTAAAATAGATCTCCAGTCTGACAGTCTTTTAATGCTTTCTTTTCAAATTTCATAGAACATATTATGTGGAAATTTTCTTTTTATAATTAATTATGCCTTCATAACAAAAACCATAGAAACAGCTGAAAACACGCAGATTTCTGATGAATCCCCTGAATCACACAAAATCAGTTTTTCTTTGTTAAAATGAAATGTGTTTTAGTAAATAGACTTTTCTTAAAATATCTTTTATTTATGTCTTGTTTACAAATTTTTCCTTCATAACAGTTTGAAGATTAAGAAGTTGCCCATTCCAACTTAAAATTTTTTTAAGTTTATTTATCAATTTTGAGAGAAAGATATACAGAGAGAGCAAGAGAGGGAGAGAATCCCAAGATTCTCTTACAACATAGGTCACAGTGGGCTTGAACCCACGATCCGTGAGATCATGACGTGAGCAGAAATCAAGAATCTGGTGCTTGACAAAATGAATCACCCAGACGCCCCACTCAGAATATTTTAAGTTTTAAAAATGCTTATTCAATCACCACTTGGTTATTAACCATTGCATAACAGTATATAACATATGGTCTAAATAGTTCATATATTAAATTCCACAGGTTAAGGATGGAATAAACATAGCATGAAGGGCCTCTTGTATTTTTATTATGAAGATCTATTGAAGTAGCAAGGAGAACACTGGATTTAAAGTCTGACAATACTGTGTTTAATTCATAGCTTTCTCTTGATTTGAGGGTACTCACCTAACTTTTCTGGGGTTCGGTTTCCTTCCTTCCTTCCTTCCTTCCTTCCTTCCTTCCTTCCTTCCTTCCTTCCTTCCTTCCTTCCTTCCTCCTTCCTTTCTTCCTTCCTTCTCTTTCTTTCTTTCTTTCTTTCTTTCTTTCTTTCTTTCTTTCTTTCTTTCTTTCTTTCTTTCTTTCTTTCTTTCTCTTTATTTATTTTGAAATAGAGGGAGGGAAGGCCAGAAAGAGAGGGAGAGAGAGAATCCCAAGCAGGCTTCATACTGTCAACGCAGAGCTCAATGTGGGGCTCAATTCTGGGACCCATGCCGATATGACCTGAGCCAAAATCAGGAGCTAGACCCTTAACTGACTGAGCCACCCAGGCTCCCCATGGGATTCAGTTTTCTCACCCATAACATGGCAATAATAGGCAATTAAAATATTTAATATAAAGATTAAAGTAATTTAAAATAGTAAGTGAAATCACAGATAACCAATAAATACTGCTAACAATTATACCCAAGCCTCAGTCTTCTTTGGGGGTGTTTTAGTGGGCACCTTTCTAATGAACCAAATGAAAATCTCTTTGTAACACTGAAAATTCAGCAATGATTCATGGAACTGTAACTGAAAGCGCTATAATATACCAGGGTCCAGATTCATTCTTTGTATTCTTCTGTGTGTATGTGGCTATGTTTAGAAGTTTGGGAAATATATATGTATATTTCATTGTTTATATAGACCCTACAGCAGAATGACCTGCTCTTATGAATTGAGAGCCCTCTTCCGCCAAATTGATTAATTTCCCTTTCTCGCTCTAAAAAACAACTACCATTATTGGTGCTTCCTAGAACTTCAGCCAATTTTCTCTCTCTGCCATCTATTTAGAGAACTTGAGTTTCCAGAAATGCCAGATAGCAGAGTGGACAATTTTAATGCCCCTCTTATTTTGGAATAATGATAAATCAATATAAAAGCCCATCCTTTGGATTACAATAAATAGAACAACATAGATATGATTTCAAGGAGATACAGGTAAAATTGCACTTATGTCCTGGGTGTATTTCCTATTTTTAATAATTTAGGCCTTTAATGCAATTGTATCTAATTTACTGTCAGTGGAGACTGAGTATTGATTTGCTCTGAAACAACTCTTTCCATCATTTCATTGTGGTTTTGGTTTGTACTTCCTTAATGACTAATGCTAATACTAATGAACATCTTTTTGCTTACTTATTGGCCATTTATAGATCTTCATTTGGAGAAATACGTATTCCAATCCTTGGGCCATTTTTACTTAGGTTATTTGTCTTTTAGTTGTTGAATTATAAGTGTTCTTTATATTTTCTGGATACTACACCCTTATTAAATAGATGATTTGCAACTATTTAATCACAATCTGTGGTTTCTCTTTTCAACTTCTTGTTCTCTTAAGTGAAAAAAAGTATTAATTTTGATGAAATCCAATTCATCTATTTTCTTATTTGATTTACTGTACTTTTGGTATCATATTCAAAAAATTCCTAATAAATGCCACTCTGATTTTTATCTATTTATCTTACTAAGGGTCTTATAGCTTTAGCACTTATATTTAGGTCTTTGATTTTTCTGAATTTTTTTGCATATAGTGTGAGATAATGCTTTGAATTCATTCTTTTCCACTGAAAGATTGTTATATGTCTAGTATTGATGTAGCAACTTCAGCTCTTTTGACTACTGCCTTCATGAGCCCTATGTTTTGGTATGGTTTGGTTTGGCCTTTTATGAAGCCTATTTATACCTTTGAATCTAAATTAAGTCTTTTATAGACAGTATAGTTGGATCACAGTTTTATATCCATTTTGTCACTCCCAGCCTTTAAAAATTTTTTTTTAAATGTTTTATTTATTTCTGAGAGAGAGACAGCATGAACAGGGGAGGGTCAGAAAGAGAGGGAGACAAAGAATCCAAAGCAGGCTCCAGGCTCTGAGCTAGCTGTCAGCACAGAGCCCAACACGGGGTTCGAACCCACAACTGTGAGATCATGACCTGAGCTGCAGTTGGACACTTAACTAACTGAGCCACCCAGGTGCCCCTCTCCCTGCCTTTTAATTGGAGTGAAATCTATTTATATATACTTTAAGTAAGCACTTACTTTTGTAAAGTTGCTATTTGTTTTCTATATATCTTATGTTTCTCATTTCATTCATTAGTGCTTTCTTTTGTATGAAATATATATTTTCTTGTGTACTATTTGAATTCCTTTGTGATTCCTTTTGCTATATTTTTTAGTGGTTTTTCTGGGAACTGACATCTTAGTTAACATCTAGTTAGCATCAAAATGTACAACTATCTCATTTGGACTAATACCAAATTACTAAATCTGTATTCCAACTTAAGGTCATATCTATTTATCTATCGACCTACCTTCCTACCTACATAACCACCTATCTCCTCTCTCATCATTATGCTATTATTGCCATACATTACATCTTTACATATTATTTGTATATCTACCTAGATTTGTAATTACTCTTTTATGTAGTTGCCTTTTAAATAAGATCGCAACAGAAGGTATTACAAACAAAAAATACATCTACACTGTCTTTTATATTTTCCTATGTATTTTCCCTTTGCCAGTGTGAAAGTGAGCCACTGTATACAATCATTTAATTTTAGGATGAAAGACTCCCTGTAGTTCCTGTACTGTAGGGCGAGTAGAGTGTGCATGAACTTGCTCAGTTTTTGTCTGCATATGAATGTCTTATTTTCTCTTTCATTATTGAAGAATAGTTTATAGGATAAAGAATTTTGGTGGAAAACTATTTTTCTTTTCAGAACTTGAATATGGCATCTCACTTCCTCCTGGCCTCCATATTTTTTAAAATCTGTTGTTAATCTTGTTAAGGATCACTTGTAAGTGATGAGTCACTTCTACATTGCTACCTTCAGGACTCTTTGAATTTGGATTTGAGGTATGTATGTATGTATATATATACATATATATACATTTGAGGTATGTGTGTATATATATATGTGTAGACACACATATATATATATATATACACTTGTCGGCCCACAAGTTAATCACACACACACACACACACACACACGTGTGTGTGTGTGTATATATATACATATATATGTATATATATACTGACAACACAGAGTCCATGAGATCATGGCCTGAGCCAAAATCAAGAGTTGGACACTCAATGGACTGAGCAATCTAAGCTCTGTCAGGTTTTTTATTTGTTTGTTTTAATGTTTCCATTTGTGGATATCTTTGATTTTATCCTGTTTGGAGTTTATTTAGATTATTGGATTTGTAGATTAAAATTATTCATCAACTTTGGAATTATTTAGTTAGGTGTTATTTCCTCTTTCTTTCACTTTTCTCTTCTTTCTTTCTGGGATTCCCATTATACATGTGTTGGAAATTTTGTTAAGGTTCCGCAAGACTCTGAGCCCTCTGTTCATTTCTCTTCATTTATTTTTTTATTCTGTTACTCGGACTGAATAATATCCATTGACCAGTCTTCAGGCTTGATGATTGTTTCTTTTATCTGTTCACATCTGCTCTTGAGATTTTCTAGAGGAATTTTTCTTTCAGTTATTGAACTTTCACCTCCAAAATTTCTATTTTGTTTCTTCTTTCAATAGCATATTTTTGTTAAAATTCTCAGTTTGGTGCAGCATCATTCTCATACTTTCTTTTAGTTCTCTGGACATAGTTTTCTCTAGCTCATTCCGATATTTAAAATAGCTGATTCGGGGGCGCCTGGGTGGCTCAGTCAGTTAAGCGACCGATTTCATCTCAGATCATCATCTCACTGCTCGTGGGTTCAACAACTCAGAGCCTGGAGCCTGTTTCAGATTCTGTGACTCCCTGTCTCTCTGCCCCTCTCCCACTTACACTCTGTCTCTCTCTCAAAAATGAATAAATGCTTAAAAAAATAAAATAAAATAGCTGAATTGACGTCTTTGTCAGACAAGTTCAATGCCTGGGCTCTCTCTGGCACAGTTCCTATCGATTTATTTTTTCTGATATAAGGGCTATGTTGTCTTATTTGTTTTTATGTGTTGGAATTTTTCCTTTAAAACAGCCTGTTTGAATATCATAATATGGCAACTCTGGAAATCAGATTCTCTCCCCTCCAACTCTGTAAAGTACCAGTATTCTTTGTCATTGTGGTACCAGAAGTTCCTCTCCCATTCACTTACAAGTTAGTCCCACATTGGACAGAGTTCCTTAAATGCCTAGAACCTAAATAAATAAATAAATAGATAAACAAACAAACATATTCCTGTCTTTGCTTATGGTTCTGTGTATGTATTGAAGCATGGCTTCAACATTCAGCCAGGTAGTCGGTAAGTTTCTGGTCTTTACGTCTTTTATCCATCCAGTGTCTAGGTCAGCTAGAAATTTTCCCTGACCATTTAAAGCCCTGAACATGTGTGTGGTCTTTTAGAACCCCAGAAGTGTGTGTGTGTGTGTCTGTGTGTTAAGATCTACGTATGTATTTTTCCCCCAGCCTTTCCTCTAGGATTTTTTTTTTTGTCGTTGCTGTCAGTCTTCTGTCTGTAACAATTGTTGTCTACTGCCTTAGGCACCAGCAACCTAATAAATTAGCCTGTAAATATTTTTTGACAAATTTCCCCGGGAGGCAATTTTAGCACTCAGTCAGTCTTGAGTCAGGCGGAACAGTCAGAGACAGTCTTCCATGTAAGTACCCGATAGGTCAGAACAAGACAAGTCACAGGTTTGTTTGTGAATGAGGTCTGCCTGCTCCCTCTGGCATCTTCTACGCTGCTCTTTTCACACTGCTGAGCTAGTGGACGTGGGATGGGACTTCTGTAAGTTAAAATGCCACAGAGTTCACTGTTTTCACTGTAAATAAATCACGTTTTTTCCCAGTAAGCTCTCTCTGCAAATGGTTCCTTTCCAGAGTTCTGAAAAAGTTGGTTTATTTATTTTTTTGCCTTTTTTGTTGCTTCTGTCATTCCAATTCTACTCTTTCCATCCGTTGCTATCTCATTGCTTACTTCCTTGTTGAGTTTAAAATCCATGAGCCATTATTTTCTTGGCATTTCCACCTAACCCCTAGGCTATCCCTTATCACTGTATAAGCACCTGTCTGGCAAAAGCTCAGTGGTAGATGAACTTCCTTCTCTGATATCTACTAATTAACGCCTGAGAAATGGAACCATGATGAAGCAAGATGCAGTATGGACGAGGTCTTCCCCTCATTGTGTAAAATCAGTTCCACCTCTTCCTGCTATTTAAGGTCAATTACACAGGCCCTGATTGTGACTCTGCTTCTCCATAGACACAGGGACAAATGGCTGCTACCAAGGTGCTTCGCATGCCCACTTCTCTTAGATCCTTTTTTTATTACCCTACCTACTGGCTGCCATTTTCCTTTCTTTTTGTGTCTTTGTCTGTGATATAAGAATGAAGCCTTCTCTGGAAGAGGCACACTGTTAAAATTCAAATTTCAAACATAGGACATGGAAGCTAAAAGTTAATCACATGGTAAAAGCCAGAGTGGACCATAATAAATATGAAAAGTACTTTTCATATATGTTAGGAATGTATTGTTGTGAGGAACTAGATCTATTCATTCTTTTATAGGAGAAAAGGAATTAAATGGAAGGTTTTGTGAGAACTTTGAAGAGATGAAAGAAGGAAAATTCAACTAGAAAAGAGTATCTTCAGGAACTGATGAGCCCAGTGTCAGTTTCTTGCTGCATTGTTTTCCCTTATAGGGATGGCATTCTCTCTTTTACTGTGCTCATGTCATCCCAATTCTGTGTCTATATGTCTTCCAGTGTATCTGTTAACAAAAGCCACTGTGATGTCTGCGACCTAATTGCAAATTCCAGTGAGAAAGGATCCTAATGATGGAGGCACTTTCTAAACCCAAGACATTCATATGCTCCGTCATTCATTTGATTAATCATTCATACTTGCACTATTTTTGTTTATTGGTTGGTTTGTTTGCCTTGTATATGCCAACTCGTGTTTTAAGTACTAGGAACATAGTAGTGGCAAAATGAAGCCCCAAGTGCCATGAATTCTGTATTATTTATGTTTGGGGATCAACTCCAGAAAGGCATGAACCCATGCAGTGCACGTTTTGTGATCTGATTTTGTGAGGAGTATTTTGCATGCATAGGACTGAGTGTCAAGTTAGAATGGGGACTGTGTGATGGTAGGCACCCTAAAAAGTGAATTATATACCCCATTAATACTCTAGAGTCAAATATATTTTAATACATATAAGCTACATTTTGTTTTGTTTGTTTGTTGTTATTGGTGTTTTTGCTTCTTGGGTAACTGTCAGGGCCAAGCCCGATGCAAGGCTGGAACTCATGAACCATGAGATCAGGAGATGAGCCAAAACCGAGTCAGGCACTTAACTGACTGAGCCACCCAGGTGCCCCATGTTATTGGGGGAGGATTTTAAAATTTTAGATATATTAATACATTAACAAGTAATTCTTTGTTTAGCATTAAATCATTATTTGTCTCCTCAGCCTTTGAAATGATCACATTTTTGGGACAAATAGCTCTGTTGGGAGAGTTTCATCTGTCTTTAAGAATAATAGTTCTGTTTTATTCGCCACTAAGATAATTGAAGGTCATGGTAAAAGCACACAATGATAGTTATTTGAAGAAGATGATAAAGCTGTGGTTGATGACAAACTGATGGAGTCCATAGTATTTTCTTGTTTTAGGCTAGACATAAAGAACATTCACATCTTTTCTTGGGGAAGCAAGGTCTGACACTGTGACTTCAAGACATTATGCCTATAGCCTTTCAGTGACTTCCACATTGATCAGAGAAAACATTTCATCTGGATGATGTGCTAAAGAAATTGAGGTGCGTGTTTGTCTGGATGGCTTTACCTGTTTGAGAAGATTGGAAATGTGAAAATTATGTATCTTGTTGATTTCAATTAAAAACATTTTTTTCTCTTAAATGTTAATGCTTACTTTTGTTTTACCTCTATTTAGAGTGAGTGTGCCTTGTTTTCTGTTCCTGTTTTTAATGACATGTTTATTCTGACTTTATACTTCACATATTTCAAATATTTCCAATTTCCAGTTTCACGTTGCTTTATATTTTTCATGCATGTATGATTTTTTGTATTCAAAAAACAAAATATGACTATTTCCAATTACATGTGTAATTTATATAAATATGTATATTATGACTATATTTAAATGTTTATACACATTTTACATAGTGTACTAATTGCATATACATAATGTATATATTGTGTGTATGTGTGTGTGTATTTATGTTTATAAGCAGCTCTTGAAATATCTTCACACTCTTCATTCTCTATATTGGGTGATATTTATCCCAAGCATGAATGGGTGACTCAAAACAGGCCAGTTAGAACATAACATGCCTTTAACCTCTATTTCAAGATTTGGCATATGGTCCAGGTTCGTACAATTAAAACAAACTCTATTGAATTCTACATCATCTAAATATTCATTTTCTACTCAGCTTAAAGCAAGAAAGAGAAAGCCATCTTGAGCCCAAAGAGAGCCTGAGAATACAGTAAACAAGAGTGAGAACATTCCCATTTGATGATGCCTATTGAGCTAGAAGAGATACACCCCAGTCTTTTCAGTTACATAAACTGTTAAGGGAAGGCTGTGTGTGCCTGAGTTTTCCTGCTGTTTACTTCTGAAATGTTCCTTCGTGATAAAATCAATCCCACCTTGACAACATCTAAACAAAAGTTAATGATATGTTTGTTAATGTTCATCAAATCGGATTTGTGTACTCTATATATCCCATTGATTTTCTTGAAAGGATTCTATCAAGGATTTTCTATCTATTCTATGGCTGCTAAAATGCGTGAGTTGTTAGTTTTTTGTTTTATTTTCAGTGATCAAGCTGGACTTCATTTCAACAAATTATTTATGGGATTGACTAAATGACCATTCAGGCCATGGAAGTCGCAATGAATTCAAACATCATTG
Source organism: Proteles cristata cristata (assembly GCA_017311185.1). NCBI lineage: Eukaryota > Metazoa > Chordata > Mammalia > Carnivora > Hyaenidae > Proteles > Proteles cristata. The sequence goes on from JAESUZ010000075.1 coordinate 456,693, forward strand.
ATTACAAGAGATATAATTGTTTTACATACTTACAAAAAAGTAGGTCATTTTCAATGTAAAGCCCATGGATTTCAGATACGTTTCAGATTCAGGAATGTTAAAAATGAAAGAGACATTCAACGATGTTCTTATCCTTTGAAAATCCATCTATAACATTTTTTTCTTCTTTCCAACTAATCTCATATATATTTTATTAAAATCTTTGAGAAAAATACATTGTGAGTAGTTTGTGAGAAAGAGTAGGACAAAATTGTGTCGAGTGTTTACAAAGTGGTATATGTTCTGTCTAGACTTAAGTGACAGCATGATTCCAGAAGATTGAGAATAAACTGGCATTTCTCTTCCAGGTTATTGTCCTTACAGGAGTCTGAAATCATACGTGAGCAGACCTAGTCATCCAAGACATTCTAAACATTGATTTGATACCAAGACTTGAACCTCATAACCTGATCTAACTTGATAATCTAGTAGATTAGCTTGAAATGAGTAAAGCGCTCCTTTTCCTAAGTGAACTATAAAAGTGTTCACGCCTTCTCTATATTCACTTCTTCTCCTACACACACACACACACACACACACACACACACACACACACACACACCAGCTTTCAATATCTGAATTCCAAAGAAGTAAAGAGTTATATCCATTAATTCCAACAAAAATAAGAGCAATGAAGCAAGGAAAAGGTTTCTCTTCATAAGAAAGGGCAGTCTAGATTACTGTGCCAGCCTTTACCAGATCAGAGTTAGCCCTTAACCCAGTTGACAAATGCGAAAAGGAGACAGGGAGAAAGAAAGAGGAGAGGTGACAGAGATGGGGAGAGAGAGAGAACCATACCTTCTATATATGGTGGCTATCAAGACATCTTCCTGTCATGACTCTGTAGCTGGAAGGCAAAAGAAACTGTATCTATTAACATTAACTTCAAAAATTAGCAGGGAGTCGGAGTACTAAGCATTCTGAAGAGTAACCCTCCATAACTAGTGCTCTCTTCTTTGTATTGAAGTAAAAAAGAACTTAAAGTAAAATGAAAGGAAAGGACAAGAAAAGAAAAAAGGAAAGAAAGAAAAGAAAAGGAAATAACTAGTATTTACTTCCTTCCTTCTAGAAGAAAACAAAATGTGCATACTTGTCTACCAATTAACTGAAACAGTGATGGCATATATTATCACTATATTTTGGGTGAAGGCATCATTTTAAAAAGTATGTAACTTAGTGATTCTTTCGGTGTAAGTGGAGCCTCAAATGTTCATCTTCAAATTCAGGTCATTCGATAAATACTGTTGAATTCTATTGACTCATCAGAGTTCATATTTTATTGTTAATTAAATAAGGGAATGATCTTCAGTTAGTCCTTGGATTGTGATCAAGATCTGAATACTTAGAGCTTAAAAATGAAAACACAGGATAAATGACTGTTTGTTCAAAAATATGAGAAAATGTCTAAGGACTCTAAGGTTTTTCTCCTTTATTTATACTATATGGTTTATTTCAGCCTCTATTTTATTGCCATATATTGTGTAACAATGAAAGACCTACCTGAAGGGTGAGTTTAATTTATATACATACATATAGAGTATATATATGTATTAATACTACTATATATGTATATAGTATTTGTATTTATTTCCTTATATTTCTGTAAATATAATTGAGAAAATAGGTAGATAAATGATAGATAGATAGATAGATAGATAATAGGTAGGTATAATTATATAAAGTCTATAACAGTAGGTCTTTATATAAGGAAACTTCTCTATTAATGTAGAAACTATGTCTGTGGGTTATATTTGACTTTTCCTAATTATTTTTTGGAAAATACCATTAGCAATCAGTTTTGCTTCATGGGAGAGGGAATTTCTTCTTCATCTACTGTGACTATTAGGAAAGCCTCACCAACCATAACTGTCAGTATGCTTCTATTTTAAGTTACTGTACTATGGACTTAAAAATAATGACTGGAGTTTATGACATAATTAGTACAATTTTTCAATATTACCAGTTTGTCTGTATCTCCCTTTGCATTGAGTAGATCTTATAATGGCAGTTGAAATGCCATAAATGTAATATTATACTGGAAGAGTGAATATATTGAAAGAGACTGGAATGCTTATATTATCTATTTGATGTTAATTACCTACATATTTAGAACTGTCCAAATACCTTTTAAATGTGATATTTATGTATAAATTTTTTAATTTTATGGTTATAATTGGTTAATATTATTTAAAAATACTTATTTAGTGTTTGAGAGGGAAGGGCAGAGAGAGAAAGAAACACAGAATCCAAGCAGGTTGCAGGCTCTGAGTTGTCAGCACAGAGCCTGATGCGGAGTTTGAACCCATGAACCATGAGATCACAACCTGAGCTGAAGTTGGATGCTTTAACCGGCTGAGCCAACCAAGTACCCTCAATGGTTAATATTGTAAAACATGTGAGCATATCATTGTCACTTGTTTGGGATGAAATATCTCTTTTCCTTCCTTATGAGGTTTTCCTTAGATACAGAAAACGTTAGAGACCAGTACAATAGGTATTCATAAACCCTCTACTCAGATTCAATATTTGTTAATATCTCTTCTATCTGTCTGTCTCTCTCTCTTCTTCACTTCCTAAAGACTTATAATACCACCAGAAATAGCCTTGGATAGGGCCGTTGGTACTCTCTGGGATACAGGAGATGGAGTGTGAGTGTGAGTAGATAGAAAAATACCCCAGCTACACACTGTTCCTTGCAGGACATTCAGAGTCACATATAGCAAGGCTTCTCAAGACTTCCCCAATGGGACTATGCCTTTGCTGCCTGCAGGAATAAGTTTATAATGAATGTAAATTGTATTGGCTTTTCTCCACTTCCTCTGTTTCTTATGTGTGCTTCCTGTTCAGAGGCACACAAAGTTTGTTTCAATTTCTGCTTTTGGAAAGACTTCAAGTTAAGACCATTGAATTATTACTTCATTGTGTCATTTAACTGAATTTTCATTCCTTTTTTGTTTTTTTACAAACAGAAAGTCAGGTCCCAAGGCTTGCTGAAAATCATGTTGACTATTTTGGTTAAAAAAATCTGAATTTCATACTTCACTACATGGGAAGAGCCATAATATCAGTCTTCCCAATATCTGTTGGGCAAAATTTGACCCCTTGGTTACTAGATAAAATTCTGTAAAAAAAAAAAAAAAAAAAAAATTCAAATACTATGCCTACATAGTAAAGAGATGAATATGCAACACATATTTGGTAGTTCTTCATCATGAAGTGACATTTATTTGTTTACATGCAAGTTTTCTAAGGGAGATGTATTGAATATCAGAGCTGCAAATCTGACAAGATTTACTGACTCAAAGGGAGTCTAATTAAGGTTGCTCTTGGCTAGTGGAAAAGAGGTAATCTTATTTTTACTGTTGAAACTGAAAGAGAAGAACAAGAAGTAAAAATCTGAAAGGAATCACTAAGACACTTAGCTGCTAATTGGTAACATAATTTCAGTGGAGATTTAGTAATAGGAGTAAAAATAGAACTTTTGAAATAATGTATTATGTGTGTGTATGTGTGTCAAAGATAATGCTATTTGTTCACAATGGTTTTTTTCTTATATTTATATTTTCCCAAGGCTCACGGGAATATTGCATTCACCAGCTCCCTTGCAGACCAATTCAGCTAAATGGCTGCCCTGACAAAGGAAGGGAGGTTTGTCAGTTACTGGGTCAGTCCTTCAAACCTCCACTTATGGCTTTGCACTCTCTTTTCTGCTGGGTTTCCTGTAGAGAATCCTGGAGAAAATCCAAAATGCAGAAATCTGTGAAGTTACTGGATTGAAGGAATTCCAATACATGCCAGAGCTCCTTCCCACTCCACCATTGGCCCTTATTGGAGTTAAAAGTAAATTCAAAGTACAATTGTCTTGGTCAAGTCACTGAGATTTTGAGATTATTCTTATAGGAGTTAGCATTTCCTGCCCAATTTGAAGGGGGCTATATGGAGGGGAAAATGTGTGACAGAGGTGATTTTATGGAAGATAACTTTCTAGTTGGAAGAGGACCTTAAACAAAAACAAATATCCACCTATCCCAAGAAAAACACTTTGGGCTCTACAGATTCTACTACAGAATTCAGCTTATCAAACCATTTATATCAGAGCAAGGTTGCATTCTAAAGTGAAAAATGAACAATGAGATTGACATTTATACCCACAAGTACTATTTCACACTTGAAGACTTTTGAGAATGGCTTTTCAGTAGTCAGTGCCTGGATGCCATTCCAAAGCCTAAAACATACCGTTTGTCTACTGGTCACTATCATTGATCAGTGTTATTGACCTGTCAATGTATCTCTATCATCATAATAAATCATTTTCCTGAAAATTGTTTCGATTAGACTTCTAAGAAATACATCAATTTTATTCTGAAATATCCAATTAGAAGATGTTTAAAAGACACCAAGTCATCTAAAGGGGCACAGATACTGATGTCTATTTCAATGTGTCTATTTCTATCTATACACTTCAACCTCAGTGTATTTGAAATGTTGGGACACTGCTTCCAAAATAAATACCTTGTCACTTGTGACCGATTTTTATGTTATAAGGTACAAAAAAGATCATTAATCTGAATCAGGTTAACTGAGCCATGAAATAAGGCTGGCATTAGGTTTTAAAAGAGTGCACTCAGAATTCCCTCAGAGACTCACAGTTTAAAATCTGAAGAAATTTAAATGATTCGAGGGCTTAAAAATAACTGTAATTAATAGTTTATAAACTAACCACACTGACGTGCAGTTTTATATCTGTAATACGTTTTTATTCTCAGTACTATTGAGTGGTTTCCCAAATCTAAATGTGATCATTCATGTTTTTTTGTCTTCGCCTATTAACCGTTCATATGTGGTCATATGTGGTCTCTAAACATTTAAATCAGATCTACCTGTCTAAGGTGACACTATTTATCATTTATTTATTTATATTAATTAATTAATTTATTTATTTATTTTTAATTTTTTAAATGTTTATTTATTTTTGAGAGTGAGAGAGAGACAGAGTGTGAGCGGGAGAGGGGCAGCGAGGTAGGGAGATATAGAATCTGAAGCAGGCTCCAGGCTCTGAGCTGTCAGCACAGAGCCCAAAGTGGGGCTTGAACTCATGGACTGTAAGATCATGACCTGAGCTGAAGTCAGTCTCTTAACCAACTAAGCCACCCAGGAGCCCTGACAGTATTTATTAAATCACTCTCAAGTTACTGTCATTACTAGAGTTAGGATATTTAAATACTATGATTTGTAGGGGAAAAAAATCCTTCTCTTATTAGAAAAGTGCCAGGAGCATCTACACCACATACACAGCAAATATATTCAATAAACAATTGATTCTTATTACTCATAGTTTATATGACGTGTTATGATTATATAGCGTGTTATGATTGTGCAAGCTATTTGGAGTTTTCATGTCGATCACATAGAAAAGTTTTGATTGTGTGGCAAGTATTGTATATTTCGTACTAAGAGATCTTGAGTGATTTCTATTGTTGTTGGATGTACAACGTTACATGTGATTTAAAAGGGTTTGTTAGTTCTTCCCGGGAGATGACTGCCCATGATTTAGAAGTTCCTCGCCATAGCAGGCCAAGCAGTGGGGGGAGTCATTTGGACGGAACCCAACTGGGAAGAGCCAGAACGTATGGCACGGAGAGCGTGTCTGTGTCCTTGTTCTGGTTAATCACAGAATGGTGCAAGTCATCAAGCAGGGGTGGAAAGGCACAAGGCACATTGAAAGTGGAGACGCGCTCCCTTCACTTCCCATGGCACATGCAGAAAGCCACGCCCAGGACCCCTGTAGACATGAGCAAGAATTTGATGCAATTAGAGAGGTCCTTCCCAAGACATTAGGGAGGCATTCCACGAAGTTCAGAGTCAAGGGACAATTCATGAAGCCCGCCTACATCTGACCCAGCTCTCTAAGAGGGCCCACCAGCTCCTGCTGTCCTGGCCTTGATTTGTGGCTTCCTGTCACCCATGGTGCAGAGGAGCCAGGCCGAGCATGTGGCTGGTGGGAGCTGGTAGGAAAAGAGAGCAGGCGGAGGGGAGAAGCGGAGCCAGCAGGCTCCTGAGGTGAGCCACTTCCTTTATCCTGTAATCAGGGGGTGAAATCTGTCATACCAAAGCGGCTTAGGCTGTGAGAAACTAATGACAAGGGGTGGCAAAGAATTTCTCCTCTAGTATAATTATATTTTCTCAGGAAAGAAATCAATGGCAAGTAGATACAAACAACTGGTTTCATTATTAAAAGTCTGTCTACGGGCCAGATACAATCATTTTCTTTAAGTAGAAGAGAAGATTGTCATTTCCTGTAAAACAGCCCCACAGATGGGTTTAAAAAAACCTATCAGTCTGAAAAAATTCACATGTCCTTCCCACATTTATCAATGTCACACCCAGAGCATTTCTTAGGCTTTTCCCACACTCATCAATGCCATAATGATACTGCAATGAATTAGCGTAGCCTTAAGATATTGGGTACTGATTCAACAACTCATAATCTATTTTGTCTTTAATGATGCCAGTTAGTTTATTTTCCAGGGCCTTTTATTGCAGACATATCAGCATTACTTGTATTTTTTAAAATATTATAGACCAGGCCCAACGATTGCCCTATAATAAAATTTTTTAGAAAAATCTCAATTTTATAGAAGAATATAAAGAGGATCTTTCTGTTTTTATTGCTTACTAAAAGAAAGTTCTAGCTAAATGGGTAGTAGGATAGTTTGTATATGCAGACCCTCTGTGTGATCTCAGACAAGCTGTTTAATCCAAAGACCTTTGGTTTTAAAGATGTGAGATTTAAAATAGAGACTCTTGAAATTTCTTGCCTTTGCAAAATTTCAGGATAAAGTGGCCCAACCTAATTTATTAAATGTGCAGGTAGACAGGAAGAAAAATAATCACTTGACACTAACGTTCAGTTCTTCCCATCAGATAATTGGCCATAGTTTATAAATTCTCAATAACTAGAGTTTAGCAAAGAGTTAGGCTTGTGTAAATCAAATGCACATCTATGAATAAGGATTTAAACATTATCCTGGATTAGTTTTAGGAGTCAGCTAATTTAGGGAAGTTTTAACAGTCTCTATAATATAGTACTGGCCTATTATTGAAATGGAAGCACAAAAAATAAAGTTTACAAGCATTGGCTCATTACTAATTATGTAACATGTATTAGCTTTTTCTTACTTTGCTTTGACCTTAATTGATGGGGGAACACCACGGGGATGGATTTTAAGTCAAAATACTGAAACAAACATTCTGAAATGTCCCTAAGCCTTTCAAAGTCCACAGATCCTCTAAAAATACTTAGTTCTTTAGAAATAAGTATCTCAGTAATTCTTATGTGTGGTGGTACAGATATTTTACTAGGGATGAAAGAGAAGTTTTTGGGGATCTTGAATTGGATAATCCCTTGATGGCTTGGAACTTTCTTTGTTCATTTACTCAATCTCTGTACATCTCTGGCTTAATAATTTACTGTTTCTGATTTCATTCCTCTATTTGTAAGCGGATCCAATCTTGCAGGTAGGTCCGTACCTTTTTTGCTTCTATTGGCTCTTCTCATAGCAGGTTAATGTTCTTTATCTACACTAGCAGCTTCCTACCTCCCCCTTCCACTTTGGAAGGACCACACCCTCTGCTTCCTTCTCTAGTCTCAACAACTTTTATGCTGAATTTTCACTGATGCAAACTAAGACGAAGGTTTGAGGGATCACAAAAATAAATAAACATGTTTCTTCATTCAAGTTTTAAAGTGTTTGAGAAGAAAAAGGAGAAAAAGAAAGAACATCATCGTTAAATGTGAGCGGTCTGATAACAGAGGAGAGTGTGCTACAGTGCTAGTCTCTGGCACTAGCATGAAATTACATCTGTGACAATGTCATACTTTATCATTTACTTGAAATGGTCCTACCTTGCCCTTTGCTTTGGTTTTCTTGCCCATTTCACCATTGCATATTCAGTGTGGGATGGACAAATGATGTGTGTATTCCAGAAGTCTCTGGATTGAGAGTCATGTCTAAAAAGACACATCCAATGTGGTGTAGATCATGAGAACCTGGATTCTGTGCCTGGAGTTGTGATTGGGTGAAATTCTGAAGACTCCTGTGATGAGCATGAGTCATGGAGGCGAAGTGAGTATTTATAGCCAGAGGGTGAGCTGAGGCATTGATTTCATTAATGATGAAAGATCTTGCTAAGTTGTATTATCAGAAATTCAAGTAAAGGTATCTGGTAACTGATATAATCAGCCAAATATATGAGAATTTAATGTACTTACCCTGGATTCAGGGATTAATACATTGTGTCCAGTACCTGAGAGCCCAGTGGGTTGCCTAACCAAAGCCTGAACTGCATGGTTTCCAAAAGACAGTGAGTTTGAAATACCAGAACTCTCCTGGCTCACTGGAGAGGTGGGTAGGGTCTAAGGTTCAAAAAATGGGATGTGGAAGTAAATACATTTTGTAGAACCAGCCCAGCCACTCAGTAGCCTTTTTGCAGGCTGGGGTTAAAGGAGGAGAAGCACTATGGAATTTGGCTCCCTGATTTCAGTGGACATAGAGTAAAAAATGTCAAGTGCCTCAACCGTGTCACCAGGTCTCGCAGGAAGAAGCATAGTAAGTAACCTTTAAGGGAAAAGTAATGGAGACAAAGAGATTAAAGCAAAGGTGTTGCAAACCTTAGTGATCACTCATGGTGGTTGATCCTTGGATGTACGAATTTACACATAAGCAACCAACTAAGGTGACACTTACCTGTACAAGCAGAAAATTCCCATGTCTTGTGAGGAGAAGCCCACATGGAGAATCTGACACAGGAATCCACCGCTTCTTACACAAGCCTTGGAAAATGTCCAGTTATAGACTGTGGGCTGCTGGACTGAGCCTAAGTCCTTTTGAGAAAAAAAAAAAAAAATCCTGCAACAGAGCCCTAACTATATAGTCTACATCTTCCTCTAAGCAAATTTTGAAGATCCTAGGGCCGTTTCTGAAGTTCTCAACAGTCTAGTCAGGGAAATAGACCCTCTGGAGATGATTATATGTTGAATATGAACTGACATTGATACCTAAAGGCAAAAATCTTCATCATTAGAGTCAAAGTGGTCACTCTGTGGCTTATAGAAGGAGTCTTGGCTTGCTTCCATTCTATAGTTGTGTGCTTGGTCTCGGTATATGTAAAGGAAATAAATATTTCTGATTATGAGAAGATTACCCAAATGGTTGATTGGCTATGGAGTAATGTAGTAATAATGGCCTCCTAATTCTTCACTAAGGTAGTAAACCAAAAGGAATATTACATTCCTGAGGAGTTGCAAGGACTTGTGAGATTGAAGTGTAAGGAATCCTACTGTACTTCCATTTTACTATCTTATTTGACCAACGCAAGAGACTCTTCTCTTACACTGGCTTTGGATTTTGATAAACCTTAATTGGGTACTGATCAATCACAGCTGTTATTTTGACATGGTACCTTTGCACTGTCTGCTAGAACTCCATATGTATTTCTTGACCTCACACATCTGTTTGCACTAGAATTCACATAGGTAGAAGCAATTTGCTTCCATCTCATTGGGTGGTGGTACATCTTCAGCATTTTATTGTAGTGCTATTTCAATTATTTTGTTCTCTATCATAATGCAAGCTTGACGAACTTTGTTTTTATTCAGAACCAAACATTATAACAGACCACTGATCATGTTATGTTTACTTGACTAGCAGGACAGAACACCAAGAAACTTATTCCTTTAATTGATCTCAAATATAGCTGAAGGTTATATAACTTACACTAGACTTTAACTAGAGGTATTCGTATAAACTCATGAGATCATGTCTATATCACCTATATCTTTAACTCTAAATCTATATCATCTCTATAGATATAGATCTCTATCTTCCTATATTATATACCCTCTAAATAGGTGTAAAACAATGAGCACATTCAGTGCCTGAATCTTCATGTCCTAAATCCAATAGCAGTTAAATGCAATCAGGGAGACTTGCATGGAGAAATAATATGATTCCGGATCTGAGCTTACAATTTGTCATCACGAGTTTCACTGATTTGCCCATGAAAATGAATAACACTGTCATAGACATTTAATATGCAAAATAATAATGAGTTCTTTGTGATACTCAAAAATTGTAAGATAAAAAGATAAAAAGAAAAATAACTTTACAGAAAATGTCAGGTAATAAACATAGAAGAAATGATACAATTAGATATCTCAATTTTACAATGAACTTGCAAGATAAAATTATTCTAGGCAAGGATCTGCAATTGGGTGGTAGGTGGCTAGGGAGTAAGATTTTCACGTGGCCTCAAAATACTTGGCCTAAGTATCAGTTGCAAAGTGAAATATGTTTCTTTCCTGCGAGTAACCTTCCTGCAACTAATTACATTCAAAAATGGGCACATGCAAAGGGCTCCTCATAGGGGCATCTGGGTCGTTCAGTCACTTGAACGTTTGACTTCAGCTCAGGTCATGATCCTTACTGTACATGGATTCGAGCCCCACATCAGGCTCTGTGCTGACAGCTCAGAGCCTGGAGCCTGCTTTGAATTCTGTGCCTCCCTCTCTCTCCGCCCCTCCCCTGTTCCTGCTTTGTCTCTCTTTTTCTCTCTCTGTCTCTCAAAAATAAATAAACATTAAAAAATATTAACAAACAAAACAAAACAAAACAACTAAAAAAGTGCTCCTGATAACATACAATGGCAGGTGTCATAGTACCTGTGTTGTATTATGGCTAAAAAAATGCAACACGGTTTAATCTCAATGAAGCAAAGTCCACGAGTGGCGATTGCAAGTACGATTGTTTTAAAAGGAAACTGAAACTGGAATCATCACACTTCACTATCAAGGGGCGAAAGAGAATTGGAGACTATTGAGATTATGAAAAACTGAAAAGTCCTGAAAAGTCCTGCCAAAAAGTGTGTCAGAACGGATCGAATCCTGATTTGTAAAGCAAACTTACAGAACAATGTGGGGATTATTCAGCATAAATTAGATTATCTTACTGAATTGGTGTTGGTTTTCTTAAACATGGTAATGACATTGTCTTTTTAAAAACAATGTTTTCTGTTTAGGATATCCATGGAAAAATGTTAGCAATGTATGATGTCTGCACCCTACTTTCAAATGTCTCAGAAGGAAAAAAAATACGAGAATAGTTTCATCTCACATTATCCCATCCCATAGGCATCGAATCATCTCACATCGTCACATGGTTGAATAGAGTACAATAAACTATATTGAGAAAGACCGCATGCACACAACTTCTATTTAGGAAATTGTTATAATTGTTCTATTTTATTATTAATGTTGACAGTCTGTCACTGCATCCAACTTGTAAATTAACTATCCTGATTATGTACGAATATTGAACGGTTTCTGTGTTTTTAGACATCCACTGAGGGTCTTGGAATGTTTCTCTTGTGGATAAGGATTGGGGGGACCACTGTCCTGTGATGTTAAGAATTCACTTACTTCACGATGTAGGAGTACAGTATGTAAAAGTATGTTCTAAACATATATTACCTGCTGTGAATTTCTAATGTTATAAAATTTTTTTTCCTATTTTAAAATTTGAACTGGGCTTCAAAAATGTTTTGTCTCATTTAACTAATTTTATTGCTATTCCTAATCACCATAGCAAATCCAGTCATAATGGTCTTTTTTATTATTGTGGCCCTGCATTTTAAGTTAAAATGATCTGGCCCCTATAAGTTACTTATAACTAAAATTCAATATTTGGATGGAAATATAAATTTTGAAACATTGATTTCTTGACTATAAGTTGAATTTATAATGAGACAGCATTTAATTAAGGAAATATATAAGCTTGGAGACAGAATCAATGAGCTGATTTAACAGAGTAATCTAGCTAAATTATTAACGTGTCAAAATAATGTATTAACTATAAATGATATAGTATCCAATGAAAATATTGAAATGGTAGTAGTAAAATATGCTTTAGATTCTTAGATGTTGAATATATTCTTGTAAAGGTAATATTTTATGTGATTTTGCTAATAATATGAATATTGATTGGCTATTTATTTTCTACATTGATGAAGGGAATCTGAAACAGGTTTATTACTATTCAGTGAAACATGCATACTTTTCCCCATTCAGAGTGTTTCCTTTCTTTTTGCATTTTCATTTCCCTTATAAATTAATGGCTCTTCACTGATAATCAGATGCTTTCAGCAGTAATAGTTTCCAACAGATGCAAAGAATGTGCATTGCTTCTAAGATCAACGAAGTTGAAGTCCATTGTGTCCTTAATGGAGTTATGTAATCACCCAATGGTTTTATTTGCAAGTAGATAAATCTGGTTTGTTTATACTTAAGCCATTAACCATTTATGAATGTAATTTTTATTAAGATTTCTCACTTCAAGGAATTCATTATTAGATGTTTTCTTTCTCTGAAAGAAAGATTTCAAGCTATGAAATCTTGGAGTATTTTAGATGTACAATACACTAGGTTTTTGAAAGTGTTTTCCAAGTTATAATGAATAATATCATAAAGACTCATTTCTGGTTCCTTCCTTAGAGACTCCCTCTCCCCCCTAAAAGTCTATAATCTGTGGTGATTATAATAAGGATAATGATAATTACCAATATATTATCAATGCAGTGTATAATCACGTCCATATAGTCGAAGTGCTGGTCATTTTGATTGAAATGATTGATCCTGATCCCTGAGAGAGCAAAATAGATGATCTGATCTAGATTCATTCCTTAAAATCTAAATCTCAAATTATGTGTTACCCTGGCTCCAATAACTACATTGCCCTTTTTTTGAGGGTACAGACCTACTCGTAGTGAAATGACATCACTTCAAATTAACATTATACACCAATATCTCTAAAATCCTAGCAAATATTGGGGGGCTTAATCAAATCAACCAAAATAAGTTCAAACTTATGCCAAGAACAGAAACATTAGTATTAAACCAAATTACATTGATTATTTGACCTAAATTTTCGGAAAATAGCATTATGAAGAGATGAATGAAGCAAGGAGAACCATGTCTGGAAAAAAAAACATTAAAGAAGGATGATTTAAGAGTTTTAATTATTTTTCCCCATGAGCTACATGTTAGATTCAAAGTTGTCATCTGAAATATCTGTTGCCTTGACTTTTTTGCCATTTGATTTCTCTTTCTTGTTAAAACATACCACCATTCATCTTTGGCTCCTTCAGTGCACTGTCTTTTTCCACTTCCAAAATGTTGTTTTGGTGGAAGTCAGCCCAATTTCACAGATTTTTGCCTGCTGATCAGAATGCAGATGTGTCTATGCAATTTTGTTATTTTCTCAAATACTTTCACTTACTCTGCAAACATTTGGAAAATTAAAATCGGAGATTTTATTGAAGTGTGACACAGTTTTAGTTAGTTTTGCTGAATGTGAGAATTAAATACCAATTGCCTTAGTATAATATAAGTAAACTATTTTAATGAGTATATACAGTAACATGTGAACTAATTATGCCCTAATAAACATGTATGCATTAACAAAACTCCACAGTGAAGCAAATAACCCACCTTATGAGGTTCATATGAAATATAATGTATAAATGGGGAACATTTGAAATTGTAAAGCTGTCATTTAGCTCTTACCAATATGAATTATCATTAATATTCAGATTCATATGTATACTGATTCACTATCTTTGAAATATTTAGAAAAATCTTTCTTTTTTCATCTATAAGTGAAACCCTATTATATACAAAATTATAATTTTAGTTAAAAGTTAATTTTACTCATTATCTCTTTTTAAATAATATCTAGATGTGACAAATAAGATGAGGTTTCTGCCAATCATGGCCTAAAGAGGAAAGACAGATGTTTTGTTTTGTTTTGCAATTACATCAGTCTTTATCTTCAAGTACTCATGACACTTGCTTTTACCATTCAGTTCAAGTAATGGGGTTTTACCATTTTTTGCAATTCTGCTATATAGTACATGTTTTAAGTATGGTGGGTAATACATGTAAATTTGTTAAATTCACTTTACCTACTACCTCATTGTAATTACGTTTGAAGATAATTATGGCAATTCACTAGAAAAATTAAAACATTAAACTCTATAATATTTAAGTTATAATGTGTTGTGGAATTACTTATAACTCAAAGAAACTAATTTTGAGTGATATAATTAACACATGATTATGTTACCCTGAACAATAATACTTCTTGAAACATTTACTTAATATGTATTTATTTCCTGTCTTTATGAAGGTAATTTATACTTTTAATGTAAAATTCAGAAATAAGGTGATATGTAAGAAAATAAATATCACTGTTAGCTAATGTTAATATTTTCAATCCTGTTATTCAATCCTGTAATTTCCAATCCTGTAATATTAGTTATTTTCAATCCTGTAATTTTAGTTATTTTTCTATACAGAAGTCATATATAATCCCCAAATTGGTGTTTCTTTATAAATCTCCATTTATCTCTCTGACTACTTATCTATTTATCATTTTGCATTTTTTGGTTAAACACTTTATTGTAATATTAAAATATGTTAACAAAGATTTTATCACAGTGTATATATAACAAATTTAAAAGGAACTTGTGTTAATATTGAAAATTATTTCATTTTTTTACATAAATATATAAAACCGTTATGTCAAATTTGTCTCTAAATGTTTGTTTCTGTGTTTAATTATTTTATGATAATACATGTCTAGGATCAAGTTTACTAAGTCAAATTTTACATGTGTTGAAAATTTTTCAAGAAATACCAGGTGTCTTCCTAGAAAGATCACAATACTTAGCAAATATCATCAGGGCATGAATGCACCTATGTGACTGTAACTTTGACACATTTGACAACAATATCTATGTTTTAAATTTGTAGGCCAAGATTGCTCTACAAATTTGGTTTTTGTTATTGGGTTTTTTCTGTTTTGTTTTGTTCTGAAGAGTTTGAGGTTGCATAGGACATGGGAAAATGGATGAATGTTTCATCAATAGTTGTAAGGGAAATAGTGTTCACTGTTCTTAGAGTATAAAGCTTCTATGCAAGTTATTTCAATATCACCAGTTATGTTCCACAAACACTGGGGGTTTTTGTTTGTTACCTTCATTTATAAAAGACAGAGTAGCGTGCAAAAGGCCCCAAAGTAAATATTTTTTCCATTTCTTCTTATAGAAATTGTACTCATGTATATTTAATGCAACACATGTTTGTGCATAGTATTTATTCTTTGCCCATTGTATATTTTTTATGACATTCCTCTCTACATTTCAATTAATACTTTTTCTGTTGAATTCTTATTTTCTAACATTCAGATGACAATACTTTTTTACTTTTTTTTTTTTTTTTTTGGCTTGACATAGCACAATTTTGTATTTAAACAGACAAAGCCTTTTTGGGGCATCTGGATGGCTCAGTCAGTTGTCCAACTTTGGCTCAGGTCATGATCTCATGGTTTGTAAGTCTGAGCCCCACATCTGGCTGGGTCAACACAGAGCCTTCTTTGGGTCCCTTTTCTGCCTTTCTCTCTGTCCATCCCCCAGTCATGCTCTCTCTCTCTCTCTCTCTCTCAAAAATAAACAAAGCATTTAAAATAATAATAAATACAAAAATTTTTAAATTACCTTTTGTATTCAGTGTATCTACTGAATGCCGCTTTCACTTATTTTAAAAGCTAAAGTTTTATTAAAGTATCTACAGGTAATCATAAATAATAAAGCCATAACATAAGTATGCAGGTGCAGTAAATGTCCCTATGCAGCTATCAGTCAGAACAATAGAAAATTTCTTTTTTTTTTTTCAGAAAATTTCTAACATACAAGAAGCACAGCCCCGTTATGAAATCCCTTGCTTCTCATGAACTTAGCTCATTTGTCATAATTGGTATAAATGTTTTATCTCAGTCACCTTATTTTTAAATTTTGTTGCCTTTATTTTTTTCTATTTTTTCTGTGACATGTGTATTATATTGACTTTTATTTTCCTGAGTGGAAGAAATCCATCCTGTTTTTATTACAATTTTAATAATTGTCTTTATATTCTCAAAATGTTGCCTTAAGGTCATTTCCAAACATAACAAAATTTAAGTTATTTATAATAGCTTCTGACTCGTTCCTAAAATAAGGTAAGGAATTTACTATGAATCTACATTCTCCATTCTTCCACTTCCTGACACTAAGAATATAAAGATTTATCCCTTAGGAGTGCTAAGAAAGAGGACACTGTAATATGACATACAATATCCTTAAGAAAACTCCACTATAGTAGAAACAGATATTAGCATAGGTTGCTGTTTCTTCTGTCATAAGTCAAGCCAGAGGAAAATTCATAACAACACCAAGGCTCCAGATAGTTGTTATAACTGATCCACAGTCAGAAATGGTTGGGTCTAGAGTCCCTGGATTTCATCCTAGTGATATATTTGAAAAAAAAAAAAAAAAATTGTGTTTGATCCAGAAAGTGAATTAAAAAATCAATAAGTACAATATTTGCAGGAAAGGAGTATATAATATTTTAAGTAAGCATGTCCAGAAACTAAGCAAGAGATCATAATTTTTAAAAATCATATTAAAGTCAAAATTCCAGAATATTTACTAGAATAGAGGGATTTCATTCCATTGGGATAACAGTATGAAACACATTTTCAGTTGGCTAAGTTTCGGATAGGTATGGAGGAGAAGTGAAATTTTAGTCACTGAAAAGTTCTCAAACCATCACTTTCACTGAGTTATCATGTTAGTACAGGAAACAATTCTTCAGTTCTGAGTTGAGCAAGAGAAAGAAATGGAACTATATTTGAAAAAATGAAAATTCCAGAGAATCATCTTCTGCAAAGGAAAAGCTACTTCCCCTGTAGCTGATTGTGAACTAAGGAACTAAATCTATTTTGATAAAATCTACATAAGTATTATCATTTACTATATACATATTTATGCCTGCCTTTGTGTATATATCTATATTTAGAAAAAAAGTACATTCATTAAAAATTAAAACCAACACTTTAGAAATAAGTTAGATTCACAAAAATTGTGAAGATAGTACATTTTCCATATACTCCACAGTCTGATACTTCTATTAACATAAAATATTAATATATATTATTTGCTGCAATTAACAAATGAAATAAAAGTGATATGTTATTATTAAGTAAAGGTCATTCTTTATTCAGATTTGGTTAGTTTTTACCTGATGTCTTTTTTTTTTTTTTTTTTTCTGTTCCAGGGGCCTATACAGGATACCATAGTACATTTAATCACAGTGTTTTCTTGGCTGTTATAGTTGCTTAGCCTTTTCTTTTTTCCTTTCATTTTATTTTCTTTATGACTATGAGAGTTTTAAGAATTACGGAATTGGTATTTTCTAGAATGCCCCTCAATTGGGATGTGTCTGATGATGTTTATTTGTTGGCTAGATTGAGATTAGGTGGTCTTGGTAGACCAAAGAGTAAAGCCCCATTCCCTATACAACCTATCAATTATTTTAACTATCAAACGACTTAACACTCTAGTTGTTAAAATTAACTGCTTGGCTGAAGTAATGTTTATTAAGACTCTGCACTGTAAAGTTACTCCCTCCCTTCTTTTCCATACTGTACTCTTTGAAAAGTCACTATGCACAGCCCACATTTAAACATTGAAAAGTTAGATGTGCCACTCTTGATCTTGGGGTCCTTGAGTTCAAGCCCCACAATGGCTAAAAACAATAAAAGAAAACTTTAAAAATGTGGAGTCGTGTTGCATTTCTGTGAGGATGGAGCATCTACATAAAATATGTGGAGATCTTCTACACAGGAGACTTGTCTATTCTTCCTCATCGATTTATCTATCTACTCATTCATTCATAGGAGGAGTTACTCATGGATGTTTATTATACTTTGGGTTTTAATCCAATGTTATTTTATTTTGTTGCTCAAATCATTACAACTTTGACCTCAGAGTGTTCTCGGATTAGGGTCTTGTGTCCTGTTGGTATACTTCATCAGTATGTATGGGCTTTTGTTTATTTGTTGTGCTTCTCTACTTTCTGGTACTTTCTGATACTACAAGATACTCCAGGCTCATCTTACATATTTGCTGCCCTTGTCCTAGAATCAGCTCTTTCTCCAAGGATCCTGGGTCCTGTTATTGGGGAATGATATTAGAATCCAAAAAGCTTTTTGGGGCGCCTGGGTGGCGTAGTCAGTTAAGCGTCAGACTTTCACTTGGGTCATGATCTCGCGGTTCGTGGGTTCGAGCCCCGCGTCGGGCTCTGTGCTGACTGCCAGCTCAGAGCCTGGAGCCTGTTTCAGTCTGTGACTCCCTCTCTCTCTGACCCTCCTGCTCACTCTCTCTCTCTCTCTTTCCTAGAAATAAATAAAAAATATTTAAAAAAAAAAAAAAAAAAAAAGAATTCAAAAAGCTTTGGAGCTAGGTGGGCTCATTGCTATGGTGGTGTAGTTGGTTATAGAACTCTCAACTTACAGAACAAGGAAAGTATGTGTATATATTAACTGCATGTTATATAATGTCTTTAATATCTACGGTGGTGTGATTGGTTATACAACTCTCAACTTACAGAACAAGGAAAATATGTGAATATATTAATGGCATGTTATATAATGTCTTTAATATCTACATGTAATCAGCTATCACTATATTAAACTAAAAAGCTTGTGCCATTGTCTCCAATTCTAATCCATTACCACATGGACCCTTGTAGCCTCCTCTGCTTGCCTATCCGTAAATACCTACTTCAACAGTGAGAAACCTGGCTATGGCCATCTGTCGTTCATTTATTTAATCATTCAACTCTAGTGTATGTGCAGAGTTTAGATTGTTCTTAATTTTTAATGTTTTCTTATTTATTTCTGAGAGACAGAGAGAGACAGCATGAGCAGGGGAGGGCCAGAGAAAGAGGGAGACACAGAATCTGTAGTAAGCTCCAGGCTCTGAGCTAGCTGTCAGCACAGAGCCCAATGTGGGGTTCGAACCCACGAATGGTGAGATCATGACCTGAGCCAAAGTCGGATGCCCGACCGACTGAGCCACCCAGGCGCCTCATAGATTTTTGATTGGTCTAAAAATATACTGAAAAAAAATTTGGTAAATTCTTTCCAAGAATATTCATGAGCTTTCAGCTTCAATGCTGAGATGTAAAGAATTTAGAAGTCATAGGTTCTTTTTTGCACAACAAAAGCTGGGAACTGTGAAAATCAGTGACTTCTTGGACTCATGGAAGAACTGAAGTCACAAAGCAAACTGTCACTTGAACTGTTGTGACAGGAGAGACACAGCTCACCTCAAACAGAAGCCACTGAAGTCTTAAACTGGAATATTCAATGGTAATTTTGAAGAATTACCAGAGGTTAATAGTGAACTGAAATGAGAGGGAGACCCTCCTGGGGACTGAAGTCTCAGCAGAAGCACGTTTTCTTGGTCTTTACCTCCCAGAACTCTCCTAGCTTCTAAAAAAGATCTCATCTTGGCTCTGGGAAGGAGAGAGAAGATGAATTGTCATGAAATACACTGAAGGCTTTCTCCATAATAAAGAACTTCTTTCCAGAGGAAAGGTCCTTAACAGATCCTTAGCCCAACTGTAGGGAGGAAATCCAGCCAGAGAAGGATAAGAAAAATTGTCTGAAGAATAGTGGCAGGCACCAGGATTATAAACTTTTATATGTACTGTAGAGCTATTGGAAATCAAATCTACATCAATGGAATTGAACAGAACACACAGGAAGTAGACTCCAGCCTGTATAAGAATTTAACATATGATGAAGTTGATGTTTCAGTTTAGTAAGGGAAAAGATGGAAGATTTAATGCATGGAGATAGCATAACTTCCTACTTGTCATTGTTTAGGAAAAATAAAATAAATTTGGAAATATATCTTATGAAAAACGAGGTGGATTCAAACAAATTAAATAGTTAAAGGCAAAAAATAAAGCCATAGTTCTCATGTAAGGAAATCATGGAGAAATTAATAAGATAAAACAAAATTTTCTTAAGCAAAGGGTTATATAAAGATGCTATAAAAAGAATGGCATGGTAGCCTACACAAAACCAAAACTGCATAAGAAAACACCCTACAATCAGAATCAATAGAGAGCCAATAGATTTGGAAAAATAAATTTAGTATAGAATTCAGCCATAGGTAACATTTCATGAGGAACAAAGCTTTTAAAAGGAGAAAATAAACCACCTGAATAAAATGAAAAAGATAATGAAAAGGAAATTCACAGAACAGAAAGTCCAATGTTTCACAAACTCTCAGTTTGGCTCATGTAAATGAGTAATAGATTGACAATGTGATACTATTATACTCATAAACATGAGTATAGAAATAAGTTTGTAATGAACTTGAAAAAATAAATTGGGTAAATAGAGTGATACATTTATGAAAGACGTTGTATGCTACATTAATTGGCTTTAACTGAATTCTACAGTCCATATGGAAATAGTGAAGGTTTTTCAAAAATGAGTTAAAGCTGGAAAAACTAGAGTTTATAAAGCAATTAAAAAATTGGTGTTGAAAGTCTTAAAGATCACCTGAAACTGACTTTTTGGTCTCCTGGGTGGCTCAGTCAGTTGAGCATCAGATTCTTGATCTAGGCTCACGTCATGATCTCAAGGTTCTTGGGATTGGGCCCTGAGTCAGGGTCTGGGCTGAGAGGCTGACAGTGAGGAGCCTGCTTGCTTGGGATTTTCTCTTGCTGCCTCTCCCCACCTTGTGCACACAACACCCCCTCTTTCTCTCTCTCTCTAAATAAATAAACTTAAAAAAAAAAGTCTTTGATGGCCTTAACCAAGATAAGGAAGAGAGGAGAGGCAACAGATTTGAAGATATGAGGATAATTATCAATTCCTGTTCAATAGCGAGGCTGTGATAGTCACTAAGGAAGAGATATATTTCTAAGAGACGCATAGGTTAAAGACAAAGCTCAGAGTCCTCCATATATATAAATGGTAGTTAAGAATGGAAGTGAATAATTACTCAAGGATTGTGGAGCAAGACGATGAAAAGGGCCTTTTAGACATCTTTGCATCACATCCAGAATGATGTGTTGAGCATTGAATAGGGAACCCATGTACCAAGCTCCGTATATTGGGTATCCTGTGCATATGCCTGCCATTAGAGAGCTAGTTTTCTGTAGTTATGGTTTGGAATCCTTGGAAATTAAAGCAGCAGTCATGCTGCCCTTTCTGTTGCAGACACATTATGCCAGAGTCTAGGGGGCAAAGAGGCTGAAAAAAAAAGTCATGCTATAGATTAGAATATAATTCACCATGCATGCGTGCCCATTCAAATTAGCATATTTAATTGGCTCCAAAAGTTGGATGTGCATATATCCTTTTTGTTTGTTGATTGATTTGGTTATAGCCAATTTGTGATTTTTAAGTTAAACTTGTTGACTGTTCAGAGGAGCAGAATACTGTTTTAATAGGTCTGAATGGGATTTTCTCTATAAGTGAATGAGAAGAGTGAAATAGGATTAGTAAGACTGCTTGGCTGTAGAGCTTTCTCTAAAACTTTGCTTCAAGGTATTTTTCTATTTCCCACCAGTGTGTTTTTAGCCCCCCACATATAGGATGCCCATTTGGAGAAAGGCTGTATCTGCATGTATGCCAGTATAAATATCTAGGACTCCATTTTCCACTTTTAAAATTCTCCTGAGTTAGGAAACAAATTATATGGCCACCATACTCAAATGAAACAGTTGGACTGCAGTTGACTTTACATCATGACTTCATACCTCCTATATACCTCATTTCAGGTAATTAAAAATTTTTCCCCCAAATTTTTTATCCAAATATTTTATATTAATATCCTACATGAACTATACTTTTCTATCAGTCATTGGTATATTTGCACAAGTAATTAGTTCATTCATCACTTAACTGTCAAGGAAGAATCAATACTCTTAAGAAAAGAATTGTTCAGTAAGAAACTATCATTATAGAGTCAACAGACTAAGTGTATGTTGACCTTTCAGTCTTAGAGAACTGAGAAAATCAGAAAAGTCTCAGCTAGAATCTGAGCATGGAGATGTGAGTAAAGTTTTACCTTCTTTATTTTTGCATTCCCAGAGACAATGCAATTCCTAGCATACAGTTAGTTTACAATAAATGCTTGTAGCATAAATTAATAAATAAATGAGTTGGGAAAGGCCATAGAGATGATGCTAAGTTTCCTTTATGTTTCCAAATTCTACCCTCCTTTTTTTTTTTTTTTAAATTACCCCTATTAATCAGTACTTACTAGGATCTGAGATTAGATAATCATTCCAAATAGATCCCAGAACCCTTTTACAGTATCAAGTCGGGTCCAAGCTTGTGTTTGTCATGTATATTCAGGGAAATATTATTGATCACCCCAGCATTTTTATGCATAGTGCCAAATCCCCTAGGGTATTCAGAGAAATAACAAAGTACTAACTTCTAGGAATTTATAATTTAATGCAAGAGATAAGACACTCCATTTAGAGGCAGACAGTCTTGAGAAGCAGGAAATTTTCTTGCAAGAGTGACGCGCTGAATATAATATCACATATTTTCAGAAAAGAAAGATCACTGAGCGGGGACTCTAAAAAAGAAAAAAATGAAAGTCATCCTGAAAAAGAAAGACTTGAAGAGAACAGAAAGGCGAAATATTATTTTGTTATTTTAAGCAAAAGGAAAGGGCATTGCTCATAGTGACACAGGTGATCTGAGGATCAGATTAATTACTTTGGATAACAGCTTCATTTAGGATATCCACGGTGCCCTATATACCCCACTGCTGAATATTATAGACATAGAATCAATAAAAGAATAAACATAGTCTTCTAAGGTGGGCGGTTTAAAAAACAAACGGTATTCTCTGCTAAAAGTTTCGTTATTATATAATAAACTATTATTGTTATCATAAGTGATCACTTTAATTATTAAAAAAGACTGAGTAAACATGGTTCTTTATCATGGACTCAGAAGCAAGTAAAAAGGTAAAGACTGTAGGCATAGGAGGTATTAATTTTAACATCTTTGTATAATTATCTATACTAAAATTATAACCCTCTTTATATGCTACCTCGCACGGCCCCATGTGAGCATATAATAAATGCTTATTCAGTAAATCAATGAATAAATTATTGAAATAAAGTATATCAGGCTTTCTAGCTCATTTTATGAACTAGCACACCAGAGGGCTCTCCAAACATGTTTTAATCAGCAGGATTCTTTGATGTAATTTAGTTGTATTATAATTAGATAAATCATGTAAAAATATAAAATGAGAAAAAGCTAATCCTTAATACAAAAATAATTATCTCAGAAAAAATTCATAATAGATCTTCTGTTTCATTTTAGGTTTCAAATTTCACCTGAGTACGTATATCTATATATTTAGAATGTGCAGAGTTATCATCTGCTTAATGTAAACTCATCTATGACTTAAAAACATCTCCATCTCTCCCAAATCCATTTTGATACCTATATTTTGAACCCACAACTTTTGTAAAATCTTTTTTTTTCTGGAGGTAATTCTTTGAAATTATAAGAAAATCATTATTTTGGTCAAAGACTGCAACTGAATAACTAGGTATTTTGTCTATAAACCTTCATTATTAGCATTTGTCTCTTTTTTTCGATGGGGGTGTTCACATTCAGAAAAAAAGTGATCAGCCTTTTGTTCTCTTGGGATATGCATTTAAATTCACTTTAAAATGAAAGTGTAGATTTGCATATGGATAAAATTACGATCCTTCCTGTTTTATGGAATTCTATATACAGGCATTATAAGGCAGATGTAAGAAGTACTTTTTTCTTTTAAATAAAAAAACTTGTTCAAAGAAATGTCTTGTCCAGGACCCCCCTGGCAATTACTTGACCTCACCCTGATTATATTTATCTACTTTAAGAAGGGATGGTGAATCTAAAAAAAGGAGATTCAGTGTTTTCATTCATGTAAGTGTTGACACATGTATTCAGATTTCTATTTTTAACTTTGTAAGCCATTTTGTCATTCAGAAATAACATAGCTCTGAGCCATTTTTTGCTTGTTTGCATTCAATGTTTCTCATACTGAAGGTCAGGAACTCTAGCCATGGGGTCATTGAGGATCTCTGAAGGGGTTCAAAGAAACTGTTGATAAAGAATTAAGCATAGGTAATTAGCACTGCCATTTCCTTGCAAAGAACCATATGTCAAAATTACCCATACTTACCATGTCAGCATCACTCTAGGACTGTCACCATTTCTTGTAACTTTTCCTCACCCACAAATTACTCATTCTTTCATTCTTCCCCAAACTTTTCTAATAATGATCATGATTCTGAGCTATATATGTATATGTATGTGTGTGTGTATATATATATATATATATATATATATACACATATGTGTGTATGTATTCTGAGCTATATATGTATATGTATGTGTGTATATATACATATGTGTATATATGTATATATATATGTATATATATATATATATATATATATATGTATGTATGTATGTATATATGATGGTATCTTCCACTGAAACTCATGTCGGTTATTGACAAGCAAAGCTTTCATTGCTATGAAATAGTGAAACATGAAATAAGTTTACTAACAACTATTTACCCAACATATATGTGAAAATGATGTATATAAATGTATGTGTGAGTGTGTGTGAGTGTGTGTATATTTGTTGTATGTATATATTTGTTCTGTATTTGGGGAGTGTTAGAATGTATGAATAGCATTTAACACAAACAATCTCATGAAATACAACTTTGTGAATCCCTCAACTTTACATAGATTACATTATTTAGGTTTCAGAAGTGACACAGCTCGTACTTACCAATTATGTTCCAATCAAATTTTATTTTTTTTTTTTAATTTTTTTTTAATGTTTTTTTATTTATTTCTAGGAGAGAGAGAGAGAGAGACAGCGTGAGCAGGGGAGGGTCAGAGAGAGAGGGAGTCACAGACTGAAACAGGCTCCAGGCTCCGAGCTGGCAGTCAGCACAGAGCCCGACGCGGCCCGAACCCACGAACCGCGAGATCATGACCTAAGCGAAAGTCGGACGCTTAACCGACTAAGCCACCCAGGTGCCCCCAAATTTTATTTATCTTAACACACTGTAGTTCTTGAGATGAACTGCATATATCTTGATACGGAATTGTTTCTGTTAATCAGTTTTCTAACACTTCTATTTCTTCATAACATGACAATAAATTTCTAAACAAATTATCATTTTCATTACTTAAAAAATCAACTTTCATTTAAAAGAACATGAATTAAGACAATAGACAAGAATATTTTAAAATTCAAATCAAATTAACATTAAGGAAAACATGAGGACTAAGAGACTCAATAAAGGAATGAAAGACCTTTTTTTTTTAAAGTCATGGAACGGAATAAAAATCATTTTACCAAAATTTAACTAGTAAAAGAAGCCGAGTAATCTCCAAATGCTGCCAATTGAGCCCAAAAGAAAGATCTTAAAATCAAGGTGATATAAATATGACATAAATTTATAGTAATGTAATTTTGCTGACATGCCAAATAGACATTTGAACAACAGACTTAAACCATTTAATAAAGGGACGATAAAATATATTTGCAATTTATATTCAGATCAAGGGAAATCTATTAAACCCTTAGAATTATAAGGAAAGGAATAATGCTGATAATTAGTTCCATGCTGGCCAGTACAGCATCATGAGAAATTGTTAACGCTTCCCTTTCAACATAATGGTGTGTTTTAATACCTAATTACTTCTATTTGGCTGTGCTAACATACAATGTATAATAATGTGTAAGTTATTGTCCAAGGAAAAACAACCAGCTTTGAGTTAACTCTCCAAATGAACCTACGTTTTATAGACATCTAGTAATGGATTGACTCTCCAGATTAAATATATAACAAACTCTCTATCCATTAGATTAAAGCCATTTTAAAAAGCATGTGTCTCAAATTTACAACAATTGATATTTTCTTGATCAATGATTTTGGCAAATCACAGTGAAATTTAGATCTTATGGAAAAAAGAAGAAAAGTACAAGTTTTATAATGAAACTAGTTGGCCATACCGTTGGGATAAAAGAAAACATAAATAATGGGAGATCTTTGGAAATGTCAGATGAATGCTGTCAAAATGAATACCAAATAAAGTAGATAATAATATCTGGAATAAGAAAGTTCAAGAGTGAAAAGACAATTGGTCTTTTTATTTGGAAAGGACAATCTTATCTCTTTCAAGAGATTGCATAAAGGGGTTTCACTTGAAAATTAGCTTTTAAAATACTTAGAGGCATGTTTGTGTCAGATTTCCACTGCTTTAATGAGAACATGTGAAAATGTCTCTATAGAACTAGAGGACCATGGTTTTGAGGAGTCAATGACCAATTCTCTCACTGACTGATAGTAAAACAATCTTACATAGATTCTTCTGTTTATGACCCGGAGTTAATTATCCATTTTCACATACTATAAAGATGCTTTCTGCATTCTGGTTTTCCTTCTTTCCATACATGCCGCAGTTCAACTCACATAAATCTAGGGGTTCTCTCCAAAATATGCATCTCCTCCCATATATATATGTATACATATATATATTTAATTTTGGTCTTAATGTCAGTTTTACATATATATATATATACATACATATATATATATATATTTTTTTTAATTTTGGTCTTAATGTCAGTTTTTCTCCTTGATGATACTTCATGACACCTCGATCTCAAGTTTCTGAAATGACTTTCAAAATTCTGTCAGAACCCACTAAAACACAATTCCTTGCAATCTCCTAGAAATTTATTTTGTGATATTCACTACGTGACCCCAGCCAGCATAGTTAATACATGGATATCTAAATTGTAGTCATATTTGTAAACAATAATATATTTAAGTGATTTAAGCTTCATAGTCTCTCTCCTTTATATTTGCCTAAGACCGTGTATCTTGTTAGCTGGTAATTTTATGGAAATCACTATTTTGTACTATATTCATACCCATAAATAGTGGAGTACTGCATTCTCTTAGCTACTCAATAATAATGTTAAGCTTTTTATTATTATTTTATTGTTATATTTTTAGCAATGAGCACAAGAAATTGATATTCTTGATTTATGACATGCTATCATCAGTTCTATGGCCTTTTACTTTTTTATTTCTTTAATTATTTTCCATCTGTCATTCTCAGTCATATTCTTGACCTCTCTCTGGCATATATTTTAGTGTATTTAATAAATTACACTCCAACCTTACATTTATATATTTGTTTAGTTCTATGATTTATTTGTTAATAGATTTATATTCTATGTATTTGTGTTTTAAGTGTATTTAAAATATTTTGCTGTATGTCTCATTAACTTCTTTCTGTTAAGTCAGTTTGATGTGTTTGAGATGTACTTAGGTTTATGGCAGTAATCTTTTTTTTTAATGTTTTTAATGTTTTTTATTTATTTCTAGGAGAGAGAGAGAGAGAGAGAGAGAGAGACAGCGTGAGCAGGGGAGGGTCAGAGAGAGAGGAGTCACAGACTGAAGCAGCCTCCAGGCTCTGAGCTGGCAGTCAGCACAGAGCCCGACGCGGGGCTCGAACCCACGAACCGCGAGATCATGACCTGAGCGAAAGTCGGACGCTTAACCGACTAAGCCACCCGGGCGCCCCAGTAATCTCACTTTTTAAAAAATTTTTAATGTTTCTTTATTTTTGAGAAGGAGAGAGAGAGAGAGACAGAGCATGAGCAGAGGAGGGGTGGAGAGAGAGGGAGACACAGAATTTGAAGCAGGCTCCAGGCTCTGAGCTGTCAGCACAGAGCCTTATGCGGTACTCGAACCCATGTACAGTGAGATCATGACCTGAGCTAAAGTTGGATGTTCAACTGACTGAGCCACCCAGGTGCCCCAGTAATATATTCTGACACTGCATAGTATCTCATTTGTGCTTATACCGCCTTTTATTTATGTATTCCTCTTATGAAATTTAATTTTTTAACATTTATTTATCACACACACACACACACACACACACACACACACACACACACACACACACACCATTAATGGGAAGGGGCAGAGAGAGAGGGAGACACAGAATCTGAAGCAGGCTCCAGGGTCCCAGCTGACAGCACAGATCCCAAAACAGTACTCCAACCCACCAACTGTCAGATCATGACCTGAGCTGAAGTTGGACGCCCAACCCGCTGAGCCACCCAGGCGCCCATCCTTTTATGCAATTTAGATTGTTACTTGTTCTTCTTTTCCAGCAAAGCATGGCAATCAGTACTGTCCATTAGATATCTTGTGGACCTCTGGGAAGAAATTTCTCCAGCTACAGGGTTCCCCCCACTATCCAAATGTAGAGAGTTCCCAAGAAACTTTTCCTAACGCCCAGGAGGGGAAATGTTGAAGAAGCAATAACCA
The DNA here is from genome assembly GCA_017311185.1 of Proteles cristata cristata. Classification (NCBI taxonomy): domain Eukaryota; kingdom Metazoa; phylum Chordata; class Mammalia; order Carnivora; family Hyaenidae; genus Proteles; species Proteles cristata. The sequence continues at coordinate 485,088 of JAESUZ010000075.1, forward strand.
TTTTGTAAAAGTGAAAATTCTCGTTGGATTTCTTTCAGTTATCGAAAATTGGTACTAACGTAGGTAATGTAAGTAAAAGCTAAGTGGCATAAAGTGAACTTCCAGAGAGTGGGGACCTCTGTATTTGCTGAGAAGGAGTACTGTGGTGTGGGGAGGGGGATACCAGACTCGGTGGGCACTGCATGTGTACTCCCAGAAAGCTGCCCCATGACTTCCCAGCAGTGGCACAAAGGTTTCTCGTTGGTTCCTATTTGGATAGCACTTGGTATTTTCCCTCTTTCTGACTTTTGTCAGTATGACAGGCTTACCCTGATATGTCAGGACTTTAATTTTCATTTTCCATATTATTAGTGCAGTAAATTCTTTAAACTTCATTAGCCACTAAGTTTTTGACATGAAATCTTTTTTTTTTCTGACATGAAATCTTTAGTGTGATATATTCATCTGTACCCCTCATAGTTTGTATTTTAAAAATTAGAAAATATTCATCGAAACACAGTTCCTAAAACTATTTGATGTTTTCTTCTATTAGGGTCTTAATGTAGACATCAATCCTTTTGAAATTGTTTTGTTTTGTTTTGTTTTGTTTTTTGTATCGTATGAGACGAGATCCAATTGCTTTTTTTCACAAAACCAATGACCCAATTTTCCCATATAATTTTGTTTTTCTCTTATTTTCTTTTTTTGTGTTTTGTTTTTTGAGAGAGAGAGAGAGAGAGAGAGAGAGAGAGAGAAACAGTACAACCACGGGAGGGCAGAGAGTGAGAGAGAGACAGAGCAGAGGAAGAGGAGCTGTCAGCGCAATGCCCAACACAGGACTCTAACCCACGAACCTTGAGACCATGACCTGACCTGAAGTCAGACCCTCAACCAACTGAGCTACCCAGGTGTCCCACCCCATATCATTTTCTAAATAACATCACTGATTCCTGAAATCATGTTTGACATATACCACATTATAATATGTCTGTGGAAGTTTCAGGACCATCTATTATTTTCGATACATCTCTTTACTTTTACCAGTTCATCAGGATCTTAACTACTTCGTCTTTTTAAAGAGTTCCATTTCGAACTAATTTTAGAATTAAAGAGAAGTTGCAAAAATAGTCAAAAGGGCTTATTTATCTGTGTTTCTCAAATTCTCTTCAAGTTAACATCTCACAGAATCATAGCACAATGATCAAGGAGAGGCGATTAATCCTGGTACCATCTAATTACCTGGACAGCAAACCTCTCTCACACTTGTCCAATGTTGGCTCCCATGTGTTTGTTTACATCTTATTTTTTTAATGATTTGCATTCTATTTCAAAATTACTTTTTTTTCAAACTTATCGTTCCATGCATATTTACCCTTGACAATAAATTTACTTTGTTATAATCTCATCCCAGTTGAATTGATTGGAATGCCAACAATATCAGATAAACTTGGGGACATTTGACATGTTTATGGTAATGACTTGTTTCATACTAAAACAGTGCTTTCTTAGTTATTATCATTTATTTTTTTTCCTACAACAGAGCTTATTGTTTTTCTCCATTAATGTACTATTGATTTGTCATCGGATTTAATCCTATACAGTTTGTTTCTTTCTCGCTATTAGAAATTATATCTTACATTCTTTACATGTTTTTACCTCTGTCAAATTATGAAAACTTAAGAGTTTAAAAATTTTACTTGTTCACAAGATCTCTTAACAGACAATAAATGGCCTCCCTTCTCAAGGCACTGACAATCACTTTGGTCAAGGTCTTGATCTTAATTTCCAAATAACTGCATTGCACACTTTACATTCTTCTTTGTCATTTCTAAAGTCCAGGTTCAATTAGTTGCTAAAGTGATGACCTAGCTTTCTTTCAGCCCCACAGCACCCTTACCTGTGAAAAATACATATTACTTGATCAATATTCATGCTTTTTAAAAAAAATTTTATGTGTATTTATTTTTGAGAGACAAAGCGAGGCAGAGCACAAGTGAGGGAGGGGCAGAAAGAGAATGAGACACAAAATCCGAAGCAGGCATCAGGCCCTGAGCTGTCAGCACAGAGCCCGATGCGGAACTCGAACACGTGAACTGTGAGATCATGACCTGAGCTGACACTTAACTTACTGAGTCCCTCAGCCACCCCTGATCACTATTCACACTCTTATGTCTGCCGTTCAGAATTAATCTGCAGAGTGGATCAGGACTGCTTATTTTCTCTGCTATTTTTTGTTTTCAGTGGACAGCTTTTTGGTTTTTTCTCCTGTCTTATAGATTTCTTCGTGTTTATCAGTCATCAGCCCATTCTTCTCTCAAGACCATCATTCACATTAAATAGGAGAGCTCTTACTCTACTGGAAAAAAGTGTCTCCAGTAGTGATGTGACCTGCTCTGACCTGAAGGGTCTGTCCTCACCTGACACACAGGTCCCATCCTGCCACCCCATCTCACTCCCATTCTTGGGATTGTGCCACCTGTCCCTGATTTTGCTGTCTTCCTCGAAATGTTCCATCATTAGGATGAAGCACATCATTCAGTAGATTTATGAAAAAGTGAAATTATGAGGTAAATATTTTGAATTTTTGTAGATCTGAACACATCTTTATTCTGCCAACATACCTGACTGATTGTTTGACTGGATATATAACTTGGGGGCTGGACATGATTTTCCTTCAGGATTTTTATACATGGCTTTCTTATCTTCTAGCTTTCATACGTGCTGTTGAAACTCTAAACCCATCCTGATGCCTGAGTCTTTATATAAATTGTCTTTCTTTTTTCCTGTGGAAATTCTCTCTGTGGAAATGCCATTTGAGCAAGGGCCTGGATAATAAGAAAGGATGAGCTAGTTCTCGAGAGGATGTGAGACGTGGCTGTATTCATTTCCTGGAGCCACTGTAACTTATCAACTCAAACTTGGTAACCTAAAACAACCACGTTTATTGTCTTACAGATATCAGGAAATGACAACACCAAAATGAATCTTACAGGGATAAAATCAATTAACCTTGATCTAGAGGCTCCAGGGGAGAATCCATTCTTGGTCTCTTGAAGTTTCTGGTGGCTACCAGCATCCCCTCATTTGTAACCATGTCATTCTAGATCTGCTTTCATCAGCCCATGATTTCTCTTCTTCTCTGTCAGTCTCTCTCAACCACTAGCTGAAAGGACCTTGTAATTGCCTTTATTACACTTGAACCACTTGAATGATCCAGGAAGATCTTGCTATTTTATTTTGCCTTATTTTATATTTTATTTTATTTTATTATTTTATTTTATTTTATCTTATCTTATTTTATCTTCTTTTATTTTATCCTTTCTTCAAGTTCAACAATAAAAGAATTATCTTTTACGAAAATGCAGACAATGGCTAGTTTACATCCTGAGTATTGCTCTTAACATTTATTATTATTAGAAATGAAGGACTCAAAGTTTCTAGGGAACAGGCAATACTCATGATTATGATAACAATGAAAGCTCCCAATTTCTTATCCCTTTCTCTGTGAGAAACTCTGCGGGAAACGTTTTTCATGATTCCTTCGTTCAGTTCTGGCAAGGTATCACTATTATCGTCTCCACCTGCCAAGTGATAAGTTACACGACTAGCCCAAGCTTATGCTTAGCTTCAAAGTTAGGGTTGGGATTCCGACTCCATTTCTTCTGAAGCCAATTCTTTTTCTTGCAGCTCCTTCCATGTCTCTGAAATAAGATGAGGTTGAAAGTCTTGGTTTTACCAGATTTGATTTAGAGTATAATGCAATTAACACAGAATAACCAGCCTTTTTAAGAAGAGTCAACATAATTAAAATGTATGAATTATAAATTCCACAATACTCTAGTTCTCCCTAAGTGTTTTTAATTGACAAAGTTCCAATATGACCACTCAGAATGATTTACTCTTCAAATACTGAAAATTTTCGTCTGACCTCAGACATTGTTTCCTAATTAGTGAAACTCCGTATTTAAATTCCAGGGACTAGAATAACTTCTGTACTTTAAAATTCTGAAAGCCTCTGCCAAAATTCGTTTTGGCTGTGAAATGCAGTTTCGCTTTATTTCCCAAGGGGCAGGTAAGGAAAACACAAAAGCAATCCTCTTTACTCTATGATTATATGCTTCCCAATAGAAAAGACATTAGGTTTTAATTATTGTTCTTCAACTATTCAAAGCAAGTTAATTAATTCGTGGAATTTAAAATGTTATAAATTCTGGGACACTATAAAGGCCTATAGCTTTGGTTAAGCTGGAAAGATTGGTGGGGCGTCTGTTTCCTAAGTTTAATTTTCTGCTTTATGATAAACTGATCCTCATTGAGGGGGTAGGAAAGTCTTTACAGAGCTGTTCAAATAAGTTCATCTGCTTTTGGTTTGGGGCTACTTTAGTCTTTGCATTTCTAATTTTCCTTTGTATGTAGTTCTGTGTCCAAATGGCTGGATCAGCTCATGAAGGTTGACAGAGACTCCTTCGTGAGCTTATACCAGGGTGTTTCAAGGTCTCTCTTTTTTCCACACAACTGAATGGTGGAATATATTCCCCCCTCCACTCTCATATGTTGGTGTTATCCACATTGTGCCTTTATTTTCCTCTTGTCCTCGCCCCACGCATTCTTCTTGAGACTCCACCCTTGACCATGGCTTATACTGACCACTTATATTCTGACCTATGGTTTGAAGCAACACCACCTTTCTGAGATTCAGGGTGACAGACCTGACACCTTCTCTGACATCATTACTAGGTGGACCCTTAGGCGTCTCAAATTCCAAATATTCACAACCCAACATACCATTCTCTCTGCCACATACTCCAAACCTATGCATTTTCCTATGTTCCATTTCTCAGTAAATGGCATTTCCACTTATCTAGGGGTCTAAGTCTCTTAACGTCGGCCTAGAGGCCCATCCTTCTCAGGGATTCTCAATGTGATTTTCTTTAGAGTCTCTTAGGGAGCTTTTAAATAATACTTTAGCCAAACTCCAGAATAGAGACTCTGACTTACTGCTTCTGGGTGAGGGGAGGGTATTCATATTTCTTAAAAGTTGACCTGATGATTAAGATAAGAGCCACTGATCCATCTCATCCAACCTAAATCAGTCTACCATATCTACAGATCCCTGGTTCACAACTTTCTCTGGGACTTGCAGTGATCTGGAGAACCTGAAAAGTGCACTCATGTCTGAACCCTGCCTGTTTCCCACCCAAGGCTAAGAATTACCACCATCGACACTTCCTCCCATATTTGATCTGACAATCCTATTCTAACCCACGTGTGTTGCCTTGGTTCCAACACTTACACATACAGTTACTACAAGCATGTGTCTCCAATCCTATCTTCTCCCTGCTGCCAAAGAGGTTTTCCTAAGTCACAAGTCTGGTTGTGGCATTCCTTATCCTAAAATCCTCCAAAGCATCATTTGGCTTACTCAACATCCCAGAAATATGTTTCTCGTAGACCAATTTGGCCAACAAGAAAAGTGATGCTTATAGATTTTTAATAACTTGCCCCTGATCATAGAAGCAGAGAATGGGAGCCCTGGGGTTTGAGCACAGGTGTAAATGACTTTAAATCCCACATGCCTTCTATAGTTGATATTGCCAATTAAATACAATATCCCCACAAAGAAAATGCAAAAGCATTTTCCATAAAATGGGTGGCTAGTAATAATAGAAAAAAAAGAGAAGCAATAACAAAGGCGAAACTCCAACAATTGCAGAAGACTTAATCACATGCTTCCATATAATTTAGGTAAGTAATACCAATATTAAGCACAAATGACTAACAAATGGCTTATGCCACCTGGAGTTGTGTTATTCAACAACATTCCTAGTAGTTAGTTTGTTTATGTGTTTCAGCCAGATCGATTTTGCAAGCAGTTCTTAGTGATGTTGAACTGAAACTGTTCAAAAACAAAACAAAACAAAACAAAAAAGCTATATCTAGTCAATAAGATTAGGCATCTCGCACTCCAAGTGCACAGAAAAGCAAACAAAGGAGTCAAACATCTGTGTCTCCAGATGATGAGAATTTAGAACCCTTCTCTTGTCTGGATTGCATAATGTGTAGAGTCTCAAATGACTTCAGTATTGCTCTAAAGATTGTTATCTTTATGCAGTAACCAAACTAATATACTACTCTGAGTACAGAGCTTGAAAATGCTCTCTGAGGAAACAGGGGTTAAAAAGCCCTGTGTTGCATAATAAAATTAAGATAAAGGATAATCAATCTCTGTTCATCTACCATCTATCTATCTCTTTCTAATATAACACTACATAATACATTTTAAAGTATCGCCATGTACACCCCCCCCATAGGGTATGTTTAATCCATTTAAACTAACGAGGGATAAAAAGAGAGAGAGAATTCTGAATATCTCCAAATATGGCCACTGCAACACCATAATGTGCTTTCTTGCTGTGATCTCTTAGGCTGTGAATGCTCAGAATCCACGTGATGAACTTCGTCTGAGCCACAACCACAGACCAGACTCCACTCTTGTGCGAGTTAAAGGAGCTGGTTGTCCTGACTTGACCTCAGTCCTCTGGCCGCAGTCGATTTATCCAATGGTGTGCATCATGTACAAACTAGGCCGTGAAGGTTCTTTTGAATTTTTTAAAGGTGGATCTAAGAAAGAACATCCATTTCTCTATGTAGCTGAAGCCTCATATTATGAGTTTGGGCTCTGGCAGCTTTCTAACCTCTATATTTCATTTTGTTTGACATACAGCCAAGTGCTTTTCTTTCATAGATATTGATTGTTCAACACTCCTTGGATTTAATGGGGCAGAATCCCCTATTTTTCTATGTGAGTGTGACCCATATCCATGTGAGACCTCTATTTATTCAGTCTCCCTGCTTAGTGGTGGCCTTGATTGTTGTGTATGATTAGTCCCCGTGGCCTAAACGCAAATTGTGTGCACAGCACATACAAATAGAAGTAAGAAGCCAAGTGTTTCCTGGCAAAATCATAGGTCTGTTGTGCTTTTCAAAATGCTGAAAATCCAGATAATAGCCAAGCAATCAAATGACAGCTATGGGCTAACTGAATACAGGTTCTGCATTAGTCATGGGATATGCATTTAGAATCAAGAAAACTCATGGTTTCCTGGGAGAGGTTGGAGTCAGATGACATGATGTGTCTCCCTTTTATTCCTCTATCAAAAATCACAAAGGGGACAATGTGCCCCTGTTACATTTTTCTGCATCCTTGAGCATTTTCCAACTTCCCTCTCCTCTGTCTCTCACCGAAATGTCTTCTCTTCCATCATAGACTCTACTTGTCCAACGAGCTTCATACACCCAGACCTGCTGTTCTCGCTAAAGCTGTCAAGTTCCCAAGTCTTCCATCTTCCTGCTCAACCAAAATGCTCATTACTTGAGGCCAGACATACTTTTTATTAAGCACACACATGCACATGCACTCCCAAAGCAATGGCTTTTTAACCCAAATTAAAGGACCAATACTAAGGTCAGAAATGCTGGTAGATTTAGTCTACCTTTGTTCTTTTTCCTCTCATCAAATTCAGATAATATGACATAGACGTTTTATTATTTTTTAAATGGTTTTTATTTATTTCTGAGATAGAGAAAGAGAGAGAGACAGTGTGAGCAGGGGGGGGTCAGAGAGAGAGGGACACACAGAATCCGAAGCAGGCTCCAGACTCTGAGCTAGCTGCCAGCACAGAGCCCAATGCAGGGCTTGAACCCACAAACCGTGAGAAAATGACATGAGCCGAAGCTGGACGCTTAACCGACTGAGCCACCCCGGTGCCCCTGACATAGACGTTTTAAAATGATGGTAAAACAGAGATTCATTCACATACCCAAATCATTTGCCTTCACTCATTCAGTCCAATATTTAATAGGGAGCATATGAGAAGGCAGTGTAGAAATGCCAAGGATTTCAAGGGAGAAACTGTAAACACTTCTCCTCCAAAATAACTCACACTTGTACAAGATCAAGAAGGAGAAAAATTCTTCCTGTAAGTGTTTTCAACAAGAGGGTGTGCTGTGTGCGTGAAATTGTGCGTGAGAGCATTTACCATCCATGCAAACCTTACGCCCTTTAACAATAGATTTAAGAAGTTAGAGTTTGCTTATATCTCCTGCGACTTATAGACTTTTAGTATAGTTCGCTGATGCTCCTTTTTGTAGAAATTATTTTTTAGAGCGTGTGCCTGTTTGTAGCAAAAGCAAACAGATGGCCGTGATGGTCCAAACACACCCTGACCTCAAACCCGCACAGCTTCCTTCACTGTGCATGTCTCATCAGACTGGTACATTTGTTACCATTGGTGAAGTCAACGTGACTCATCATTATCACCTCAAGTCTATAGTTTACATTGGGGTTCACACTTCCTGGTGTACATTCTCTTGGGTTTGACAATACATATTGATGTGAGAGCATCACTACAGCATTGCATAGCATAATTTCACTGCGCAAGGATCTCTCTGTGCCTCACCTACTCATCTCTCCCTCCTTTCTAACCCCTGCAAACCACTGATTTTTACTACCTTTTTTTCCCTTTTTTACATTTTCTAGAGTGCATATAGTTTTAATCATACGATATACATCCTCTTCTCTTTGGCTTCCTTCATTTAGTGAGATATGTATTTCAGGGTCTTCTGTGTCTGGTCATGACTTGATAGCTCATTTTTCTTTTCGCTAAATAAAATAGGTGTGTCCCGTGGGTATGCTTCAGTTCATCTGTTCACCTATGAAAGGACATCTTGGTTGTTTCTAAGGTTTGGTGTCTAGGAATAAAGCTGCTGTGTTCATCCTCATGCGGTTTTTTGCGGGGACGTAAATTTTCAGCTCATTTGGAGACCAAGGAGTGTGATTAGTTTATTATGTTAAGTTTTGTAAAATATGGCCAAACTGTCTCCCATAGTAGCGGCACCCTCTCGCATTGAGTGAGAGTTCCTGTTTCTCCATGTCTTTGCCCACATTTGGTGTTTTAGTGGCTTGGATGTGTCCACTCTGGTAGGTGTGAAGTGGTAGTTGAAACTATATTGAAGTAGACTGATAGACATTTCATTTAACAACTATTTATGGAAGGACTATTGTGTGAGCGCAAGGTTGAAAAGTATGAGATAAACAGAAAATTCCATTTCTACCAATAAAAGCCTTGATCCTAGAACACATACTATATGGACAGAAAAAGTCCATTTGCCACATGGTTTTGTTGTCATTAAAGAATGTTCTCTGAGCCGAAGAACATACTATTGTGTTTCCTTGTTTGTGTTGACTATTTAGAGGATGGATGTATGGATGTGGGTGGATTTTTAGAGACAATGGTTTTATACATTAAGAATGGGGAGATAAAGGGGCGCCTGAGTGGCTTAGTCGGTTAAACGTCTGACTTTCGCTTAGGTCATGGTCTCGGGGTTCGTGGGTTCGAGCCCCACGTCGGGCTCTGTGCTGACTGCCAGCTCAGAGCCTGGAGCCTGTTTCAGTCTGTGAGTCCCTCTGTCTCTGACCCCTGCTCACGCTGCCTCTCCTAGAAATAAATAAAACATTAAAAAAAAAATTAAAAAAAAGAATGGGGAGATATTGACAACCAAACTTATAAATTATTATTATTGTTGTTGTTGTTGCTTTTTAGGATGCTTCCTCACATGAAGCAACAATTATACCATAATGAATAGGCAGCCTAACTACCACAATGTCACACTACAAAGCACAACACACTCCAGCTCAAATTTATTTTTGTAATTAAAATAAATAAATAACTCTCTAAACTAATTCAACTCAAGGTGATTTTAACTTTTGCTTTTGTCATGCATGTCTGAAAAGATTATCGTAGATCCATTAGGATTTCCATATCTGGAGCTTCACTAAGTATGGACCTTTAAAAGAAAAGTGGAAAATATCTGTCTTTATCATATGTTACAATTTATGACAAGACACTCTATCTGTCAGAAAAGAAAGAAAGAGAGAGAGAGAGAGAGAGAGAGAGAGAGAGAAAGGAAGGAAGGAAGGAAGGAAGGAAGGAAGGAAGAAAGAAAGAAAGAAAGAAAGAAAGAAAGAAAGAAAGAAAGAAAGTGAAAGAAAGAAAGAAAGAAAGAAAGAAAGAAAGAAAGAAAGAAAAAGAAAAGAAAAGAAAAGAAAAGAAAAGAAAAATCGGTTACTCTGGGTTCAAGTTCAATTCAGACTGTTGGACACCCACTCGGCTCAACATGGACTCTGTCTTTACAGCACAGCCCAACTCTGTACCCAGCCCCAGTGCCTCCAAGGAGAAGTGCCAGGACCTTGTCACAGGCTGACGCTGTCACCGCCTCCCCCACGTACTACAGATTCCCTTACTGCCGTGTGCCATCTTTCCCCTCCGGCTCTTGCGTATCTTTGCGGGACTTCGGCTTGGAGACTCCTGGAACCTCTTCGCCCTTGTGGGTGGAAAGGTCAGAGCTGCTGAGGATTTTACGTTGTCGCCTGGGACACCTCTTTGTCAATGAGCAGCAGCAGTAGGAGAGAGGAGTGTAGCTTCTCCAGCCCCTTCCGGCTTTCAAGTAGAGCCTACAAGGTGTGTCAGGCTAGTGCGACCGAGCCGGGTCTACCCTCTGTGGCACTTTTCCTTGATAAAGCTCTTTGGCCCCCTTCCTTTTCCACTCTCATTTCCCCTCTCCATTATCAGTTTTCCTTGGAACATTTCTGATTATATCTTGTAATGATCTCCACGTTCCTCAGAGGATTCCTGGGAAAGCAGTTACTGATCAGTTGGATCCTAAGGCTGCATGTGAATTATACCTTGAATAGATTCAAATCAAGTCATAAAATTAACACTAATTCTCTTTATATTCAGTTCATTAGCTCTAAATTATCGTTTGAATCTTTCAATCTAATAACATTATATAGACAGCTTGAAAATACCTAAGTTTTGGTCTCTTTGCAATCAGTCTTAAAGATGTAAATAAATAGATCTCTTATTTTAGTTTATTTATTTTGAGAGAGAGAGAGAGAGAGAGAGAGCGTGGGCAGGGGAATGGCAGAGAGAGAGAGAGAGGGAGAGAGAGAATTCCAAGGAGGATTTGATGTGGGGCTTGAACTCATGAACCAGGAGATCATGAACTGAGCTGAAGTCAAGAATGAGATGCTGGGGCTCAGTAGGTTAAGCATCTGACTTCAGCTCAGGTCATGATCTCACGGTTCGTGGGTTCAAGCCCCACGTCAGGCTCTGTGCTGATAGCTAGCTCAGAGCCTGGAGCCTGTTTCAGATTCTGTATCTCCCTCTCTCTCTGACCCTCCCCTGCTCATGCTGTCTCTCTCTCTCTCTCTCTCTCTCTCAGAAATAAATTTTTAAAAATTTAAAAAAAAGAATGAGATGCTTAGACAACTAAGCCACCCAGGTTCCCCTTAAGAGGCAAATAAAACATCTGTATTTGTACTTTAGAGGGTTTTTTTTTTACTTACATATTTTAAAAATCTAATTGATGTAAATGCTAGTCTTATTTCTCTATTCCAGAGGAACTTTTCAGCTAAGTAATATTGAGGAGAATTTATACAGAACTGTAAATATATGTAATTTGAAGAAAAATTCAATCTATCCGAACATGTGATCAAAATATAGCTTGTAAACATAGTAGTTCATGTAATAAATGTGAATAACTTGTATGGAAAGGGAAAATTGTACATTTATAGTGGAGAAAACCAGCAAATACTACTTTAATCAGGTGCTTAAGGTTATTGGGTCATAAATCACATTGATATTACACGCACTCTGATAAAACATAGTGAAATAGGCACCTCACCTTTGTGAGTTTTCTTTAAAAGTATATATCTAGGATAATTAATAACTAAAATTATTAGCGTTCCTCCAGAAGAAATAAAAATAAAAACAAATTGAAACACATTCTATAGACTCTGTGAACATAGTTGGAACCTTTCAGAACTTCAAGGTCATGAAAGACAACACTAAGAAGCCGTCACAGAGCAGAGTAGCTCAAGGTGACAACTATTGAACGTCATGTGATCTCGCAGCAGAAAATAGACATTTGTGGGGAAACTGAAGAAATCTGAAAATTAACATTCAGTAATACTGTATCAATGTCAATTTCTTGTTTTGACAAATGTATCATAGTCATGTAGGATGTTAACATTAAGGGGCATTGGTAGCTTGTATCTGGGAATTCCATGAATTGTATTTGCAACTTTCTGTGAATCTAAAACTGTTCCAAAATTAGAAGCTATTTTTATGATTTTTAAGGTTATTTTATTTGTTTTGAGAGAAAAAGAGAGCATGCGTGCGTGCCCGCGCACACACACACACACACACACACACACACACGAGTAGGGGATGGACAGCAAAAGACCTGGAGAGAGAATCCCAGACAAGCTCCATCCTGCTGGCACAGAGCCCATCACAAGGCTTGATGTCTTAGCTCATGACTGTTAGCTCATGAACGGAGCCAAAATTAAGAGTCAGATTATTAGCTGGTTGACTGACCCATCCAGGCACCCCAGAAACTATTTTTAACATAATTTTTAATTAATGCCACAGCTACACTATAAAATGTCATTGTCATATCTGCAATTGATCTTAATAAGAATAAATATACAGGTTTATTTTATTTTTAAATTTTTTATTTGAGGGGGGCAAGGGGTCACGTGTGCACGAATTGAGGAGGAGTAGAGAGAGAAAGGGAAAAATAAGATCTCAAGCAGGCTCGAGTGGACAGCACAGAGCCCAACGTGTGCCTTGATCTCAGGAGCTGTGAGGTCATGACCTGAGCTGAAACCAAGAGTCAAGAGCTCAATCCAAAAGAAGCACCCAGGTGCCCCAAAGGCTTATTTGAATGGAACTGGGTGCTGGGGAAAGGAGACAAGTGTAAAGTGGGGTTATGAGAAATCTGAAATGAATTAAGCAGCAGCCAGAGTCTTGCCAATTTGCCTGGATAAATGATTGTAGGAGACACAGCACGAGATATTAGAAGGAAACTTAAAAGGATGGCTACGGATTGTGAGGATTTGCCTATATTTGTTGCTGGGAAAAATGTTTAACTTTATGCTCTAGGCAAGGTTAGAAATAAAACCCAGAGATAAACTAGAATTTACACTGAATTTCAGCAGCATAAATATTTTAGTATGCGTGTTGTCCAAATATTGCATTTGCTATTTATCTGAAATTTAATGGGGCACCTTTTATTTTATCTGGTAAACCTATGTGGAGGGGGCCCTAGGGGCTGGTGGCCGACTGCCTCTCTCAATAGAATCATAACTAAAAGTAGTTTACCTACTACTGGGAGAAACAGCTAGGTACTTAGTAACTTGAAAGCATGATGCAATGTCAAAGATTACAAAATAGGAATTTAAAATACTCTGAAACCTTTCAGAGAGAACCTTTAATGAGAACTGACTGGATTAGGGGCACTGGGATGGCTCAGTCAGTTAAGCGTCCAACTTTGGCTCAGGTCATGATCTCGAGGTTCGTGGGGTTGAGCCCCTCATCCGGCTCTTGGTTGACAGCTCAGAGCCTGGAGCCTGCTTTAGATTCTGTGTCTCCCTCCCCTTCCCTTCCCCCACTCACATTCTGTATCTGTCTCAAATGTAAATAAGCATTAAAAAATGGTTTAAAAAAAACTGAGGGAATTAAAAAGGCCTTAATGGAATAAATGGTATTTGTACTGGGTTTCTAAAGGAATGTAGAAGGAATGAAAATTGAGAGACCGGTATTTCAGGTTATGTCAACAATGTGGAAAAACTGCATAACTTCACACAAAATGTTTACCGATTACATAAAAGTAAAATTCTTTATTCTTGGGGCTAGGAAATTTGCTTCTAGGAAAACAGAGGAGAAGAAGAAGAATAAGGAGATGAAGGAGAAAGACTTATCCTCCTAAAGGTTAAGTTCAAATAGGGAGAAGTGACCAAACGAGATGCCAAAATTGGTAAGCATAGAAAAAATGTAAATTAAGTGTTTTACAAAGCATAAGAAAGGGAAGGAAGATTCATAATGATGGGTGATATGAAATGATCACAGGTAAGGTCGCACTTGAGCATCTGAAGGAAAAGGAGAGGAGTCACGGAGCCCTCTAGGGAAGAATGTCCCAGCAGAGAGCAGAGCTCAAGCAAGAGTTTGGGAGCAGGAGACATGTGGGGTGAAGAGTCAGGCTGGTAGGAGTGAAGCCAGGTAAGTGAGGTCAGGAAAAAGAGAGAATGCAGCAATCAGGTGGCTCCTCTCAGTCTGTGACATGGACTTTGGCTTTGTCTCTGAGGAGGGAAGGTCCTCAAGTTCCCTGAGCAGAGAAGATTCAGGATGCGATTTGGTTCATAAATACATACTTCATCTGGAGCCACAACAGTGGAAGCGGACTAAGCAATGAGGAAGCCGCCCGATGCTTCTACAGTTTGCAACCAATGAGGATGCTGTCCTGATGTTTCCATGACAGCAGCCAATGAGAAAGCTTCCTCATTGTTTCCGCTGCGCTGTCCTGTTTCCAATGGGAAGCGAGGGCTCAGATTTCAGGATTTGTTACAGACGTGGACCGCGCTGAATTTGCTCCTGGATCACAAGTGAAAAGAAGGAGAAAACTCAGGGATGAATTCAAACCACAGAACCATAAAATGGCAAGAAATGTGGGACGTATAAATGATACCATGAAGGGAGTGAGTGATGGACCAGAGCAAGAATAATTAAGTGACGTTCCTTTCTAGATAATGAGTGACTTTTAAATTTTTGGTGTGGAAGGATTGGGGTTAGATACTATAGATCGTAGGGAACCATGAGGAATGTCATGCTTTTATATGACAATACATAAAAATTATAAGTTAAATAACGAGATAATGATATGATATACATTGTCTCATCATTTTTGGACTTGGAGTGGGAAACTTTGGTTTAATCACGCTGCTTCTACATGATATACTGATTTCTATAAATCCCTCACTAATTTTATCCACCATCTCTAGCCCTGGCCCACTCTCTCTCTGACCCTAAACACCCAGAAAAATTTGGAGAGGTCATGATCACAACATCCTTTCTCTTTCTTCCCCTGTGCCTCCTTTCTTCCTTCCTTCTGTGCAGTATTCCCTAGTAGGAAGTACAAAGTGCAATGGGTGCTCTCACGACTATTTTGAGAATATTAAAATGTATGATTTTTGTGGAAGATAAACTGACATGATTCACCATCCGTTAAAATACACATACACTTTGAATCAGAAAGCTTAGTTTGCAAATGTCTCTTATAGAAATAGGCACAATTTTATAGGACTATATAAAAGAATGATTATGCAGTATTATTTTTAATAACCAATAAAGTGACACATGTGGATGCTTGAAAGTGGAAAGTGTTGCTAATTTTAGTAAAGATTTAAACAAATGAGGTGAATAGTTAACTACTTAATGAGAAACTTGGTTAGCCCGACTCTAGTGTTAAAAAAAATGTTAGTTGCAAAGATAAGATCATTTTTGTTAAAATAAAAAACAGTTTACAAATACATAGTTTTTTCATATATTCATATATGTGAGTTTGTTTTCTTTATAAAATTTTGTTTCCTTAATAGGACAGTATGCTCAATTAGAAACAAAGATATAATGCAATTAGGATAACAGTGGATAACAGCCAAAGCACATATTTTAAATAATCCGATAATGCAGAACATAGAAATTTAACCATCATCAGATTCATAAATTACTCATTACAAACCAACAAGTTAAAAATATTTTGGTCATGTTCAAAGAACTGAACGTGATTTTTCAATGTCAGGATTTAATCCCTTTGTGCATCAGAAGAAAGAAAAAATGGCCGATACATTGAAAAAGTCTTCCCTGCAATCTTTACTCATAGCAAACATTTTTAAGCATTGTGTGCAGTGGTGATATTAGCTCTAGATAATAAATTATTACAGTTAAAGCAAATGCAGAAGATTTTGCCCAGGGCAAAATACAACATGTTTTCAACAAGAGTTATAGCTTCACAAGGGCCATTGCGGTGAAACTTCATGGTGTTACAAGAGCTGTTTTTAATGTAATAACAAATATTAAGCACTTACAAAATGCTTACCCTTAATTGGAATGAGTTTTGCCTGAAGACAGAATATAATTTATGTAATGTTATTTTGCTTGTCACAATTAAATAAATACATAGCTTAAATATGTGATGATTAGAAATTGCTTTGAGTGCTTCATAAGGTACATGAGTTCAGAGGGGTTTATTAAATATATATAACTGCCATTCTAGATTTCCTTTATAGAATTTTTATTTAGGATAATATTTGTAATGTTGACTGATAGTTTATAAATAAATAAATAAGCAAATCTGTTAAAATGACATTGCCTTTTCGAAATCCAGCATGGGTTTCTACTTAAAAGGCCACTTCATCAAACACTTGGTTTGTCATACCACATAAAGCCAGAAAAAAAAATGTTCTTTTCTTTTTTTTTAACAACCTTTTACTTTATTTTCACGATATTTTTTCTGTCCCACATTTAATTTACTTTTGAGAGGCAAGAAGATAGAGAGTTTTCTGAATGTTTTCAAAGTCCTGTACTGGTGTTGGTTAGTCTCCTTTTCGGGAGCTAGTTATGATTTTTTGTTTACTCGTTTGGGAAAAATTATCTCTGGGAAGCACTAAGCTCGTGATTCTCATATTCAACGTTCATGACATTTAAAACTGTTCACATACTGTCAACCAAATTGGAACAGGGAATAAAGAGGAATTATACATATTTGTATAAAACAAGTCTTAGATGAAAAATATCTAAATTATTTTTTAAAACGGTATCCTGCTGAGAAATGTGATTCTATGTGCCTTTTGTTCTCCAGGAAGGGACTGAGTAAGATACTACTTGGGGTTTTTGGTAACAAATCAGCTATGGTGACCTTTGTTCTGATCTAAGATACCAGCTAAATAGATTCATGGGCTACATTCTCCTACTGATCTCCTATTGGAAGCTATTGCTTCCAGACTAAAGAATTCAGTAAGAAATCTAATTAGTAAGCAAAGAGTAGCTTTGTGTGCTATACTTAGATTCTACCAATCCTCAAATCTATCTAGATCCTTCCAAATTAACTGCTCTGTTTAGTGGCAAATCATTAAATACTGTCATAAATCTGATAATGTCAATATGTTTAAGAAATTCTTGCTTCTGTATGTAGTGTCTTCTAGATGCAGCTTCAATAATTATTCATGTATCAGATAAAGAGAAAAGAGTAAGAGGGCCTTAAAAATAGTAATAGAAATGTTGGAATAATTAAGTAAAAAGGAGGAAATTAGAGGCCCGTATCTGGGCTAGATGGGTGATGGGCATTAAGGGTGGCATTTGTTATGATGAGCACTGGGTGTAACAAATAAGTGATGAATCACTAAGTACTACTCGTGAAACCAATATGATATTTTATATTCACTAACCAAAATTTAAATAAAAATCTGAACAGAAGAAGACTCCCATATCTGAATGCTGCATTAAGCTGTGTCTACAAGCATAGTGTTTGCTAGTATCAATGTTAAGTTTAGATTTCGAATAGTGTGCTAGGCCCTTGAATACCCTGAGACCACCTGAATATCTGAGGCTATTTCCCAAAGTGTTGTTTTAAAGGAAACACATCAGCCTAAAATTTAATACAGTTGGATTTTAGGTTCATAAATATAATCAGTATTTATTGAGATTCATGACTGATGTTTACAAACTTGGACAATTAGGAGGGGAAAGCTTACTATATTTTGAATTTCAGGTATGTCCTTTCATGAACTAAAAATGTGGTTTCAGATCTTTTAATTTTTTCCCTTATTTTAGAACAAGCTGATTAGAAATGTCTTTGTATTTGCATGTGAAACCCCCAACATTAACTCTCTTGCCTTGAGATTAATTAGAGCAATGTCATCACAACATTAACCCAATCAGGATTTTACAATGAGAAATTCTCCTCTCAATGTTTCACATTGCCTATTAAAATTTTTGATAAGTACTATAATAATCTCTCATTGATTTACAATTTTCATTTACTGACCAGAATACATTGGGCCTTGTGTATGGGACCATAGAAGTTCTCATCCTCAAGGAAGTTCTAATCATAAAAGGGACATAAATTATGAGTCATGTTTTAAGCAACAAGCTGGGGTTAATGTGTAATATCTCCTTATTGCTTTCAAAAAAATTTTAATGTTAATTTTTGAGAGAGAGAAAGAGAGAGAGGGTAGGGGAGGAGCAGAAAGAGAGGAAGACACAGAACCCGAAGCAGGTTCGAGGCTCTCAGCTGTCAGCACAGAGCCTGACTCAGGGCTGGAACTCATGAACAGAGAGATCATGACCTGAGCTGAAGTTGGATGCTTAACCAACTGCGCCACCCAGGTGCCCCTAATATTTCTTAATATTTTCTGAAAAGGTAAAGTTTTTAATGGCACTCTACTTTGCACAGTTCAAAATACCTATGAATCTATGATTTTCTTAAATATATATAAATAGTAGTCCTTTTATATATTTAATTTAGAAACGAGGAAAGGAAGGGGCGCCTGGGTGTCTCAGTTGGTTAAGCGTCCACCTTCGGCTCAGGTCACGATTTTGCAGTTTGTGAGTTCAAACTCCATGTCGGGCTCTGTGCTGACAGTTAGCTCAGAGCCTGGAGCCTATTTCAGATTCTATGTCTCCCTCTCTCTCTGACCCTCCCCTGCTCATGCTATCTCTCTCTCTCAGAAATAAAACATTAAATTTTTTTTAAAAAATGAGGAAAGGAAGACATATACATACAATATAAATATGTAAATATATTTATAAATAAATGTATAAATATAAAAACCATATCATGTTGTATATTGTTTATACATAGTCTACTTCCTTGTCCCATGTAGCACGGTTCTTAAATGATGGCAATAGAGTCAAAACTAAAGTCCTTCAAACACTAAAGTTACCCTTTTATGTCTTACAAAACACATATCAATTGCATAATCTCCTGCATTTTGAATAGTTTATTCAAGTCAATTGTATTGATTTCACTAAAGAAGGAGAAAGTATTATTTTTATCCCTTGAATCCTTCAATTTCTGTTGGTATTCTAGGTATTTTTCTCATATTTCTCTCCAAAGTAATGTTATTTACTTATTTATTAAATGCTTTTATTTATTTCTGAGAAGGACAGTATGAGCAGGGGAGGATCAGAGAGAGGGAGACACAGAATCTGAAGACAGGCTCCAGGCTCTGAGCTGTCAGCACAGAGCCCGACGCAGGGCTTGAACCCACGAACTATGAGATCATGACTGGAGCCAAAGTTGGATGCTTAATCGACTGAGCCACCCAGGTGCCCCATC
This sequence comes from Proteles cristata cristata, assembly GCA_017311185.1. Lineage (NCBI taxonomy): Eukaryota > Metazoa > Chordata > Mammalia > Carnivora > Hyaenidae > Proteles > Proteles cristata. The sequence continues at coordinate 504,303 of JAESUZ010000075.1, forward strand.
TCCAAAGTAACTTTAAAGAGTATTTGTTCGAGCCCAAGTGGTTATTATTTTGGAACCTATGTCTCGGTTCAGATAAAGTAGAGGACACCTAGTCTTTTCCATTGAGTACCTTTAAGCGACTATCGTGTTTATTTCTACAGATTTAAAAACTGAACGAATTGAATGAAGAAATATTCAGATTCTTCATTACTATATGCTTGTTAACCCGTCCGTGGTATAGGGGGTGTGTGTCAAGAACTTGATATTTTCAGAGTTTTCCCAGAAATGATCTTTTGTCATTGACCATTACGATTTGAAGGCATCTCACACAGAGAAGATGTGACCTTGAGTGTAGAGAATCAGAGAGATAGTGGAGATCTTTTTCTAAGTTTCAGACAACTTATATGTGTGAGTGTGTATATGTTTAGCGTATAAATGCAAGTAGATGTCTGGTGAATACCGTTAGCGAGGAAGTGAGATAGATAGATAGATAGATAGATAGATAGATAGATAGATAGATGATAGATAGACAGACAGACTAGATTGTCTTCTTCCTTCCTTTTCTTTTTAAACCAAATCATCCCAGGGCACCTGGGTGGCTCAGTCGGTTAAGCATCCGACCTCAGCTCAGGCCATGATCTCACAGTTCATGGGTTCGTGCCCCGTGTCGGGGTCTGTGCTGGCAGCTCAGAGCCTGGAGCCTGCTTCATATTCTGTGTCTCCCTCTCTCTTAGACCCTCCTCTGCTCACGCCATCTCTCTCTTTCTCTCTCTCTCTCTCTCAGAAATAAGTAAAACATTAAAAAATGTTTTAAAAAAACCCCAAATCATCCCAATTTGTCTTAAAAAGAAAAAAAGTCATGTTTCAAAAAAGACAGAAAATATGTCCAATGAAGCATAATGCAGGACATTTCTTCTTTTGCTGAGAGAGGTATTTAAGAATATAAATTCTGGGGGAAGATGCCTCTTTTCGACTTGGTGAGTGCAATGGGGAAAGAACAGAATCCTGATAGTGACATCACTTTATTTGCACAGGAGCCTTCCTTTGGCAAGCCCCGACTTTCCGTACCTGGGCATCAGGGGGACTGAGCGGGCTGCTGGCATGAAGGTGACCCAGGTTCTGGAGGACTTTCAAGGCTCTGTTTCATGGGGAACTGGAGACTAGGAAGATTGCCGTGTTAACGTAATTGGTATTCAAGGGAGTATGTATGTTCATGGCTTTTAGAAGGGTATTACTTGCTGTTAGGCTGTGGGAGAATTCAACCTGAGAGCACAGTGTTGTCATCAGAAAGTGCAGGCAGCCTTGATCTAAATGAGATCCAAAACAACCCGGATTCCTAAAGCCAATGCATATGTTCTTGTCGTATATTTTTTTTGAATAATATATTTTATGTTTCAACACTCTCTGCAAATATCGCATGCAAGCTGCATACATTGATTCTGATTTTCCTGGCTGATTATTTCTCCTCTTGGTAGTAAGTCAGACACTCAGGGAGATATTTGTTTTTCACATGAGGCTATAGCATATTGAAATGACTAAGACCATCAAGTCACATCCGGAACGAATCAACAGTAAATAGAGGCTTTGGGAGTAAAGGTGAAATGTGGGAAAGATCAGACGGTGCTCCTTTCTAATCATATTTTCACTCCATCCTCGGTGCCTGGCACGGTATCCCATTCAAGATTAAGGTTAAATAAATATATTTTGAACTGATTGAACAGGTATTCAATAAATTCATATAGGATGAAGGAATGAATGAATACATGAATAAATCTTTCCTTCTGTGTGGATCCAACCCTGGAAATGAATATTTTGCTGCATAAGAAATGAAAAGGGATAGACACGAGGAACGTTCTGTAGGAAAGATTTTATCAGAGCCGGAATGTAAAAGAACAATTTCCCTAGTGTCATTCAACTTTTATTCCATACCATACAGATCTGATTAACAAAATAAGAAGGTATAATATATCTGTTGTTGTGCGGATAAACAAGATTATCAAAATATGTCTTAAGAAATAGTCTAATAAGTATTCTTACCAATGACTTCCTAGAAATGATTGATAGTTTGTCAGAAAAAAACCTGTGTTGTTATCTGACATCTGAGAAAAATAAAGATACAAAAATAATATTTAAAATGACCTTTAGAAATTAGAAATATTCTCTTGAAGAATTAAAGACAGTACTAGAAAACACTAGAAAAAAAAAGGAAATGTGCTACATTTGAGAATGGAAAAGATAAGTCCCTGTTGACAATCTAATAGAGAAAATGGTTAGCAAGAAATAGAAGGACTTTATGCCACACAATTTTGAGTCACTAAACTACTCCATCTATGGAAATTAAACAAACAAAAATAATAGCAGATGATAGAGAATGGGGTATGGGGTGAAAGTATCCTATGAGACTTATTATTCTCTGCTTGGATAGGGAATTTTCTGTCCTTGTGAGAGAGATTGCAGAGTCATTGAGGAGTGGGAGTGGGGTGAAGCTCTGAAGCATGTCCCTGCCTCATCCCCCCAGCTCCAACCCTTAACTATGTCATTGGGATCTGCTTAAAATTTCTATGCCTCAGTTTCCCTTATAGACAGAACTACATTATCACTTCTAATACATTATAAGTCATTATAATATATATGTCATATACATTGTATACCACATACATTATCATTATATATATAAATACGTGTCATTATAATGAAATAATTATTATTTATCCCCAATAATAAAAATATGGGGCACCTGGGTGGTTCAGTTGGTTAAGCATCCGACCTCAGCTCAGGTCATGATCTTGTGGTTCGTGGGTTCCAGCCCCGCATTGGGCTCTGTGCTGACTGCCAGTTCAGAGCCTAGAGACTGTTTCAGATTCTGTCTCCCTCTCTCTCTGACCCTCCCCTGCTCACACTGACTCTCTCGATCTCTCTTTCTCTCTCTCTCTCAGAAATAAATAAAACACTAAAAAAATTTTTTAAAATGTAGCATTGTGACTATGTTCAATGCATATTAAATGTCTATATTCTTACCATTTTGAAAACATGGAAAAACACCAATTATGGAAACAACTGCTTTTTGGGAACACAGTAAATGGGATTAGACGTAAGAGAAATTACACTTTGAATTTATATTGAGGAATTGCAAATATTTAACTCTGAAACCAATAATTAAAATTAAGTGATTCTTATATATTATAAATAGTGTTATTATATATAATAATAACCATAATATATGACTAAGGTAATAGTTTATTTTCTCTATATCTACACTAGAACAAATAATACATAATCTAAAATATTAATTGAGGCAAATTGGTGTTGAACACACAAAGAATATCTTGATTATATGTTGGTAGACAGTATATAAACTTGGCACTGTTTAGAATATTGGTAATTATGGAAATTAGATTCTACATTTCTAAGAATAATATAACCATAGTTGTATTAATGATAATGTCTAACACATATAGCAATTACTCTCTGCCACAGATTCTTCTACGCTCCTTGTCCATATTGTCTGAAAAAGAAGAGATAGATCCGAATGTTATCTCTCTTAACTCATAACTCAGTGCGTGGATTGCAGTTCTCAGTGTTCTCCAAACTTTGTACAGGTCAAGGGAAATTGAAGAGAAATACACATGGCTTACAGAAAAAGCACAAATACGCTTTCAGATATGCACGCATAATAGGACAAGAGAAGGAAATTCAAGACTCAGTGAAAATTAAGAGTCAAAAGTAGCCAGCATTGCTGCAGATTACATGGACGGAGAACCCAAATCATTCCTTTCAAGTCAAGTCCTGTGGTAATTTGCACGGCTTCCTTCAAAGACTAATTCATTTAATGCGGAACAGTACGGTTCAGAGCTGAAGTAATAGTTAACATATTGCTTAATTCTCACTTGGACTGTTCTGAACACTAGTATCCTCTTTAGTAAAGGGTTACTAGAAAGTTTGGAGCAAATACATATTTTTAGAATGTTTTTATTTTTTCTAAATTCCGGATTGGGGGAGTGTCCAATTTTCAAAACAATTACGAAGGAGATTTAGTTTGTAATAACACAGCTTTGTGTTGAGAATCGCTTGCCATTTTTCTTCTGTCATAGTGGGCACTCTGGCTTCAAGCTTCAAACCTGAGGATCCAAGACTCCTAAAACTCAGAAAATCTCCATGATCGAAAGTCAAATTCCTCTTTAAGTCTTCTCCGGCCACACTATTTCCTATTGCTGTCGTTGTTGACCAAAATGGCCAATATCAGATGAATTATTCCTTTCCTTAGAAGCAAAATGCTTTTTATACTTAGTATGATGTTTGGAATGGAATCAGAAAAAGCTGGGAGTGTAAAGAAAAAAATGCTGCTATTAGTGCGAAGGGCAAGAGGTCAGCCTTGTGTCTGTATTTTGGGGCACATAGTGATCATTAAATACTTTTTAGTACCTCTTGACTACAGACATTTTATGTCCTGGATTAAGAAACCTCAAAATGAATGAAAGAAAAGGAGGGGAGGAGCAATGAAGAGGGTGGGGAGTGAGAAGGGCAAGGGAGGGGAGAGGCGGGGCGGAGGGGTCGAGAAACAACAGGTGGAAGCAAGAATTTGCCTAATGGATTTAACAAGCATAACCTCGAATTTGTTTCCAGCCATATGCCATATTTGGGGAAACTCATTCTGGAATAATTTCGGTGTTTTTTGGTATCTTCCTTTCATTAATTCACAACCATCTGTCACTGTATAGATGTGTGAAGCGCAGACCCTGATGAATGCCTCAGAGGAAGGCTGATCTTTCTGTACCTTATTTTTATCAGTTGAATGTTTGAAGTGCGATCGTAATTCTTATCATCGGCTTGTTTTCTTTTTGGTTTTGTTTGGTTTTTTATTTTGTTTTTGACCAGTAGATGGATTCTTGATTCTAACGTTTCAATTCACACAGAAAGAAAATATGACTAAGTTTCTATAGTCATGATGTACCCTCAGGCAGCCTCTTGGGCCTTTGTAAGAATGGCCCTTGCTCACCCCCACACTATGTTCCTCTTTGCTACTCAGTCCTGTTGTGACAAAGGCTTCTGAACCAGTCCCTTTCACATCTGTCATTAATTCCTTCTTTGGCAAACTCAGGGTCTGGGAATACGCTTACCTTCATCCTTGAAAGAGTGCTTTTATCATTTGGGTGGAAATATATTTGCATATACTTGCAGCATTTGTTTAACGAAGTAGACTTGAAAAATATCACCTTCTGCAAATATGACCAAAAAGCTAATAAATCACTGCTGTCACTTCTTAACACAATATTAGCTTACTAAAGGGCAGAGACCATACTCCCTTCGATTTTATCTAATCATAAGCACACATTGATGAAAAAATAATTTGCCTGTGTTGTGTTTGATGCCGTGTGCGGGAAATATATATCTTATTTTTCTAATTAACTGCTGGAGTCATGCCTTAAAAAGAACTTTTATTTGTGTATTTATAACCTTGGGATCTGGGTAACATACAGATGCTGTGTCAGCAGGTTTGAGGGTGGAGAACAGAGGTTCTCATTTCTAACAAGCTCTTTGGGGCTGCCGGAGCCGCACGCTCACAGTTATTTTTAGTAGCAAGGTGTTAGAATGCCCAAGTGCATTATTACCCTTTTGAAGCTTCTCTTTTTCACAGTTATCCTTAAATCCTCAATATGTCTTCAGGCAAAAGGGGCTTGCTTGTAATGATGGGCATAGAGCCATCTGGGAACTTTAGTTCATGCTGACAACGACTGCCTTGGCACCTTGCGTTCCTGACGTTTGTCTTTTTTTTTAATTTTTTAATGTTTTTAATGTTTATGTATTTTTGGAACAGAGAGAGAGAGACAGAGCATGAGCAGGCGAGGGGCAGAGAAGGACACACAGAATCCGAAGCAGGCTCCAGGCTCCGAGCTGTCGACACAGAGCCCGATGCAGGGTTGGAACCCAGCAGCTGTGAGCTCATGGCATGAGCCGATGTCGGACACTCAAGCAAATGAGCCACCCAGGCACCCCTCTGACATTGGCCTTTGAAGGGACCTCCATGGCCCTTGGGCAGTTCAATGGTCTAATGGCACTCATTCTCGGGCTACAGCACACAGTTTTCTCACTCCACATACGAATCCTCACTATTCTCCAGCTCAAAACACAATTCTAGGGTAGTTGCCTGGGAAAGAGCTTTCAGCTGTGGCCAGGGACTTTTTCAGGATCGCCCATAATCCTTCCCTGATGTACACATAAACCAAAACACTTTGGTTCTTCCCTGATCCCAGGTCTTCCGTACAGAGTAAATGAAATAATAACAACGACGACGACCATGACAAGACCCGCATCTTTAAGGGCTGTGCACCTGCTCCAAGGAGCCAGCTATGTTTGGCCAAGTGGGTGAGACATCGCCAGCTTCCTACTGGGTCACTAGAAACCTAATGGCCTGAGTTTGTATAACAAAAACCATTCCAGTGACCTTTGTTATGGACCAAAGATGAATTGTTTTCTCAGGTAAAAAAATGAGAGAATAATATATCCCCACTACTATTTCTCAGTTTTAAACTACCTGTATGTGTGATTGATTATTTAACTTGTATTCACAACACCGTCATTATGTTAGTGCTTATGAGGGGTTATGGCAAATTGACAGAGTAAAACATCGATAAGTAGGCCTTATGGTTTTATTCTACCTTACCAATTATTAAACTGAAAAGATTATTTTCTCAAATATTTCCCCAGGGAGTTATTAGATCTGATATTTTGTTTACATACTCTCTTACAATAAGTTGGTAGTGAATCTTGAATTACAGGGTTCTTTCACTCATTTGAACATAATGGGAACATTCAATGGGAAAAACATTCATTTAATTGAGGCCACGAGAGAGATTTATAACAAAATACAAGGTTTCAATAATTTATTCAGAATGACTAACATACAGAAGTAAACTCCCATTGGATATGACTGTAGCCTTTGTGTTACCATCTTTAGAGCATTCAAAATCCTATCCAAAAGTTAAGGAAATCAAACGTCGTTAAATATTATGGAAATGCCTTGCCTGGTAGGCATATTTCTTAGTGTTCTTTCAAAAACAAAGAACATGTGAAAAAAATATAGACAGTCTTTATTTTATATCTGTTGATCATTAAATTATTTCATGCTGTAAATAAGGACCTGCCAAAGATTGTAATTGGGTGGAATGGGTACCAGATACTTTCTTTGTTATGACTATTTACTACAATTATATTTAAATTTTTTTTAATAAATGGATTCATTATATCTCAGAATGTATTCAACTAGAATACATTCTCACCATGCACAGTACCAGGGTGCTTGCACACAATGCAATTTACTGGAGGGAAAATAAAACCCTCATTGATGCGAAGTAATCCTTTTACTCTCACTTTCTGAATCAGGAAACACATAACAATTAATAAAATACAGATAAGGAAACTAGAATACCCTGCATTATGTGATGTGCGTGAAAACAATATTAGCAGAATTGGTGACGTGCATGGAGTTTGGATATTGGACGTCTTTTTTATAAGACTGCATGAGGATTATGCATCAGGAGAGAACATACAGGAATCCTTTCTGCATCAGTAACAGAAGCACAGGAGCCTGGGAGGGGAGGTCTGCAGCTGTGATCAATTCCAGCACTTTCTACAATTCACAGACTTAGGCACGTAGTAAAGATGGGATAAAAGGGTTCTGAAACGTGTCATTCCCTCTGATCATTAATCTGCTTGTTTAGTCATGAAGAGTTTGGTATTTACTACTGGTTTTTCACATACCTCCTCTTAATTCCTTACAAACGTAGAGGAAAATGTCAAATGGCTACAAAAGGACTATTCTATTTTTTATATTGTATGAGAGGAATTTGGCCAAGTTCAACTATTGAACCCTCAGGCACTGCGGTTAGAGCAACAGTTTACATTTAAGTACAGAGGTACTGAGCACCATTAGCTCTGACAAATTAGCGTGAATGACTCAGTCATATTTCTTTGAATTCTGATGACTTTGCTCCCAAATGGCCTAGAAGTACTTCTATTTGTGTTCTCTTATTCTCCTCCTTCTCCTCCTCATTCCCATCCCCCTCTGCCTTCCTCCTGTGGTACATGGAGTCTACAAGATAGGTTAAGAATCTTCCATTCACATTTGGGAGGTGATAGACGTAGTAAGAGATGTGTCTCATGAAAGGAGATGGCACGATGTTTTCATTTTAAAATATAAAACTCCCAAGGCTGACAGAAGTACAGAAATATTCAGGATCCAGGTGAAACGTAGTACCAAAGCTTGAGAAGTCACCGAGTGAGTGGCACATGAAAATTATGGCAATATCGGTAATTCACGGACAATCATACACTTGAAGCTTTATGAATTTTGGCTCAATGAAGTAGAAAACAGGAAGGGCCAGCAGAGCCTCAGTAAATACGGAAGGGTGGAGCCCAGCTGTGGCATAAACACCACAGAAATTTGTTCTGCTTTGGATGTAAGAGGAAGCTGGGCCGCAACGGACTAGAGAAAGGTTTATGATTTTAGGTGGTTTTATCTTTCTCTTCCTTACTTTCCTTCTAAGGGATGTTGGGGCTTCAAGTTTCTCAGAGCGGTCACCCAACTGAAAGGGGGAAATGAAGGGAAAAAAGGTACAGGGCCACTGTGAAAGCAAAGAAAGATGGCAGCATGGGGTAAAGACACATTTTACACAGATATTCAGGCAGATATTCATGCCTCAGATTGTAGGCATTAAAACAACTTTTTAAAAGACTGACGGAAATAGGAGGATTAGGGCCAAACTGTGAAGCATACTCCATCATAAATTAAGTGGAAATGAGGAATTAACACCATACATTAAAGAGATAAACAATTTGGAAGAGAGTTACTTGCTCTATTCTCTGAGAGTATCATTTTGGAGAGATAGGCTTCAGAAATGTCCTTGGCTCTGCTGTGATCAGACATTCCAGGGTAAGATGCAGCATATAGAAAAGTATTAGACATGGGGCACCTGGGGGGCTCAGTCAGTTAAGCGTCCAACTTCAGCTCAAGTCATGACCTCACGGTTTGTGAGTTCAAGCCCTGCATCGGGCTCTGTGCTGACAGCTCAGAGCTTGGAGCCTGCTTTGGATTCTGTGTCTCCCTGTCTCTCTATCCCTCCCTGCTTGCTCTTTGTGTGTGCCTCTCAAAAAATAAATGAGCATTGTAAAAAAAAACATTAGACAGAAACCTGGACAGATGGAGGCATTGGAGGAATACACAGAAGCTGAACATTAGGGTCAGAAAGGAACACAAAAGTGATCTTTAAACTAAAGTCTAAGGGTGGAGGAAATATTAAAACATAATTGCTTTTTATTTTGTTTAAATAAAATAATATTGGGAAGATAACTGGCTAGAGAAATAAACATAAGAGATTGGTAAACAATAAACATTTTTGAAGTATTTATTTATTTATTTATTTATTTATTTATTTAGACAGAGAGGGAATGAGAAAGAGTGAACATGCCCAAGTGCGGTAAGGTAAGGGGGAGGGGGGAGGAGTTCCATGCAGGCTCCACACTGCTGGCACACAGCCCAGAGCCTGACATAGGGTGTGAACTCAGGAACCCATGAGATCATGACCTGAGCAGGTGGGAAACTTAACTGACTAAGCCACCAGGCACCCCAGTTGTGAGACAAAAAGCAATGTCAAAAGAAAGCACATGACAAAAGGCAATGACTTAAAAAATGTTCTCATCATAAGTGGAATACATCCTTGGGGAATTTTCTGGAAACTAAATGAAAGACTTCACTCAGTACAAAATTTACCAAATTCCTATACGTTGTAATTTAATAAACTGCTCTCCAGTTGGTGGGGCACAGGGGGTAGGAAGAGATCATGTCCACGTTCATGACTCCATTGGCTCAGTAGCAGGTATAAAATTTAACAGGCACAAAAATCCCTCAGTAATCAAAATAATATTTTAAAGAACATTTTAAAAACTCAAAATTATAGGGGAGCCTGGGTGGCTCAGTCAGTAACTGACTCTTGCTTTTGGCTTAGGTATTGGTCTTATGGTTTCATGAGTTTGAGCCCCGAGTCCAGTTCTGAGCTTCCAGTGCAGAGCCTGCTGGGATTCTCTCTCTCCTCCTCTCTGCTCTTCCCTCACTCGTTCTTGCTCTCTCTCTCTCTCTCTCTCTCTTTTTCTCTAAACAAATAAACTTTTAAAAAAAAAGTCTATTGAGGCACCTGGGTAGCCAGTTGGGTAAGCAACCTACTTCGGCTCAGGTCATGATCTCATGGTTTATGAGTTTAGCCCCGCGTCAGGCTCTGTGCTGACATCTTGGAGCCTGGAGCTGTTTCGGATTCTATGCCTCCCTCTCTCTCTGCCCCTCTCCCACTCATGCTCTCTCTTTCTCTCTCTCCCTCTCTTTCTCTTTCAAAAAAAAAAATTAAAAACATTGAACAATTCTATTTAGAAATTCAAAATTCATGAGAAATGTCTACAATGAACAAAATACAAAAATGTTAAACAAACACAGGTCAGTCTGACTCTCACTTGGTTCAATATTGACCCTCTGGAGTGTATCCAAGGAGTGTTATTCATCTCACTTAGTTTCTTGCTTGCTTTTGCTTTTGCTTTTATTTATTTATGTGTGTATTTATTTATTTGGAAGGGCAAACTGAAATTGTGTTCTGTGAATGGTTTGGACAGGAAAGACTGGGAAATTCTTATTCTTATTCTATGGAATACAATATGAACCATTGTTAATTTTTTTGTTATTTCTGATGGAAACTAATCTCAACCAAAGTTATATATATGTTTGATTTTTGAAAGCACAGAAAATGTCCAGTTGTAGGTTTAAAAAAATGATGAAGTATCCCTACCTAGACATATAAAACAACTTCATTATGGCATGATCATTTTAAATAGTCATATACTGATGTGGAAATGAGATTTATGGGAAATAAAATTCTGCTCTTTTCATCATCCTCATGGTTCCCTATAGAGTACTTTGGGGTACATCCTTGGATTTCATTGTAGAACCCATAAATCATTGGTTGTAGACGCTGGAATATCATCAAATATAAAGGTATGAGAAAAAGAAAGCTAAAGATATAAGCTAGCAATTCCAGCATGGCTGTATGGATCTGACGTGAACTACATATTATGTAAGACATATGGTGGCTGCTTTCTCTTCATTGGTGTTAATGCAGTATTCTCAAGTTTACCGCCCTTGAACAGAGATCAGCAAAATAATCCTGCATTTCACACTACTGGCAGCTCATAAAAAATACAGCGGCTCCAAAGTAAGCAGAGCAACTTGGTGAGAGAACAGATAAATATGATTCAAGCATTATTTTCCCACCACCCATAAGCCACTGTAGAATCTTTGGTCCTTGCTGCAGAAGATTCTTAAGTTCAAATGTTGGGAATGACCAAAAGTGTCATCGAGGTTTTAGCCACTCAAACTGTGGTCATTATCACTTGGAGCTTAATAGAAATAGAGTCCTTCTGGTGACACCCTGAAACTCCTAAATCAGAATCTGCATATTAATATGATGGCCCTGGTGACTCTTTGTGGAGAAAGATGGTTTTGTTATTATCTAGTTGAACCAAACAGCATGGTACTGTGGTAAGTACATCCTGGAAACCAGCACAGAGTTGAGTGTATGTACATAGATGCGTGTGTACAAATGGACATGCCTATACTATTCCATTATTAGAATAATGGATGCAACTTGTTTTTTTCATAATGGATTCCTAAACTATGCAAATAATTATTGTGCAAGCAATGAGTAACACAAAATTGTTATTTTCATCATCAAAAAATGGCCATATTTGTTACTGAGATTTATTAAAATTTTGGCTTCTCATTTTTGCCCTAGAGAAATTGAATACAATACGAATCATTGTTAATTTTTTTGTATTTCTGATGGAAATTAATATCACACCAAAGTTATATATATATAAGAAAAAAAAGAAGTCTAGTCATAACAAATACTAAGAAAAAACACAGACTTAATTTTATTATATTTCCCACAGACATGATAAAATTGGGCATCTTCAGCATTGGTGAGGAAAGATTTAATTGCTGTCGCTGTGAATGTTATTAATCCAATATGATAACAATGCAAATATTTGCCCATCCACATGAGTTCATTTTAATCGGAAAGACCATAATGAGACAGAAGTTGTTCTATTCAACTCAAAGAGAAACAAAAACCAAAATTAGGAGAAAATAACAATGATAATGGTACTGAAAATATCACTCGCAGGGAAGATGTGTTTCCTTCCAATTGTTGTTAGGCAAACTGGAATAATAGTAAAATATCTTCACCAAAATAAATCACAGTTTATGTTTCATGTTAATCACTGAATTATAGAACAATTTGCATTGCAGTGTGAAGTGATTTTTTTCCCTGTTGATATGATCGATTAATGGCAAGCATATACAAATACTATTTGCCACTTTTGAATCGATTGCTTGAGAGCCAAATACAGCAACAATTAAGTTATTGACTAGATGATTAAAGGAAACCTCAACAATCCAGCGGCTTTAGTTGACAAGATAAATCTGTATCTGAAATAAGGATTCTACCACACGATGGACACATTTAATTCAACTATTCTAAAACAATTATTGATTTACTTTTGACGTCAAGCAGTGGAGTAAGTGTTGGGTCTGAAAGATTGATTAGCCAGGATATTCCTTTAAGGAATTCACAGTTTCTCACCGGACTGTCATGACATTCTGTACCTCTGCAAAGGATTCCTTACCATCCGTATCGCTTGTAAGAACATTTGATTTTAGTTAACTTACTGAAGATGTAAATTCAGGAGCCCATAATTGACGTCAAGGTGAATGAGTATTGACAGAGGGTGTTCAATCAATTAGGAGGAACAGAAATCCTTTAAGTTGGTTGGAAAAGACTCAGGGATAGGAAGAGGAGTCATAGAGGTCACAGTGCCCTTTTCAGTTATGTGTTTTAGAATTTTTCGTGTTGGTTTTTAGTGAGTTGGTTTGACTTGATACTCGCTAGCCCAGGGTTCTACTGGAGTTCATAAAGATTGCTCACTACTAACACACGCAACATTTTATGTACAACTATCTATAAATATATACATCTATATGTACCTTTTTTTTCATTCTTTCATCTTATAGGAAGCTTTCACAGAAGCAAATCCTAAAAGGTATCTTTCTCCACTCAGTGATTTTCCAACAGTAGAAAACTGGAGCCTTTACTGTAACTTAAAACTAATATAAAACGGAGAATTGTCACAAAATTGCTTTCAGTGCTGCCCTGCATTAATACCTCATTCTTGCTCCCATTTTCCTACAGGTGACTATGCTTTGGATAACGGAATTCCACATTTTTTCCAAAAACATCATTTACATTGTGTCCACATGGAGTATAGACCTGCTGTCATGCTGGTACAGCCTGGAAAATATATGAATTCTGCATTTCTGGAAACATGCTTGGAAAAGAATCTTTCAAGTATTGTTGAAGACTGAACATTTTTAGAAAATGACACTTTTCTAATATTTAATTGGAATGAAATCATTAATTGAATGATTGACTAGATGAGGTTGAATTAAATATTAAGGTACTGTAGGAGAAAACCACAAAATTGCTGACATTATGCTGACACTACCTATACTTACCTAACAAGGATCCTTTTTTTTTAGAGAGATGGCAGGAGTTGGTGGGGGGAGGAGAGTGGACTGCAGAGAGAGAGGGAGGCATAGATCCAAAGCAGGCTCCAGGCTCTGAGCTGTCGGCACAGAGCCCAATGCAGGGCTTGAACTCATGAACCACAAGATAATGACCTGAGCCAAAGTTGGAAGCATAACAAACTGAGCCACCCAGGTGCTCCCCAGCATCCACTTTACATCATAGATAAAATGAACCTTTAACTTATGCTATATGGAACACTCCAAATAAATCTTAATCATAGAGATCAGATACCATACCGGCTAAATTATATATATATATATAATTTATAATAATTATAAATATTATCAAGTATAATATGATTATAATTATACACATAATATAAACATAATTAAAAATATATTCTGAAATATATAATATATATTCTGGAATATATATAGTGATAAATATAAATATATTGCATGCATAAATTTACTAACTATAAATACATATTTATATATATGCTTGTTTAATATTTTCAGAATTTTAACTCAGTACAATCAAAACAAACTTACCCTAATGCAAAGTAATCAACATACACTTTCTTTAGGGCATTCGTACTTATTTTCACGGCCATCACATAGGATTCTTTTTCCATTCCACACTGCTATTGGAAATGTTGCAAGAAAGCTGTATATTTTATTTGTATTGCTCCTGCAAGACATCAGGCCTTTGACATTGAAGCCCTGAACTCTGAACAGGACTCACAGTCTAGTGCGGACTGTACAAACCTTCTCTCTAAATCGTTGTGGCTGTTTGTCCAGAAATCAGGCATTTGCTAAGCAGAGAGTACGGTGCACCAAAAACAATGAGGCTTGCAATCCATTTTATAAGATCGTGGCAAGGACTGATAATTGTAAAACTTTTTGACAATGCGATACTGTTTTAGGAAAGAATTTCTTCCAGCCCAACAGCCTTCTCATTTGTAATGTTCAATCTCCGTAAGACCAGGCAGCTTACTAGGTCACAGTTCTGTGATGTCCGAATACATTTTGTAACCAACTTGGGAATAGTTCACTCTTGATTGATCCCATAGTGGATGGTGTCCATTTATAACGAAAAATAAATTACTTTGACTTAGTCATTATTGGTTTAAAGTATGTGATTTATTGTATTTTTTTAGACCCATAGAATAACTTCTCTTGATTCTACTTAAGTCTCTTCCCAGAGGAAAAGAAATTTAGTAAGAGTTGGAAGTGGACATTGGCCCCAGGTAGAGGCTTCTGTTTTCTGGGATGTTAGCATTATGCCAGACTCTCCTAACCTGGGTGGTCATTTTTAACGTGGACATTTTTCTAAGGAAGTAGACCGAAACCACTAAACATATTTGCTCCATGAGCTAAACCACAATAAAACAGAGGTCTCCTGTGTACAGCTTTCCTCACTCTTTGAATACAGCTCATTCTTATTTTATTTCCATAAGAAACAAATGCCCTTTAGAAAGTTTTCTTTTGAAGTTTAAATGCAGTTGTGTAAGTGTGTGAACGCATGTGTATCCAAAATGCAATTACATGCAAGCATCTGATTAAATGATGAAATGACCATTTGTTCAGGACAGTTAAGTGTCCTCTGAGGGCTTAAGCATGCCAAACCCCCAGGCCCCAGCTGGATGATCCGTCATCACCCACCTCTTGTGAACGTGAATGCATGAAACAGGAGAAAATCTAGTGTCATAAATGAGTAATCGTCAGATTCCGAAAAAGAGAGTGCTGTTTTGGATACCTATTTGGAAAGAAGGGTTTCATTTGTATGTTTTTTTTTTTTTCCCAACTTTAACTGTTCACCGTCACTTCAGAGACTTTACGTGTTCTTCTTTTCCCTTTTTCTTCGTTTTTCTTCCTCCGTGGATGTTAGCCTCTGCTCCCCACTGAAGGAGAAAAGGGCCATTCGTTATGAGATCAGGAAGTCTCCGAGTCACACACACAGAGCTCAAGGAGGTGAAGGGATTCCACACGGGTCATGACTTGAAGGCTGAAGCATTGATCTCCTGCTTAGTTCTGTTTTTGTGCGAGTGGGAGAGTATTTCCTTACCATCCTTCCTGGTCATGGGATCCATTCTTCTGAAGAGACTATGACTTTCTTAAAACTAGTAACCTATACACACCACCAGTGTCATGACTTCTCTGTGTAATTCTGCCGGGTAAATAGAATTACAAATACTGTCTTGGCATCTGTTGCTCCAGGTTACCTGGGGAACATAGAATATGTAATATAAAACGTGTGTATACACACACATATATATAATTTTTTATTCCTCCAAGGACTGGTAATATATCTGATGTTGACATAGTCCTTAAAGTGCATGTAGTATCTTGGCTATGAAAGTTATATAAAATGTGTGGCGCCTGGGTGGCTTAGTCTGTTAAGCGTCCGACTTTCGCTTGGGTCATCATCTCACGGTTCATGGGTTCGAGCCCCGCGTCGGGCTCTGTGCTGACTGCCAGTTCAGAGCCTGGAGCCTGTTTCAGTCTGTGACTCCCTCTCTCTCTCTGACCCTCCCCTGCTCACGCTGTCTCTCTCTCTCTCCTAAAAATAAATAAAACATTAAAAAAGAAAAAAGAAAGAAAGTTATATAAAATGTGAACCCAAGATGAAAGTCCTATTATCTTTTTTCTGTGAAATTGAAGAAAGGCTTCTTACTGCCTATTGTCTGAAATAGAAAGAATGCTTATGCTTCCTAGACAGTACCCTGAGGAGGTTTGCTATGAAGCTACCCTGGGATGAGGAAGAACAGAGAGATATTCGGTGGTGGGATTAGATACACAAATTAGCACAACCATGGGTATTGATGAGTCATCGCTGGTGATTTTAAAACTAAGATGGAAAACTAACCTATGACCTATGTAATACAAATTGTGATCATTGCTTTGCTTAATATGAAAATTACTTCCGTTTTATTGAGTACATGTAAATATTATTGTAAATAACTCTAATTAAAATATAGACTCACAGACAGCTTTTTAAATGACATTTTACTCAATAGTGTGTTGGACGCATGCATCTTTATAAACCCAATATACACACATACAGTGCACAAATACAATGTTAAGGAATTAAACATATTTATATCATTTTACTGATAAATAAATATTGAAAGGAAGATTCAATGGACTGGAAAGCTAAAATCAATTTTAAAATAACTGCACATCTGCAAAATGGTAAATCAAATATTAAAACCCCCAATTGGTGTGTTTTATTAGAACAAAAAACAGTTTTCTTCATTGATTCTCATCTATGTGGAAGAGCCAGTAATTTGCATCCATCCCTGATGGCAATAACCTAACCGTGTTGTAACTGGTGATTCTGCATGGAGAATGAAGCAAAGGGCCAAATCAATTCCTGGTCGATAGAAAGTGACTTTGTTGGCTCTGTTGCCGGTGGACACACGTTCCCCTTGCACACAGTTAAACCGGTTCAGGGCCAAGGCTGTTTCATTATTACCGATGACCAAAAGGATTGACTGGCACGCTACCTATACAACAGGGTCACAGCAATCAGATTGTTGTGCTGGGTTACTTCTTGACCTTTTAGACATGTGGCCAAGTGAAATGATTTTAAGCCACTTCAACATAGATTCTTACAATTGCCTTACAGTGTCTACCATTTACGGAAGCTTATAGAGCAATTATTTTATGATCATGTGACCTTTTAGAATGCCAATTTTTTTCGATGTGAATCAATGCAGAAGCCTCAAAGCAGCCCTAAGTTGCACCCAATGATTGCTCTTTCTACCCACCACACTCTGCCCCCATCACATTTCTAAGGTTACATCTGTGGCTCAATGATCCAAGGGAATAAATGTTGGATAAGAGCAATGGAATAGTCATAATAGTCCCACTTACTGAAAATAGTACTACTTCTCTCTAAATTAAGTGTGTAATTGGCAAGCCTTATTTATACTCTCATAGGGATTAGCTTTTATTGATCTAATTAGGATAAAGCTCTGAAATCACTTGCCAGTCAACCTGATGGAGCCGCAGCTGCACTTTATTCTATTTTTTCAACAAAAAGTGACATCCATGAGGGGAAAGGCAGCGTAACATTTGAGACATGTGCAACCAACAAAGATCCTGTAATGACAACGACCAAGTCTGGATGGAAAGGTCTCTCTAGAATGCAAATTTTAATTCCGATGTGTGCGATGGGGAAAGAGGCTTTACAATTTTGTCTCTGATGGCGAATAGCATTGCAATGTTAAGGGGTGCTCTGTATGTTAGCAGGAGACCTCTCAAGGATCATATCGATGTTGACCAGTCATAATAAAATGTCTTTTCTTAAAAAGATAAGTTATTTTGTATTTGTGATTGATTCACATCTTTTCTCTTTCTTTCTTTCTTTCTCTCTCTCTCTCTCTTCTTTCTCTCTCTCTCTCTCTCTCTCTCTCTTCTTTCTTTCTTTCTTTCTTTCTTTCTTTCTTTCTTTCTTTCTTTCTTTCTTTCTTTCTTTCTTTCTTTCTTCCCAATCCAAGGTACCAGAAAGAATTCCAAACTAATGTCTTATTTCCCACTTACAAGTCAATGTGACAAAGGATCTGCAAGACAATAACACAAACAATTAGGAAGAACGGGTTAAAAAAAAAAGTCTTTCCTCTAATAAAATGTCTGCACACAGATGACAAGTTAGAACATATTGACTCAGTTACGAGGCAAGGCCCTGTGAACCAGGGGGACTGTGTTCACTGGTCAAACTCCGTTAAGATAGCCTTGCTGATTTATCCCCCAGCAATGATGAACATCCGTGGACAGAATCATTATTTTGAAGAAGATTAGCGGATAAAGGACCGGCCTTTCATTTTCAAGATTGCATCAGTGTTGAGTCCGAGTCACAGACTCCAGCTTAGAATGGATAGAGCTAACGTCCGAAACTCAGTTTGGTTCGGCTAAGCTGATGGAGTTAATTGGCTCAGGTAATGGAAAGTTGTTTGCATGTAAACAAAATGTAAATGAAATATTCAGCTTCTAAGATCTTGAAAGAGGACTCCTGGCATTTGAAAGTGTAAAATCCAATACAAACATACATTTTCTTTTTTATTACATTTCCAAATGTATTCCTGTGTTTCTATTTCTAAGAGGTACCAAATTTATTAGCAGTTAATGTGATTAAAATATGACAGCTGCTATAGAACAATGTGCTTATATTACTTGTTTCTATGAAAGTTGCTATTTCATTTACATGCAAAATATCCTTTTTTCTTATAACTACCGTGAAATTTTCTAATGTTTCCATACTTCAGATAATATAATACTGAGAAAAATTGGTTTTAAAAATGTATTTAGCTTAATGATGCACCTTCAACAAACTTCTCTTTTTTGTCTCTTACAGTCTCTTTCATTTTTTCTCTTTTCTTCCTCTCTCTATATATTCCTCTCTCTCTCTACACACACACACACACACACACACACACACACACACACACACGTGTGCCTAAATACATATATATTGCTAACTTTGCTTTCAGGTCTTAATTTTATGATAAAGTATACAATTGAATCAACTGAGCCCTTTCTTTTAAGTTATTAAATACTTCTTTTTAACAAATAACCATTGTGTTAGTCATTAGTAAGATCTAACTCCTGCCATATGATGTGACGGCTCATTAGAGGACAATGACCTCTAAAGAAACACTCCCTGTACATTGCGATGAATGGCAGTTGCATTTAAGTGCCTAATTCTGCTTGTGTCTTAGAAGCCCCTTCAGAGAATGGGTATTAGAGGTTCTTCAGGAAGTATGAGTAAGCGATTTCCAGCCAGGAAGTGGGGCAGGCACTCAGTGTGGCGGAAGAGTAAAATGGTGCCTTCACACAAGGAAATGGCCACGTGGTGTGTGGTGCTTCCCAAGGGAGATGACAAGAGAGACCAGTGTTGGGTCAGATCATGAAGGTCTTGACCCACAGTATTAATGTGTTTGGATTATACTCAAAAAACAGTATGTGATAGCAGGAGTCTTTTCATCAATGGAATGGCCTGTTCAGACAGACTTATTTATCAGGACAGTAAATTTGCCAGCAATTTGTACAATGGGCCAAAGCCTAGACCAGAAGATGAATTATGAGGCTGTAGCAATAGTGCAGACAAGAAGTCAGAAAGCCACCAAGCGTCTTTGGCTTTAGGTAAATGTTGTGGTGATGGACTGAAGATATCAGATTCAGAACTTATGTGTTTGTGGGGTGCCTGGGTGGCTCAGTCGGTTAGTGTCCGACTTAGGCTCAGGTCATGATCTCACGGTTCTTGGGTTTGAGCCCCGCATCGGGCTCTGTGCTGACAGCTCAGAGCCTGGAGCCTGCTTCAGATTCTGTGTCTCCCTCTCTCTCTGGCCCCTGCTCATGCTCTCTCTCTCTCTCTCTTTCTTTCTCTCTCTCAGAAATAAATAAAAAACATTAAAAAAAAGAACCTATGTGTTTGTAATAACAGGATTTGCTAATCAATTTAATTTGAGATGACAAGGAGACTTGGTGGGTGATGGGGGAAGAACGTGACAAAGGAGACACATGATGGATACCAAGTATGTTGGGGAAGGGAAGAATGCACAGCAGACAAAGTAAATATTCATGCTGTCAGGGCAGCCCAGGGTCAAAATCCTAAAGGTCTGGAATTCAGGGAAGATGCAGGGACTAAACATGAATGTAGATGAAACATTCATCAAGATGCAGAAGAGGAATGGATGCCATAAGAGCAATTGTTCTCATGAGGCAATGGTACCAACTAAGGAGAGAAGAAAGAAGAGCTCAGGATTGCACTGAGAGCCAGACAAGGCAAGGGTCACATCAAAGGTCAGAGGAGTGTTAGGAGAATCAGGGAGAAGAGAGGTGCCAGCAGATTCCCTGCGCCAGTGGTAAAGGAAAAACTAAAAATGGGCTCTTGCTTCCGGCCACGAGTGACTTTAAGGAGATGAATCTTATCAGAGAAATGGTTCTCACCCTAGGAGTGATTTTTGTGACCCACAGAACATATGACAATATTTGGAGACATTTTTGTTTGGTACAAGCTTGATGCTACTGCCATCTGGAAATAGTGTCCAAGGATGCTGCTGAACAGGGATTCACAATGCAGCCCCCTACCCCCACCCCGCAGCAAAGACCCCTCCAGCCATAGATATTAATATTGTAAAGGATGGGAGTCGGCAGTGCAGTCATGAGAGTCTAGCTTAGTTCGTAACTAGGTGGACCAAGAATTTGAGTCTAGGATGCAGGTAGAATGAATAGAGACCACTCTATCAAAACCAAGCAAACAGTTGAGGCACCAGAACCAATTTTATATGTAGAAGGTGATGGATATAGGGAACGATCAGGATAATGTGCCAAAATGCTGGGGAAATGGATGATATGCATAATGAAACAGGACGCCACCTATGAGATCCTCTGGGTTAAATCCCATTGTCACATATGGATTCTGGATTCATAGGACAAACACTTCTGATGTACAGAGAAGACCTGGAGCAACCTATGTAAATTGGAATTCCAACAAAAGCAATACAGATCCATATAAAAGCAGTCATGGTGAAGACATCAAAGTTTTAGCACATAAGGAAAAGATAACTTTCATGAAGAAGGAATAAAATTCTGGTTG
Source organism: Proteles cristata cristata (assembly GCA_017311185.1). Taxonomy (NCBI): domain Eukaryota; kingdom Metazoa; phylum Chordata; class Mammalia; order Carnivora; family Hyaenidae; genus Proteles; species Proteles cristata. The sequence continues at coordinate 525,503 of JAESUZ010000075.1, forward strand.
ACATTTAACCTTTCCCAGGCGAGAAACAAATTGTAGGAATATAGGTATGAGGATAGAGAATGCAGAATAGTTCCATCAAAGGCAAGAAGACCCAGGTCTATGGGGCCTCGGGCCAGTCAGTTAACATAATAAAGGGAAATGGATGAGGGCTGCACTGGGTTCTAGAAGGAGGCATGTGGGGATAACAGAGAATCTTTAACGTCTACCCACTTAGAAGTTTTCAGTTCTACCCACTTCTAAAGATGGCACTTTGGACACAAGCGGTCTTCGAGGGGTTTCTGGTTCCTCTTTGGATTAGAACAGAAATAGCAAGGTGTTATTTCAACTATCTCTTTTTCTTTTTCAAATTTTTTAATGTCTTTTAATTATTTTTGAGAGAGAGAGAGAGAGATAGCATAAGCAGGGGAGGGTCAGAGAGAAAGGGAGATACAGAATCTGAAGCAGGCTCCGGGTTCTGAGCTGGCTGTCAGCACAGAGCCTGATGGCAGGGCTCGAACCTATGAACCCTGAGATCATGACCTGAGCTGAAGCTGGACGCTTAACCTACTGAGCCACCCAGGCGCCCCTCAACTATCTCTTTCTATGCTCTGTCCCCATATTAATTCTGGAGAGCCGTTGTTCCCATTGATCTTTCCAGTTCCAAGCCACTGTCTTAAAATGCTCTCTGGGGCGCCTGGGTGGCTCAGTCAGTTAAATGTCTGACTTCAGCTCAGGTCATGATCTCACGGTTCCTGGGTTTGAGCCCATCAATGAGCTCTGTGCTGACAGCCAGCTCAGAGCCTGGAGGCTGTTTCAGAGAGTCTGTATCTGCCTCTCTCTCTGACCCTCCCTTGCTCACGCTGCCTCTCTCTCTCAGAAATAAAAAAACAAAACAAACAAACAAACAAACAAAAAAGCCACCCTCTGCTCCCAGATAACCCCACCTCCAGTGCCATTCTATGTCCCTAAGTTTGGCTTCATTTTCGTGTTGATCTGATTCAAATGGCATTTTATTGTAAGTCATGCTAAAACATACACTTTTAACCGAGAGTTGGAAAATGTGGCCAGAAGATTTTTTTAAATGAAACTTTGGGTTCATTATTCAAATGCATTTGAGAAGTGTCTGTTTCTCAAGAGGGGATTTATGGCTCACCTTAAATAAAAATAATTTTCGTTACCTTATAACACCATCCTTTGCCCACAAAAGGAAAAAAAAAAGAACACGCCCCAATTTTTAGCCAACTTCTATTCTGCAAGCACTGCCCCTCCCAAGTTGGTTCTCCAGAGAGTAAAATAGGAGGAAGAGATCTCTGATCAGAGACACCCTAATCAGGCAGAAATCTCTGACTTTGGAGAGACTGCTATAGTCATCAGTTGGGCAGAGAGAGACAATGCAAGGGCATCATTAAAACATTATCAGAAAATGAAATTAGGTGATTTTCATGTATTTTGAAAATGACCTATTTTTCCAGGGGTTATCCACAATAAACACCTAATTCCATTTACTTCCTTTTTTACCATATACTTTTCCACTTACTAATCTAAATGCCTTAATTTGGATTTACACTTCTGTTTCTCTAAATTTAACTTTGATCTCTTAAAAGCAGTGCATAAAATCAGGCCAATTTCTCGAGCTCTCTTTGCATTAACTCATATTTCTGTTTTATCTCCAAGTAGTCTTTGATAATTAATGAAGGATTTCGGGACAAACTCTAAAACAAAATTTATTGAATATCTGCCTTAAGTTA